>CM033024.1:31366487-31746226 GCA_019207045.1 Branchiostoma floridae x Branchiostoma belcheri | reverse complement strand
TTGTGCTCGGCCTTTTTTGCGGTATACACAAAACCCCTTGTATTCGCCTCTCAGAAACCGCCAGCTTTCGCATCTGGTTTTCATCAAGACGCTGTTTGTGTCAGAATGAGGGGAGTCAGGGGGCGGATCACTAACTGTTGTACCTGGTCTGTACTGCATGATTTAAACACAGGTCTACTCATAGACGTGGAAGATATTACTGTGTATCCCCATGAAATATATTAAAACCACTTGGCTGCTTTTGTACAGTTTTATCGGTCGTTACAGTTTTCCTGATGCCGTTTGCTACAGTACGTTGAGTGACCTTTTGGAGCAAAGATGAAAATTTACATGAACCTATAAAGCTGTTTAATTTGAGTGTCCAGATATGTAATTTTAATGGACTTTTATGATTGTGTAGATGACTAGTGCAGTGGATGGGCATTTGTGTTTTGTACTATTTAGACATCCGTTTTCGGACAGTTCTTTCTTATGACAGGGCCCGAAATACTACCTGCATATGCAGGTTAAAAAATAAATAGTGCAGGTTAATTGGAGCTGTGCAGTATTTCTGGTGTCTACCTGCACCACCTGCACTGGTCCATGTACTGTGTTTCAGCATAAATGTCATATGATGTAGGTGTATGTGGATTGTTATTAGCTGTATTGACTGTTACCACTTATAGTATATATAGTATAAAGTATAGAAAAAAAATAGCAATGGTTCCTGAACAATTTTAGATTGATCCATACTTCCTAAATTCCTACCAGTGGACTAGCTCCCTGCTGTAGTGATTGCACAAAGTTGTGTGGCCAGGGCTACTGAAATGGAAATGCCACCCTATGCGCCATCAGGCATCAGATGGGAAGGAACTTTGACTTTGATACTTCCTAAATTCAGAGTGGTGCAGGTAAAAGTTGTCTGGTGCAGGTAAAAGTATTTCAAGCCCTTTTATGTCTTCAAAATCAGCGCAATGGCTAGGTAACTGTAGAGGATCGATGTGTCTATGAAGGCTAGACATTCAGGTAAGAAGACACGTATGCCAAATAACAGTTTCTGGATATGATTTTGGAAACAGTCACACTTCAGGTATCATGTAGTGTACTTCCTCCTTCACCCAGGTATAAAAAGGGTACCTGACTTTGGACGGGGAGGTAAAGTAATACCTTTGCCTTTGGTCTGTACTTCGTGGATGTGTGGCACTGTTAAAATAAGTTACTGACCTGAGTGCAGTGTCATGTTGTCCTAGTCTGTCCCAAAGGAAACAAAAGGTAATAGATGCAACCTGAAATGAATGACCATTTCCTTATAATATACAGTTACTTGAGTAACTGCAATCAGTGTAGAGGGAGGTTTCAGTTGCCACAAATGCTTTATACGATATGGTCCTGTCTGATTTTTTACAGAGCAGAGGGAGTGGCTTTAGTTGCTGAGACCATGGCCACTAATAGCAGAAGCCCTGATGACATCAACGGTAGATCCCAGGTGGACCTCACAGCAGACTTGCGACCACAAAACTCTACAGGTGTGAGGAGTGCAGCAAGCAGTTTGATCGGCTGGGTCATCTGGACTCATATGCGGTCTCACACAGGTGAGAAACCCTACAGGTGTGAGGAGTGCAGCAAGCAGTTTAGTACAGCGAATAATCTGAAGACTCAATGCGGACGCATACAGGTGAGAAACCCTACAAGTGTGAGGAGTGCAGCAGGCAGTTCAATCAGCTGGGTGGTCTGAAGACTCATGTACTGACTCACACAGGGGAGAAGTCCTACAGGTGTGAGGAGTGCAGCACCAAGTTCAGCAGGCTGGTTCTCTGAAGACTCACATGCAGACTCACACGGGGAGGAAAAACCCTTCAAGTGTGGGGTGTAGCAGGCAGTTCAGTCAGCTGAGTGGTTTGAAGACTCACATGCGGACTCACACAGGTGAGAAACCCTACAGGTGTGAAGAGTGTAGCAGGCAGTTTAATCAGCTGGGTGGTTTGAAGACTCACATGCGGACTCATACAGGTGAGAAACCCTACAAATGTGATGAGTGCAGCAGGCAGTTCAGCAGGCTGGGTTCTCTCAAGACTCACATGCGGACTCACACTGGGGAGAAACCCTACAGGTGTGAGGAGTGTAGCAGGCAGTTCAGTCAGAAAGGTGATCTGAAAAGTCACATGCGGACTCACACAGGGAAAAACCCTACAATGTGAGGAGTGTAGCAGGCAGTTCAGTGAGCCGGGTACTCTGAAAAGTCACATGCGGACTCACACAGGGGAGAAACCCTACAGTGTAAGGAGTGCAGCAGGCAGTTCATGACGTTGAGTAATCTAAAGACTCACAGGCGGATTCATACAGGGGAGAACCCTACAAATGCGAGGAGTGCAGTAGGCAATTCAGACAGCCGGGTACTCTGAAGACTCACATGCGTTCTCACACAGGTGAGAAACCCTACAGTTGTGAGGAGTGTAACAGGCAGTTTAGTCAGCTGCTTGCTCTAAAGAGACACATGCGGACTCACACAGGGGAGAAGCCCTACAAGTGTGAGGAGTGCAGCAGGCAGTTCAGTGTGCGTGTTGCTCTGAAGACTCACATGAGGACTCATACAGGAGAGAAGCCCTACCAGTGTGAGGAGTGCAGCAAGCAGTTCAGACAGCCGGGCGCACTGCAGAGACACATGCGGACTCATACTGGGGAGAAACCCTACAGGTGTGAGGAGTGTAGCAGGCAGTTCATTGGGAAGTCTTCTCTGACAAAACACATGCGGACTCACACAGGAGAGAAACCCTACAGGTGTGAGGAGTGCAGCCGGCAATTCGGTAGATTCGATCATCTGAAGAGCCACATGCGCACTCACACAGGTGAAAAACCTTACAGGTGTGAAGAGTGCAGCAGGCAGTTCATTCAGCCTAATCAACTGAAAAGCCACATGCGGACTCACACACGGGAGAAGCCCTACAGGTGTGAGGAGTGCAGCAGGCAGTTCAGTCAGCTGGATTCTCTGAAGAGACATATGCAAACCCACAAAGTGAGGAAACCCTGATGTAAAGCTATGAGAAAACTCCTATGTGGGCTCACAGAATGCAAGATTTGCATGTGTGAGGACTGCAACAGCCATTTCAGTCAGCTGGGTATGATCCAAAGAAACACATTCAAGAACACACATAAAAAGAGCTTGAAGATGTTTGTAGGGAAGCTGTTTTTCAAAGTGACGGCTTTTTTTAAAAGCGAAGCAAATGCCATTTGTCAAAATTGCTGTAAAAGGTGAGGAACTTATGATCTATGTTGCGGCTGTAGGGTGCACACCATATATCAGCTTACAGAACATGCTTGCACCCTTGTACTCTGTCAAGATTTCAAGAGGGTGAGACATTAGGAATAGTTTCTGGAGATACACACGTACCATTAATATTTTTCCTGACATGTAGGAATATCTGCAACTTTCAAACTGGTGTAAAAACTTAGCTGAAGCATCATATACAACAGTGTGCTTCTATGGAAAAGGTGGACATTTTGTTACACTGCTCACTTATTTGCTTACCCCAGTTTATTGGTTATTTTTACCTAGTATTACTAATATGTTTCTACCTAATGAATAAGCACTTGATTGTTTATTTTGATATGTATCAGTAACATGTTCTTTAACTTTGGTTTGTTACAGTCTACAACAGATAGCGTTACGTAACATGTTAATTTACTACATTTATTTCTACTATTCTAGACTAGTTGTCTTGTCACCTATTCCTGACATTTCTTACATTTCCCTAGTTTAGAATGACTCTAGCTGATGAATGAGAACTGTTTGTTCATATTATTATTAACATATCCTTTAGCTTATACTATAAGGCATTTATTTATTCTAGCAGATAACGACATGTTTATTTTAAAGTAGTTTATTATATCACCTGTTACTGCGCTAGGACTTTACTGTTATCTTACTTGGATTTGTAGAACTTCGCAGTATGCTAGTTGATGGTAATATAGAACAAAGAGATATCTGTTACGTTTTAGATTCTTAGTTGGAGTTTTCTGTTTTGGTTTTGCTGACATGTTGTTCAAGCCTTCATATTGCAAATAAAGTTACATGAATGAAATGTGTCAACTATTAATGAACACAGTGAAGTAGTATATATATGTAGCTATAATAGAAACACTCTAGGTTTTCACCATTTATTATCTAAATAAGGTGTCGATCTACATAATAAGCATCTAATTATCTCAGGTAAAAGAGTAAAAAAAACAGCCACTACTCCTCCTGACCCAACCTCTGCTTGGAGAATATATTTTTTTTTTACCTTTAGGGGAGTATTCTGTTTGAGACTTAAAAATCAACTACAGTCAAACCTACCCAAGCGACCACCTCTTCTTAGCGACCACTGGCCATACGACCGTTTTTTTCTCGGTTCCGAAAATTTTCCCCATTGACTTAAGTATTAAGTGACCTCTTCTTGTATTTGCCATTAAACACAACGGAAACCGTTTATACTTTGCATCAGGCATGTTGTGAGTCGATACTCTTCTAACTGACCACTTGTCCAAATCGACCGATTTTGCCCGGTCCCCTGGTTGGTCGTCTTGGGCAGGTTTGACTGTACTAGTATCTGCCCCCAGACCCATAATTAGAGCTGTACCACTCCAGAATGACATCCATGGCATGCCAAGAATGTGAGATATCAGAGCTGCAAGCTCCGCTGCAGTAGCGTAGAATCCGACAGTAGGCACATTGTCAAACTTGACCTACGTTGTCCTGATTCCCTGCCCTCATGCCAAACTATAATGACAAAGGTCCATCCACAGCGAGTTACAGCAAAAACACGGGCACAGACAAAGAACAGTGAAAACAAAATACAAGTACTTGGCGGAGGTATTTAGCCTGGAGTCCAGCCTTGTTAGCTTTGTTCCGCTCCCTCGTACTCGCCAGTAGCTAATCTCCAAGCAGATCCTACGGTAGCATAAGATAATATCAAAAGCTGGCAGAGGAGTGAAGCCGGCCTAGGAGTGTTTCGCTACCGCAAATTGGCTGACTACACTCCTTGGCCAATTTGGTACTATCTTATGCCATTGTAGGATCTGCTTGGAGATTAGACTGTAGTGACCTTCGGGAGCGGAACAAAGCTAACAAGGCTGGACTCCAGGCTAGGAGGTATTACGATAGCCTGGTATCCAGCCGTATTACAGCTCCCGCGAGTCTCTTCTGTCCACTACGCAAGTCTAGTAACTAGACCACTGCTGTAGACTCGTTTACTCTCCAAGCAGAGGTAGACTTGCGACAATTGAAATTGAACCATGTGAAACCAAGCGCCAAGAGACCATGTCTACCGAAATAATAGTCTCCAGGCATTTGGAAGTCATGAACAGGTGAACAGATGGCTAACCTGGGCCATACTATGTAATTGGATACGGTGCCCCCCTGCTCACTCAGTGGGATCGCCCAGATGTTAGGATCACAAGAGCCGGAGAGAGCGTGCATAGTCTCTCGTCTCGCTCCGTCGCATTTTATACACGTGTACATGAATTTTTCTCCGAAGTAAGTCTTGGATCGCCGATGTCGATGAACAGCGAGGCGGTGACCGTGACTTATCGGGGGCAGGATCGGGCTGGTTTAGCGGGAGACACGACTGACTCTGGGGTCGGTCTCAGAGACGCCGTTTCGAGTTCTATCCTCTCACTTTCCGACTCACGACAACATCAGGTACGTAACTTGGCTTGAGACTTGAATAATAATTTCCCAACTTTTACGTTTTCAGTGGGGTTCCGTATAATAGCTTTGTTGATGATATTTAGACACACTGCATTCTGTATGAAACCGTTATCGTTAGTTCTAAGATCTTGATCGATTCTTTTTGTTGATGACTTTCTCAGTGTTCGAAAGTTTGGGCCCTTGTCAGGTTTTCGTAATCTCCAAGCAGATCCTACAATGGCATAAGATAGTACCAAACTGGCCAAAGAGTGTAGTCAGCCCAAAGGTGTCCATTTCGGTAGCGAAACACACTCCTAAGACGGCTTCACTTCTCTGCCAGCTTTTGATACTATCTTATGCTACCGTAGGATCTGCTTGGAGATTAAGGTTTTCGCTGCACACTAGTACTGTGACTGGGTTTTCAAATTGAGATTTTGCTTTTTTTTTCTTATCATCGCTGTTTTGTTACTTTGTTTGTTGTTGACTCTCTAAACCGCTTCATATTCGACGGTAACTGGTCACATGTGCCTGTTTTGGTTTCCAGGCAAAATTCCGATATAGTATACATTCGCCTGTTTTTACCTGTGTGATTGTTTTTTTTTTTCTTATGAGAATTGAGACATGATTTTTCGACATGACGACAGCCAACTCATTTGGTTCCTTATGTTGGCTTGGGTTTTCTGTTTTCCATACTTGTCCATTGTAATTCAATCATTATCACCTCTGCCCTATCCTGTCATCTTCCCGCGCTGTGAACTGCTCTACCTTTTGTGACCCGGGCCAGGTACAAATTGCGTCAAGGTGCGAAATATTGGCCTTTGTTCATTTTGGCGGGAATTTGCCAAGTTTGCCCTCTTTTGTTTATTTTAGCAGTAAATTGCAACTTGCATAATTGACCAGAGTATGAATTCACGAATTTCACACCTTTGGTCCTCTTTCAGCATTTGTTGCTTTAAAATCCCGTTGTTGTTTTTTCAAATTCTTCCAAAAGTGTAATGTTTGGAAACTGTTGGATTGTCATGTCTGCCTGTTTTGGCTCCTCATTTTACCATCAACCATTCAATGGCCAACAAAACTATTTCCTTTAACCCGAATGGTAGATACCTGGTTTTGCTGGAATACCAGGTTACAGTTTTTTATTGTGCAGAGTCTTGGCACTTCAGGTTTATGCCAGAAGCTCACTCATAGTCATACCAAGGAGCTTTCATCTTTTACATGGGGCCACCGGCCTTACGTTAACTTTATACCATCTGAGATGATGAATAAAATCCTTTACGACCCTTTGATCAAACTTCGACGGTGAGGAAACGTACGGTACTCCTCTGGCCGGCTGACTCCCCTAGCTTACTATAGACTCTATTCAAATACAATTCAATCTCTACGGCTGGATAAAATTCCAGACGTTTCGAGTGACATGCATCACTCTTTTTCAGCGTCACTATAGATCTTAGAATGTACTGGCCGGACAATTCAATACAAGTACAGCTAACAAGAAAACCGGTTGAACCACTAACTTGTAAGGATCATATGCAAATGTCACTCAAATGTAAGTCAAGTTAGCACTATGGTCAGACAACATCATAGGAAAAAGTTACTGTCCTTTGTGATGCAAGACAAGACGGGGGCCCATATACTGGAGAGTTCTACGCGGGGTTGTAGATCTTGGACTCTACTTGTCCAATTTCTACTATTAGACCACCGATCGCGTAGCTTGGTAGTGGCTCACTGATCCACTGAATTTGATCCATAGGGCCAAGGAGGTCATATTGATACGGACAAGCAGTGTGGTTGTGTCTCTGCTTGCACCATAGATACATGTCGCGGTAGAATTTCCTTGAGGAAAAACTGGGTCCATTTGTGGTTGATTTGTTCGGAAGACATAGTTAATTCTATTGCTTGTGGGTATGGTAGGAAAGAATTATGCTACCAAGACTAAGAAAAATATATAGAGTCATAGCATGTGAATGAAATTTAATCTGTGCAAGTATATGTCAGTATGAAAGAATAGCCTCCTTCGCGACCATTTTGCGGGCACGGACATAAGACCGGAATATTCCCTCCTCGACGTAAGAACCTTCCCGACATGAAACCTGACCGCGATAAAAAATCGAGAATATGCCCCTCCCTCATAAAATTGCGCAAACGCCCACAAAGAGGCTGCGAAGGGGCCTAACTTCAAATGACATTTGACTAACTTCAAATGACATTTGTTCACTTGATAGACCAGTTTATCCTCTTTGATAGAAGAAAAGTCATTGTAAGAAACAAAGTTCCAAATACTCACTGGAGAGGGAAAAAAAGCCATTGATCTAGTTTTCCCATAGCAAATTTCATAAGAGATCCAGGAAAGCAATCATCCTCAGCTGAGGCAAGTAGGTGACTGAGTTGAAGCATGTCTAGACATATATGTAGGAGCTTTTTTGAACTCATCATTTTTTTTGCATTTTCTTTGTTCCCCAGCCTAAGGCTTCACAAAGTGTCGAGATGGAACACACTGGGAGTGAGATGAACTACACTGCAGCACAGGATTCCAGTTTTTACAAACATGCAAAACATGACAATGGGAAACCTTACATGTGTGGTGAGTGTGGGTACAGGGCAGCTTACAAGTCTAACTTATCCCTACATATGAGAACCCACACAGGAGAAAAACCATACAAGTGTGACCAGTGCGATTATTCTGCAACACAGAAATCCACTTTGGACCAACATCGTACAAAACACACCGGTGAGAAACCCTACATTTGTGGTGAGTGTGGGTACAGGACAGCTTACAAGCGTGACTTATCCCAACATATGAGGACCCACACAGGAGAAAAACCCTATAAGTGTGACCAGTGTGACTATTCTGCTGCAACAAAATCATCTTTGGACTACCACCTAGCAAAACACACTGGTGAAAAACCCTACATGTGTGGGGAGTGTGGATACAGGACTGCTAAAAAGTCTCATTTAGCCAGTCATTTGAGAACCCACACAGGAGAGAAACCCTACCAGTGTGACCAGTGCGACTATTCTGCAACACAGAAATCCACTTTGGACCGTCATTTAACACAACATACTGGTGAGAAACCCTATATGTGTGGTGAGTGTGGGCACAGGACAGCTGATAAGTCCCGCCTGTCCCAACATATAAAAACCCACACAGGAGAAAAGCCCTACAAATGTGACCAGTGTGACTATTCTGCTGCAACGAAATCATCTTTGGACCAACATCTAACAAAACACACTGGAGAGAAACCCTACATGTGTGAGGAATGTGGACACAGGACAGCTCAAAAGTCTGCCTTATCCCGACATATGAGAACCCACACAGGAGAAAAACCATACAAATGTTACCTGTGTGACTATTCTACTGCAACGAAATCATCTTTGGACTACCATCTAACAAAACACACTGGAGAGAAACCCTACATGTGTGGGGAGTGCGGGTACAGGACAACTTACAAGTATGACTTATCCAAACATATGAGAATCCACACAGGAGAAAAACCCTACAAGTGTGACCAGTGTGAATTTTCTGCAGCACGGAAAGACACTTTGAACAAACACCATCTAGCGATGCACACCGCTGAGAAACCCTACATGTGTGGGGAATGTGGGTTCAGAGCAGTTCAGAAATCTACCTTATCCAAACATATGAGAACCCACACAGGAGAAAAACCCTACAAGTGTGACCAGTGTGACTATTCTGCTACTCAAAAAGTCGCTTTAGACCTACATGTAGTCAAACACACTGGAGAGAAACCCTACATGTGTGGGGAGTGTGGGTACAGGACAACTTACAAGTCTAACTTATCAAGACATATGAGAACCCACACATGTGACCCATGGGTTGTATACTTAGACTACTAGGCTATTAGAGGCTACACCTGATCACAAAACCGTTAAGATTCAGTCTGGACTTTGCTGTTGTACAGACAGATTGTGTGATAGAGGAAAGAATTATGTTACTCAAGCAATTAGATTAACAATTACTCAAGCACTTGGTTAGATTTTATCCAGTTGCTTGAGCAACTGTTACCTTACTTAAGAAATGTTCAGTGATACTTTCAGTGTACTAGTACTTTTGTCATGTAGAAAATTAACATAGGTTCATAATGCCATTCAAAGAAAAGAAACTGACTACTATTCCTAAATGTGATTTGACCAATGTTAAGTTCCAGAGCAGCTTGGACAGCAGCAAAGGACAATATAATGTTTGCAATAGTTCCCTTTCGCTGTAGGTTTCACTTGATTTAGTTAGTAGTAACTGTTGAAGTAGTAATTATAGTATCCATTATTTGGTTATACTACATTATATTATTATTAGTTCACTAGTAGTTTAGTAAATAGATTTCTTGAAAAATACTAGACTGTAACTCAATTGATATGTTGTCTGAACATTGCCATACATTGTCACTGATGCGATTGTTTTGAAATAAATCATTCTGAAGCCTTGAAAAGCGTGAGCACACATTGCACTATTGTCTCTTAGCAACTTTGTTCTTTGCAGTTGTAAATCTGTTGAAGATACTGATTACAATTAACGCTAGCCTGTATAAAACTTGGGAAAGTGTTAAGTTAAAACTACTTCATGTCATGTGTGTAAAGTAAGTTACTTAGGCACTATATCCCACCTTAGTGTAGCAGTGACAGGTAATATTGAACAAACAGATACATATTGGTTTTGTTGACATGATGTTCAAGCCGTCATATTGCAAATAAAGTTGCATGAATAATATATTTCAATTATTAATCAACACAAAAGTGAACTAGTTTATATACTAGTATGTAGCTATTATAGAAACACTCTAGGTTTCATCATTGATTATCTAAATTAGGTCTCGATCTACATAATAAGCATCTAATTATCTCAGTCATCACTTTAACTATCTAACTACATGTGTAATTGTGTATGCTAAAAATCATCCGTCGTCCTCTCTTTAGTTGTTGTTTTTTAAAAGTCTCCAACAAAATCGGTCCCTACAGGTAAAAAAAATTCTAGGGAGCTTTAACCGATTCCCCAAGCAGAGGTTAGGTCGGGGAATATCAGTGACCAGAATTTCTTTATCACTCCCTCCCCCTGAGTAGGAAATCTCAGCCACTACTTCTCCTTACCCAACCTCTGCTTGGAGAAGAGGTTTGGGCCGCTTAGATTTTTTTACTTTTAGAGGCCTATTTTGTTTGAGACTAAAAAATCAACTACAGTTACACCTACCTAAGCGACCACCTCTTCCTAGCGACCACCTGGCTATTACGACCGCTTTTCTCGGTCCCGAAATTTTTCCCCATTGACTTCAGTATTAAGAGACCTCTTATTGTATTTGCCAACGGAAACCATTTATACTATGCATCAGGCATGTTGTGAGTCGATACTCTACTAACCGACCACCTGTCCAAATCGACCGTCTTGGGCAGGTTTGACTACTACATTTTCAATCTGCCCCAAGAGCTATAATCAGAGCTGAACCACTCAAGAATGACATCCATAGAATGCCCAGAACGTGAGATATCAGAGCTGAAAGTTCCGCTGCAGTAGCGTAGAATTGGACAGTAGGCACATTGTTGAACTTGACCTTCACTGTCCTGATTCCCTGCCCTCATGCCAAAGTATAATCATAAAGATCCATCCACAGCTTCTCGAGTGACAGCAAAAACACATATACTACAGTACTCTCCGAGCAGATCTTGCGTGGCATAAGACAGCATCATAAGCTTGGGAAGGAGTTTTCTCGACAGAGGAGTAAATTGACCAATCAC
Organism: Branchiostoma floridae x Branchiostoma belcheri; assembly: GCA_019207045.1. Lineage (NCBI taxonomy): Eukaryota > Metazoa > Chordata > Leptocardii > Amphioxiformes > Branchiostomatidae > Branchiostoma > Branchiostoma floridae x Branchiostoma belcheri. The sequence goes on along the minus strand of CM033024.1, from coordinate 31,734,840 downwards.
TCCTCTGCCGGCTAAACTCCTTCCCCAGCTTATGATACTGTCTTATGCCACGCAAGATTTGCTTGGAGATTAGCGGGCACAGACAAAGAACAGTGAAAACAAAATACTTGGCGGAGGTATTACGATAGCCTGGTATCCAGCCGTATTACAGCTCCCGCGAGTCTCTTCTGTCCACTACGCAAGTCTAGTAACTAGACTACTGCTGTAGCGCCGTTTACTCTGAGAGTCTCCAAGCAGAGGTTGACTTGCGACAATTAAAACTGAACCATGTGAAACCAAGCACCAAGAGACCACGTCTATCGAAATAATAATCTCCAGGCATTTGGAAGTCATGAACAGGTGAACAGATGGCCAACCTAGGCTATACTATGTAATTGGATATCGTGCGCCCCTGCTCACTCAGTGGGATCGCCCAGATGTTAGGATCACAAGAGCCGGGGAGAGCGTGCACAGTCTCTCGTCTCGCTCCTTCGCATTTTACACAAGTGTACATGAATTTTGCTCCGAAGTAATTACGTAAGTCTTGGATCGCCGATAAACAGCGAGGCCGTGACCGTGAGTTATCGGGGGCAGGATCGGGCTGGTGTAGCGGGAGACCCGACTGATTCTGGGGTCGGTCTCGGAGACGCCGTTTCGAATTCTCTCTTCTCACTTCCCGACTCACCACAACATCAGGTACGTAACTTGGCTTCAGACTTGAATAATTCCCAACTTTTACGTTTTCAGTGGGGTTCCGCATAATAGCTTTGTTGATGAGCTTTTAGACACTTTGCATTCCAGTATCTGTATGCATGTAGACAAGCTGCAAACTGTATAGAAATACTCGTGTAAGCACAGAACACTGAATTATTTTCATTATAAACAAACACAAATGATCGAACTTGCGTTAGGTCAAGATCGCAGACGTCCTACACTAGAGGTATCAGTATAATCACGCTTGACCTGTGAATAACTGTGTTTTACGATATCATGCTGTGGTTAGTTCTTCTAAGATCTTGATCGATTCTTTTTGTTGATGACTTTCTCAGTGCGCGAAATTTTGGGCCCCTGTCAGGTTTTCGCTGCATACTGCGACTAGGTTTTCGAGATTATTTTCTAGCCTAAATAAATTGCTAGATCAACATCGCTGTTATGCTTATGGTACTCTGTTTCAGTTTTCAGGCACGTTTCAAACATATTACTATATACTAGTACATTGGCCTGTTTTTACCTGTGTGATTGTTTTCTTTCCTATGAGACAATTTCGACAGTGAGCTCAATGAAATTTGTTGTCCCTAATGTTTTTGGCTTGGGTTTGCTGTTTTCCATAATGACCCATTGTAATTCAATCATTATCACCTCTGCCCTACCCTGTCTTCTCCCCGCGCTGTGAACTGCTCTACCTTTTGTGACCCGGGCCAGGTACAAATTGCGTCAAGGTGTGACATATTGGCTTTCGTTCATTTTGACGGGGATTTGCCAAGTTTGCCCTCTTTTGTTTATTTTAGCAGTAAATTGCAACTTGCATCATTGACCAGAGTATGAATTCACGAATTTCACACCTTTGGTCCCCTTTCAGCATTTGTTGCTTTAAAATCCCGTTGTTGTTTTTTCAAATTCTTCCAAAAGTGTAATGTTTGGAAACTGTTGGATTGTCATGTCTGCCTGTTTTGGCTCCTCATTTTACCATCAACCATTCAATGGCCAACAAAACTATTTCCTTTAACCCGAATGGTAGATACCTGGTTTTGCTGGAATACCAGGTTACATTTTTTTATTGTGCAGAGTCTTGGCACTTCAGGTTTATGCCAGAAGCTCACTCATAGTCATACCAAGGAGCTTTCATCTTTTACATGGGGCCGCTGACCTTACGTTAACGTTATACCATCTGAAATTATGAATACAATCCCCTACGACCCTTGGATCAAACGTCGACATCGAGGAAACGTACTCCTCTGGCCGGCTAACTCCCCTAGCGTACTATAGACTCTATGGTAAGACAACATCAAAGGAAAAAGTTATTGTCCTTTGTGGTGTAAGACGGGGTCCCATGTACTGGAGAGTTCTACGCGGGATTGTACTTTGTAGATCTTGGACTCTACTTTCTATTTCTACTATTTAGACCACCGATCGCGGAGCTTGGTAGAGGCTATCTTCGGCTCACAGATCCACTGAATTTGATCCATAGGGCCAATGAGGTTATAATTATATAGATAGGGACAAGCAGTGAGGTTGTGTCTCTGCTTGCACCATGGATCCATGCCGCAGTAAAATTTCCTTGAGGAAAAACTAAGTCCAGTCATGGTTGGGTTGGTCGGAGAAATAGTTAATCCTATTGCTTGAGGGCGGTTGGTACACGACCATAGCATGTGAATGAAATTTCGTCTGTATACTGGCCGCAGTATGAAAGAATAGCCTCCTTCGCGGCCTTTTTGCGGGAACGGACATAAGACCTCCCCGGAATATTCCCTCCTCGACGTAAGAACCTTCCCGGCATGAAACCTGACCGCGATAAAAAAATCGCCATGAAACCGAACCGCGATAAAAAAAAATTGGCATGAAACCTAACTGCGATAAAAAATCGAGAATATGCCCCTCCCTGCGCAAACGCCCGCAAAAAGGCCGCGAAAGAGGCTTACTTCAAATGATATTTGAAAACTTGTCCACTTGATAGACCAGTTTATCCTCTTTGGTAGAAGAAAAGTCGTTGTAAGAAACAAAGTTCCAAATAATCACTGGAGAGGGGAAAATGAATTACCATTGATCTTGTTTTCCTGTTGCAAATTCCATAAGAAATCCGGTAAAGCAATCATCCTCATCTGAGGTAAGGAGGTGGCTAAGGTGAAGCTTTTTGAACTCATCATCATTTTTGTTTGTTTGTTTGGACCTCAATTTATTCATGAAAGCTCAAATCGGCCTGCAGGCCGCTTTTCATTGAGGTCATGAGGGAAGAGGCAAGGGTCAGACAAAGTACATAACAGAGATACAGTTACATCGTTTAGAGTCCTTATAAGTCCTGTAAGTCTATATAGAATTTTTTTACACACGTTTACAGAGAGAAACTGCTATATGATTGAAGTCTATTCATTTCGGTCATTTCCGGATCTGTTACTGTATTGTTAAAGAGGCTGTACGTCTGGTGCTAGACTGTTCCAGATGGTGGGTCCACGGTAGGCGATGGCTCTGAAGGTTTCTCGTTTTTTTTTCAAATACCGTTGTTAAATCCGTGTTTCATTTTCTTTGTTCCCCAGCCCAACGCTTTACAGAGTGTCGAGATGGAACACGTTGGGAACGAGATCAGCTACACTGCAGTACAGGATTCCAGTTTTTGCAAACGTCGAAAACACACCGGTGAGAAACCCTACATGTGTGAGGAATGTGGGTACAGGGCAACTTACAAGTCTGACTTATTACGACATATGAGAACCCATACAGGAGAAAAACCATACAAGTGTGACCAGTGTGACTATTCTGCAGCACAGAAGTCCCATTTGGACCAACACCTAGCCATACACACTGGCGATAAGCCCTACATGTGTGGTGAGTGTGGGTACAGGGCAGCATTAAAGTTCCTATTGTTCCGACATATAAAAACCCACACAGGAGAAAGACCTTACAAATGTGACCAGTGTGACTATTCTGCTACAACGAAATCATCTTTGGACCGTCATTTAACAAAACACACTGGTGAGAAACCCTACATGTGTGAGGAATGTGGGTACAGGGCAGCTGACAAGTCTGCCTTATTACGACATATGAGAACCCACACAGGAGAAAAACCCTACAAGTGTGACCAGTGTGACTATTCTGCAGCACAGAAATTCAACTTGGACAGACATCGTACAAAACACACCGGTGAGAAACCCTACATGTGTGGGCAGTGTGGGTACAGGGTAGCTGACAAGTCTGACTTATCCAAACATATGAGAACTCACACAGGAGAAAAAACGTACAAGTGTGACCAGTGTGACTATTCTGCAGCAGAGAAATCCAATTTGGACCAGCATCTAACAAAGCACACTGGTGAGAAACCCTACAAGTGTGACCAGTGTGATTACTCTGCAGCAAAGAAGTCCCATTTGGACCAACACCTACCCATACACTCTGGTGATAAGCCCTACATGTGTGGTGAGTGTGGGTACAGGACAGCTATTAAGTTCCGATTGTCCCGACATATAAAAACACACACAGGAGAAAGACCTTACAAATGTGACCAGTGTGACCATTCTGCTGCAACGAAATCATCTTTGGACCGTCATTTAGCAAAGCACACCGGTGAGAAACCCTACATGTGTGGGGAGTGTGGATACAGGTCAGCTGACAAGTTTGACTTATCCAAACATATAAGAACCCATACAGGAGAAAAACCCTACAAGTGTGACCAGTGTGACTATTCTGCAGCAAGGAAATCCAATTTGAACCGTCATTTAACAAAACACACTGGAGAGAAACCCTATATGTGTGGTGAGTGTGGGTACAGGACAGCTCACAAGTCTAGCTTATCCCGACATATGAGAGCCCACACAGGAGAAAAACCCTACAAGTGTGAACAGTGTGACTATTCTGCAGCACAGAAATGCAGTTTGGACCAGCATCTAACAAAACATACTGGTGAGAAACCCTACAAGTGTGATCAGTGTGATTACTCTGCAGCAAAGAAGTCCCATTTGGACCAACACCTAGTCAAACACACTGGTGATAAGCCCTACATGTGTGGTGAGTGTGGGTACAGGACAGCTGTTAAGTTCCTATTGTTCCGACATATAAAAACCCACACAGGAGAAAAACCTTACAAATGTGACCAGTGTGACTATTCTGCTGCAACGAAATCATCTTTGGACCGTCATGTAACAAAGCACACTGGTGAGAAACCCTACATGTGTGGGGAGTGTGGATACAGGTCAGCTGATAAGTCCCGCTTGTCCCTACATATGAGAACCCACACAGGAGAAAAACCCTACAAGTGTGAACAGTGTGACTTTTCTACAGCACAGAAAGGCAATTTGGACCAACATCTAACAAAACACACTGGTGAGAAACCCTACATGTGTGGTGAGTGTGGGTACAGGGCAGCTCATAAGTCTCGCTTATCTCTACATATGAGAACCCACACAGGAGAAAAACCCTACAAGTGTGACCAGTGTGACTTTTCTACAGCACAGAAAGGCAATTTGGACCAACATCTAACAAAACACACTGGAGAGAAACCCTACATGTGTGGGGAGTGTGGGTACAGGACAGCTTACAAGGTTAGCTTGTCCGAACACATGAATACCCACACAGGAGAAAAACCCTACAAGTGTGACCAGTGTGACTATTCTACAAGACTCAAATCCTCTTTCTACTACCATCGTATGAAACACACTGGCAAGAAACCTGCATGTGTGGGGAGTGTGGATATAGGACAGTTCTAAAATCTAACGTATCGAAGCACATGAGAACCCACACAGGAGATAAACGTTGCAAATGTGACCAGTGTGACTATTCTGTAGAGGAAAAATCTGGTTTGGACCTACATCTTCTTTTGTACCCAGATTATTATCCCTATGTCAAAAATAAAAGTGCCAATGGAAAAGAATGTTATGTTCCCGGTAATCTAGAGTGGCCGTAGGAAAATATTGCTTAACCTAGCCTGTTTATTTTGTCCAGCGCTGGCAAATGACCTAATTTTTTAAATCTGAGTGGGGCAAATAAGAGAATTCCTTCATACCCGTTTTTTTCTGGACAGTAATTCGAAACACAAGACAAATTTTCCTAGGCCTATTGCTATTCTTCTAGGCTACATTGATTTTACAAACTCAAAAAGGTGATGCAATGTTAATTACATAGTAAGAACACAAATACACTAAGCATGAATATTGATTAGCCAACTTGATTAGCCTTTACCAGGCTTCACAGATGGTTAAATAGTAGAAATTGGACAAATATCTGTAGAGGGAATAGTGTGCTAGGGGAGTCGACCAGCCAGAGGAGTCAGTATGCGACCCATGAGTTGTATACGCTAAGGGCACAACCCGCCGTACGTGCAATTTGTCCGTACGTTTTTTGGGAGGCCAGTCTTTTTGGGAGGCAAGTCGTCCGCCACGTATTTCTGAAAACGTTCAGGCTGTACAGGGTAGGCGCGTCGCCCGTACTGGCACGTACGGGGGGCGAACCCGCAGCCAGATGGCACACAAAATTTGGCGGATTGTGCCCTTAGCTTTACTATTATCAAAGACTACTAGGCTATTAGAGGCTACACTTGATCACAAAGCCGTTAAGGTTCAGTCTGGACTTTGCTGTTGTACAGACAGATTGTGTGATAGAGGAAAGAATTATGTTACTCAAGCAATTAGACAAACAATTACTCAAGCACAAAGTTAAATTTTATGCAGAAACTGACTACTATTCCTAAATGTGATTTGACCAATGTAAAGTTCCAGAGCAGCATGGACAGCAGCAAAGGACAATGTAATGTTTGCAATAGTTCCCTTTAGCTGTAGGTTTCACTTGACTTAGTTAGTAGTTGTACGTAGTAGTAGTAGTATCCATTATTTTATTATACAACATTATCATTACTTCACTAGTAGTTTAGTAATGTCATTTCTTGAAAAATACTAGACTGTAACTCAATTGACATGTTATCTGTACATTGTCATACATTGTCACTTATGCGATTGTTTTGAAATAAATCATTCTTAAGGCTTGAAAAGTGTGAGCACACATTGCACTATTGCCTCTTAGCAACTTTGTTCTTTGCAGTTGTAAATCTGTTGAAGATACTGATTACAATTAACGCTAGCCTATACAAAATTCGGGAAAAGTGTTAAGTTAAAACTACTTCATGTCATGTGTAAAGTAAGTTACGTAGGCACTATATAGACGGAATATACCTGGTGCATCCCCGTCTTGTCTTCAGGTCAAGGAAAGGGTATGCAACGAAATAATGCTATGCAACGAAAAGAAACTGTATCATTCCCAAGTGTGATTTGACCAATGTAAAAGTTCCAGGGCAGCATGCAAAGGACAATATAATGTTTGCAATAATTCTCTTTAGCTGTAGGTTTTACTTGACTTAGTAGTTGTAGTAGTAGAAGTATCCATTATTTGATTTTACTACATTATATCATTATTAGTTCACTAGTAGTTACCTTCGCCAGAATGGCAATGTTATATGTTGGGTAGAAAATTTTTGTGTGTCAGAATATGCAGGTCAAAAGCATATAACTAGAGCACCTATGGATGGACATACATGATATTTGGTATTTGAGTAGCGGTTGCAGAAACAAAGGTCCTGTTCGAAAACGGTTCAACTTGAGCTTTTCGTCGGCGCTTCAACGGTTCGAGTGTGTTTATGTGTGTGTTTGCGTACAGGATAACTCGAGTCGTTGTGGATCGTTTTGCATGCTTTATGGTAGTTATGTGGGGGTTGGGAAACCGAAGGTCAAGTTTGATTATGGGCATCCTGGCGCTTTCCGTCGGCACTGCAGCGAGGCAAGTGTGTTTGTGTGTGTGTTTGCGTACAAGATAACTCGAGACGTTGTGGATCGTTTTGCATGATTTTTGGTAGTTATGTGGGGGATGGGAAAAGGAAGGTCAAGTTCTCAGGCAGTTTAAGGCCTGTGACAATTTTGGTCGAACATGAAATTCGAACCACTGCGTGACCTCAGGTGACCCCGCCGGGCCTGGTCGTTTTTAGAACGGTTCAATGTCAGCATCTAATGTTACATTGCGAAAACAGGAACTTACGATGTATGGGTTACACTAACTACTTATAGAATTATCAATGTTGAATGTTAAAGATATTAAACTAGTATTTACCAAATATCGACATAACCAGATATAGTTAACAAAAAGGGACCCCTGCGAGAGCGGCATAATTATAAGGCTAACTGCTTCGAAATTTCGCGGTTGTATCAATGCGAAATTTCGCAAGCAGGGACGCTCATACTTAAGGAAACAGCAAAATAATGCCATAAAATCCGTATTCCTAGGAAACGGATTTTTAGCATTTTGCTGATGCCTTAAGTATGAGCGTCCCGCTGTTTTCGCACTCCACACCCCGGGGTTTCCGAACGCGTCTTCGAATGTTCGGATAACATAAGGCTCTCGCAGGGGTCCCTTTTTGTTAACTATATCTGGTTATGTCGATATTTGGTAAATACTAGTTTAATATCTTTAACATTCAACATTGATAATTCTATAAGTAGTTAGTGTAACCCATACATCGTAAGTTCCTGTTTTCGCAATGTAACATTAGATGCTGACATTGAACCGTTCTAAAAACGACCAGGCCCGGCGGGGTCACCTGAGGTCACGCAGTGGTTCGAATTTCATGTTCGACCAAAATTGTCACAGGCCTTAAACTGCCTGAGAACTTGACCTTCCTTTTCCCATCCCCCACATAACTACCAAAAATCATGCAAAACGATCCACAACGTCTCGAGTTATCTTGTACGCAAACACACACACAAACACACTTGCCTCGCTGCAGTGCCGACGGAAAGCGCCAGGATGCCCATAATCAAACTTGACCTTCGGTTTCCCAACCCCCACATAACTACCATAAAGCATGCAAAACGATCCACAACGACTCGAGTTATCCTGTACGCAAACACACACATAAACACACTCGAACCGTTGAAGCGCCGACGAAAAGCTCAAGTTGAACCGTTTTCGAACAGGACCTTTGTTTCTGCAACCGCTACTCAAATACCAAATATCATGTATGTCCATCCATAGGTGCTCTAGTTATATGCTTTTGACCTGCATATTCTGACACACAAAAATTTTCTACCCAACATATAACATTGCCATTCTGGCGAAGGTAACTACTAGTGAACTAATAATGATATAATGTAGTAAAATCAAATAATGGATACTTCTACTACTACAACTACTAAGTCAAGTAAAACCTACAGCTAAAGAGAATTATTGCAAACATTATATTGTCCTTTGCATGCTGCCCTGGAACTTTTACATTGGTCAAATCACACTTGGGAATGATACAGTTTCTTTTCGTTGCATAGCATTATTTCGTTGCATACCCTTTCCTTGACCTGAAGACAAGACGGGGATGCACCAGGTATATTCCGTCTATATAGTGCCTACGTAACTTACTTTACACATGACATGAAGTAGTTTTAACTTAACACTTTTCCCGAATTTTGTATAGGCTAGCGTTAATTGTAATCAGTATCTTCAACAGATTTACAACTGCAAAGAACAAAGTTGCTAAGAGGCAATAGTGCAATGTGTGCTCACACTTTTCAAGCCTTAAGAATGATTTATTTCAAAACAATCGCATAAGTGACAATGTATGACAATGTACAGATAACATGTCAATTGAGTTACAGTCTAGTATTTTTCAAGAAATGACATTACTAAACTACTAGTGAAGTAATGATAATGTTGTATAATAAAATAATGGATACTACTACTACTACGTACAACTACTAACTAAGTCAAGTGAAACCTACAGCTAAAGGGAACTATTGCAAACATTACATTGTCCTTTGCTGCTGTCCATGCTGCTCTGGAACTTTACATTGGTCAAATCACATTTAGGAATAGTAGTCAGTTTCTGCATAAAATTTAACTTTGTGCTTGAGTAATTGTTTGTCTAATTGCTTGAGTAACATAATTCTTTCCTCTATCACACAATCTGTCTGTACAACAGCAAAGTCCAGACTGAACCTTAACGGCTTTGTGATCAAGTGTAGCCTCTAATAGCCTAGTAGTCTTTGATAATAGTAAAGCTAAGGGCACAATCCGCCAAATTTTGTGTGCCATCTGGCTGCGGGTTCGCCCCCCGTACGTGCCAGTACGGGCGACGCGCCTACCCTGTACAGCCTGAACGTTTTCAGAAATACGTGGCGGACGACTTGCCTCCCAAAAAGACTGGCCTCCCAAAAAACGTACGGACAAATTGCACGTACGGCGGGTTGTGCCCTTAGCGTATACAACTCATGGGTCGCATACTGACTCCTCTGGCTGGTCGACTCCCCTAGCACACTATTCCCTCTACAGATATTTGTCCAATTTCTACTATTTAACCATCTGTGAAGCCTGGTAAAGGCTAATCAAGTTGGCTAATCAATATTCATGCTTAGTGTATTTGTGTTCTTACTATGTAATTAACATTGCATCACCTTTTTGAGTTTGTAAAATCAATGTAGCCTAGAAGAATAGCAATAGGCCTAGGAAAATTTGTCTTGTGTTTCGAATTACTGTCCAGAAAAAAACGGGTATGAAGGAATTCTCTTATTTGCCCCACTCAGATTTAAAAAATTAGGTCATTTGCCAGCGCTGGACAAAATAAACAGGCTAGGTTAAGCAATATTTTCCTACGGCCACTCTAGATTACCGGGAACATAACATTCTTTTCCATTGGCACTTTTATTTTTGACATAGGGATAATAATCTGGGTACAAAAGAAGATGTAGGTCCAAACCAGATTTTTCCTCTACAGAATAGTCACACTGGTCACATTTGCAACGTTTATCTCCTGTGTGGGTTCTCATGTGCTTCGATACGTTAGATTTTAGAACTGTCCTATATCCACACTCCCCACACATGCAGGTTTCTTGCCAGTGTGTTTCATACGATGGTAGTAGAAAGAGGATTTGAGTCTTGTAGAATAGTCACACTGGTCACACTTGTAGGGTTTTTCTCCTGTGTGGGTATTCATGTGTTCGGACAAGCTAACCTTGTAAGCTGTCCTGTACCCACACTCCCCACACATGTAGGGTTTCTCTCCAGTGTGTTTTGTTAGATGTTGGTCCAAATTGCCTTTCTGTGCTGTAGAAAAGTCACACTGGTCACACTTGTAGGGTTTTTCTCCTGTGTGGGTTCTCATATGTAGAGATAAGCGAGACTTATGAGCTGCCCTGTACCCACACTCACCACACATGTAGGGTTTCTCACCAGTGTGTTTTGTTAGATGTTGGTCCAAATTGCCTTTCTGTGCTGTAGAAAAGTCACACTGTTCACACTTGTAGGGTTTTTCTCCTGTGTGGGTTCTCATATGTAGGGACAAGCGGGACTTATCAGCTGACCTGTATCCACACTCCCCACACATGTAGGGTTTCTCACCAGTGTGCTTTGTTACATGACGGTCCAAAGATGATTTCGTTGCAGCAGAATAGTCACACTGGTCACATTTGTAAGGTTTTTCTCCTGTGTGGGTTTTTATATGTCGGAACAATAGGAACTTAACAGCTGTCCTGTACCCACACTCACCACACATGTAGGGCTTATCACCAGTGTGTTTGACTAGGTGTTGGTCCAAATGGGACTTCTTTGCTGCAGAGTAATCACACTGATCACACTTGTAGGGTTTCTCACCAGTATGTTTTGTTAGATGCTGGTCCAAACTGCATTTCTGTGCTGCAGAATAGTCACACTGTTCACACTTGTAGGGTTTTTCTCCTGTGTGGGCTCTCATATGTCGGGATAAGCTAGACTTGTGAGCTGTCCTGTACCCACACTCACCACACATATAGGGTTTCTCTCCAGTGTGTTTTGTTAAATGACGGTTCAAATTGGATTTCCTTGCTGCAGAATAGTCACACTGGTCACACTTGTAGGGTTTTTCTCCTGTATGGGTTCTTATATGTTTGGATAAGTCAAACTTGTCAGCTGACCTGTATCCACACTCCCCACACATGTAGGGTTTCTCACCGGTGTGCTTTGCTAAATGACGGTCCAAAGATGATTTCGTTGCAGCAGAATGGTCACACTGGTCACATTTGTAAGGTCTTTCTCCTGTGTGTGTTTTTATATGTCGGGACAATCGGAACTTAATAGCTGTCCTGTACCCACACTCACCACACATGTAGGGCTTATCACCAGAGTGTATGGGTAGGTGTTGGTCCAAATGGGACTTCTTTGCTGCAGAGTAATCACACTGGTCACACTTGTAGGGTTTCTCACCAGTGTGCTTTGTTAGATGCTGGTCCAAATTGGATTTCTCTGCTGCAGAATAGTCACACTGGTCACACTTGTACGTTTTTTCTCCTGTGTGAGTTCTCATATGTTTGGATAAGTCAGACTTGTCAGCTACCCTGTACCCACACTGCCCACACATGTAGGGTTTCTCACCGGTGTGTTTTGTACGATGTCTGTCCAAGTTGAATTTCTGTGCTGCAGAATAGTCACACTGGTCACACTTGTAGGGTTTTTCTCCTGTGTGGGTTCTCATATGTCGTAATAAGGCAGACTTGTCAGCTGCCCTGTACCCACATTCCTCACACATGTAGGGTTTCTCACCAGTGTGTTTTGTTAAATGACGGTCCAAAGATGATTTCGTTGTAGCAGAATAGTCACACTGGTCACATTTGTAAGGTCTTTCTCCTGTGTGGGTTTTTATATGTCGGAACAATAGGAACTTTAATGCTGCCCTGTACCCACACTCACCACACATGTAGGGCTTATCGCCAGTGTGTATGGCTAGGTGTTGGTCCAAATGGGACTTCTGTGCTGCAGAATAGTCACACTGGTCACACTTGTATGGTTTTTCTCCTGTATGGGTTCTCATATGTCGTAATAAGTCAGACTTGTAAGTTGCCCTGTACCCACATTCCTCACACATGTAGGGTTTCTCACCGGTGTGTTTTCGACGTTTGCAAAAACTGGAATCCTGTACTGCAGTGTAGCTGATCTCGTTCCCAACGTGTTCCATCTCGACACTCTGTAAAGCGTTGGGCTGGGGAACAAAGAAAATGAAACACGGATTTAACAACGGTATTTGAAAAAAAAACGAGAAACCTTCAGAGCCATCGCCTACCGTGGACCCACCATCTGGAACAGTCTAGCACCAGACGTACAGCCTCTTTAACAATACAGTAACAGATCCGGAAATGACCGAAATGAATAGACTTCAATCATATAGCAGTTTCTCTCTGTAAACGTGTGTAAAAAAATTCTATATAGACTTACAGGACTTATAAGGACTCTAAACGATGTAACTGTATCTCTGTTATGTACTTTGTCTGACCCTTGCCTCTTCCCTCATGACCTCAATGAAAAGCGGCCTGCAGGCCGATTTGAGCTTTCATGAATAAATTGAGGTCCAAACAAACAAACAAAAATGATGATGAGTTCAAAAAGCTTCACCTTAGCCACCTCCTTACCTCAGATGAGGATGATTGCTTTACCGGATTTCTTATGGAATTTGCAACAGGAAAACAAGATCAATGGTAATTCATTTTCCCCTCTCCAGTGATTATTTGGAACTTTGTTTCTTACAACGACTTTTCTTCTACCAAAGAGGATAAACTGGTCTATCAAGTGGACAAGTTTTCAAATATCATTTGAAGTAAGCCTCTTTCGCGGCCTTTTTGCGGGCGTTTGCGCAGGGAGGGGCATATTCTCGATTTTTTATCGCAGTTAGGTTTCATGCCAATTTTTTTTTATCGCGGTTCGGTTTCATGGCGATTTTTTTATCGCGGTCAGGTTTCATGCCGGGAAGGTTCTTACGTCGAGGAGGGAATATTCCGGGGAGGTCTTATGTCCGTTCCCGCAAAAAGGCCGCGAAGGAGGCTATTCTTTCATACTGCGGCCAGTATACAGACGAAATTTCATTCACATGCTATGGTCGTGTACCAACCGCCCTCAAGCAATAGGATTAACTATTTCTCCGACCAACCCAACCATGACTGGACTTAGTTTTTCCTCAAGGAAATTTTACTGCGGCATGGATCCATGGTGCAAGCAGAGACACAACCTCACTGCTTGTCCCTATCTATATAATTATAACCTCATTGGCCCTATGGATCAAATTCAGTGGATCTGTGAGCCGAAGATAGCCTCTACCAAGCTCCGCGATCGGTGGTCTAAATAGTAGAAATAGAAAGTAGAGTCCAAGATCTACAAAGTACAATCCCGCGTAGAACTCTCCAGTACATGGGACCCCGTCTTACACCACAAAGGACAATAACTTTTTCCTTTGATGTTGTCTTACCATAGAGTCTATAGTACGCTAGGGGAGTTAGCCGGCCAGAGGAGTACGTTTCCTCGATGTCGACGTTTGATCCAAGGGTCGTAGGGGATTGTATTCATAATTTCAGATGGTATAACGTTAACGTAAGGTCAGCGGCCCCATGTAAAAGATGAAAGCTCCTTGGTATGACTATGAGTGAGCTTCTGGCATAAACCTGAAGTGCCAAGACTCTGCACAATAAAAAAATGTAACCTGGTATTCCAGCAAAACCAGGTATCTACCATTCGGGTTAAAGGAAATAGTTTTGTTGGCCATTGAATGGTTGATGGTAAAATGAGGAGCCAAAACAGGCAGACATGACAATCCAACAGTTTCCAAACATTACACTTTTGGAAGAATTTGAAAAAACAACAACGGGATTTTAAAGCAACAAATGCTGAAAGGGGACCAAAGGTGTGAAATTCGTGAATTCATACTCTGGTCAATGATGCAAGTTGCAATTTACTGCTAAAATAAACAAAAGAGGGCAAACTTGGCAAATCCCCGTCAAAATGAACGAAAGCCAATATGTCACACCTTGACGCAATTTGTACCTGGCCCGGGTCACAAAAGGTAGAGCAGTTCACAGCGCGGGGAGAAGACAGGGTAGGGCAGAGGTGATAATGATTGAATTACAATGGGTCATTATGGAAAACAGCAAACCCAAGCCAAAAACATTAGGGACAACAAATTTCATTGAGCTCACTGTCGAAATTGTCTCATAGGAAAGAAAACAATCACACAGGTAAAAACAGGCCAATGTACTAGTATATAGTAATATGTTTGAAACGTGCCTGAAAACTGAAACAGAGTACCATAAGCATAACAGCGATGTTGATCTAGCAATTTATTTAGGCTAGAAAATAATCTCGAAAACCTAGTCGCAGTATGCAGCGAAAACCTGACAGGGGCCCAAAATTTCGCGCACTGAGAAAGTCATCAACAAAAAGAATCGATCAAGATCTTAGAAGAACTAACCACAGCATGATATCGTAAAACACAGTTATTCACAGGTCAAGCGTGATTATACTGATACCTCTAGTGTAGGACGTCTGCGATCTTGACCTAACGCAAGTTCGATCATTTGTGTTTGTTTATAATGAAAATAATTCAGTGTTCTGTGCTTACACGAGTATTTCTATACAGTTTGCAGCTTGTCTACATGCATACAGATACTGGAATGCAAAGTGTCTAAAAGCTCATCAACAAAGCTATTATGCGGAACCCCACTGAAAACGTAAAAGTTGGGAATTATTCAAGTCTGAAGCCAAGTTACGTACCTGATGTTGTGGTGAGTCGGGAAGTGAGAAGAGAGAATTCGAAACGGCGTCTCCGAGACCGACCCCAGAATCAGTCGGGTCTCCCGCTACACCAGCCCGATCCTGCCCCCGATAACTCACGGTCACGGCCTCGCTGTTTATCGGCGATCCAAGACTTACGTAATTACTTCGGAGCAAAATTCATGTACACTTGTGTAAAATGCGAAGGAGCGAGACGAGAGACTGTGCACGCTCTCCCCGGCTCTTGTGATCCTAACATCTGGGCGATCCCACTGAGTGAGCAGGGGCGCACGATATCCAATTACATAGTATAGCCTAGGTTGGCCATCTGTTCACCTGTTCATGACTTCCAAATGCCTGGAGATTATTATTTCGATAGACGTGGTCTCTTGGTGCTTGGTTTCACATGGTTCAGTTTTAATTGTCGCAAGTCAACCTCTGCTTGGAGACTCTCAGAGTAAACGGCGCTACAGCAGTAGTCTAGTTACTAGACTTGCGTAGTGGACAGAAGAGACTCGCGGGAGCTGTAATACGGCTGGATACCAGGCTATCGTAATACCTCCGCCAAGTATTTTGTTTTCACTGTTCTTTGTCTGTGCCCGCTAATCTCCAAGCAAATCTTGCGTGGCATAAGACAGTATCATAAGCTGGGGAAGGAGTTTAGCCGGCAGAGGAGTGATTGGTCAATTTACTCCTCTGTCGAGAAAACTCCTTCCCAAGCTTATGATGCTGTCTTATGCCACGCAAGATCTGCTCGGAGAGTACTGTAGTATATGTGTTTTTGCTGTCACTCGAGAAGCTGTGGATGGATCTTTATGATTATACTTTGGCATGAGGGCAGGGAATCAGGACAGTGAAGGTCAAGTTCAACAATGTGCCTACTGTCCAATTCTACGCTACTGCAGCGGAACTTTCAGCTCTGATATCTCACGTTCTGGGCATTCTATGGATGTCATTCTTGAGTGGTTCAGCTCTGATTATAGCTCTTGGGGCAGATTGAAAATGTAGTAGTCAAACCTGCCCAAGACGGTCGATTTGGACAGGTGGTCGGTTAGTAGAGTATCGACTCACAACATGCCTGATGCATAGTATAAATGGTTTCCGTTGGCAAATACAATAAGAGGTCTCTTAATACTGAAGTCAATGGGGAAAAATTTCGGGACCGAGAAAAGCGGTCGTAATAGCCAGGTGGTCGCTAGGAAGAGGTGGTCGCTTAGGTAGGTGTAACTGTAGTTGATTTTTTAGTCTCAAACAAAATAGGCCTCTAAAAGTAAAAAAATCTAAGCGGCCCAAACCTCTTCTCCAAGCAGAGGTTGGGTAAGGAGAAGTAGTGGCTGAGATTTCCTACTCAGGGGGAGGGAGTGATAAAGAAATTCTGGTCACTGATATTCCCCGACCTAACCTCTGCTTGGGGAATCGGTTAAAGCTCCCTAGAATTTTTTTTACCTGTAGGGACCGATTTTGTTGGAGACTTTTAAAAAACAACAACTAAAGAGAGGACGACGGATGATTTTTAGCATACACAATTACACATGTAGTTAGATAGTTAAAGTGATGACTGAGATAATTAGATGCTTATTATGTAGATCGAGACCTAATTTAGATAATCAATGATGAAACCTAGAGTGTTTCTATAATAGCTACATACTAGTATATAAACTAGTTCACTTTTGTGTTGATTAATAATTGAAATATATTATTCATGCAACTTTATTTGCAATATGACGGCTTGAACATCATGTCAACAAAACCAATATGTATCTGTTTGTTCAATATTACCTGTCACTGCTACACTAAGGTGGGATATAGTGCCTAAGTAACTTACTTTACACACATGACATGAAGTAGTTTTAACTTAACACTTTCCCAAGTTTTATACAGGCTAGCGTTAATTGTAATCAGTATCTTCAACAGATTTACAACTGCAAAGAACAAAGTTGCTAAGAGACAATAGTGCAATGTGTGCTCACGCTTTTCAAGGCTTCAGAATGATTTATTTCAAAACAATCGCATCAGTGACAATGTATGGCAATGTTCAGACAACATATCAATTGAGTTACAGTCTAGTATTTTTCAAGAAATCTATTTACTAAACTACTAGTGAACTAATAATAATATAATGTAGTATAACCAAATAATGGATACTATAATTACTACTTCAACAGTTACTACTAACTAAATCAAGTGAAACCTACAGCGAAAGGGAACTATTGCAAACATTATATTGTCCTTTGCTGCTGTCCAAGCTGCTCTGGAACTTAACATTGGTCAAATCACATTTAGGAATAGTAGTCAGTTTCTTTTCTTTGAATGGCATTATGAACCTATGTTAATTTTCTACATGACAAAAGTACTAGTACACTGAAAGTATCACTGAACATTTCTTAAGTAAGGTAACAGTTGCTCAAGCAACTGGATAAAATCTAACCAAGTGCTTGAGTAATTGTTAATCTAATTGCTTGAGTAACATAATTCTTTCCTCTATCACACAATCTGTCTGTACAACAGCAAAGTCCAGACTGAATCTTAACGGTTTTGTGATCAGGTGTAGCCTCTAATAGCCTAGTAGTCTAAGTATACAACCCATGGGTCACATGTGTGGGTTCTCATATGTCTTGATAAGTTAGACTTGTAAGTTGTCCTGTACCCACACTCCCCACACATGTAGGGTTTCTCTCCAGTGTGTTTGACTACATGTAGGTCTAAAGCGACTTTTTGAGTAGCAGAATAGTCACACTGGTCACACTTGTAGGGTTTTTCTCCTGTGTGGGTTCTCATATGTTTGGATAAGGTAGATTTCTGAACTGCTCTGAACCCACATTCCCCACACATGTAGGGTTTCTCAGCGGTGTGCATCGCTAGATGGTGTTTGTTCAAAGTGTCTTTCCGTGCTGCAGAAAATTCACACTGGTCACACTTGTAGGGTTTTTCTCCTGTGTGGATTCTCATATGTTTGGATAAGTCATACTTGTAAGTTGTCCTGTACCCGCACTCCCCACACATGTAGGGTTTCTCTCCAGTGTGTTTTGTTAGATGGTAGTCCAAAGATGATTTCGTTGCAGTAGAATAGTCACACAGGTAACATTTGTATGGTTTTTCTCCTGTGTGGGTTCTCATATGTCGGGATAAGGCAGACTTTTGAGCTGTCCTGTGTCCACATTCCTCACACATGTAGGGTTTCTCTCCAGTGTGTTTTGTTAGATGTTGGTCCAAAGATGATTTCGTTGCAGCAGAATAGTCACACTGGTCACATTTGTAGGGCTTTTCTCCTGTGTGGGTTTTTATATGTTGGGACAGGCGGGACTTATCAGCTGTCCTGTGCCCACACTCACCACACATATAGGGTTTCTCACCAGTATGTTGTGTTAAATGACGGTCCAAAGTGGATTTCTGTGTTGCAGAATAGTCGCACTGGTCACACTGGTAGGGTTTCTCTCCTGTGTGGGTTCTCAAATGACTGGCTAAATGAGACTTTTTAGCAGTCCTGTATCCACACTCCCCACACATGTAGGGTTTTTCACCAGTGTGTTTTGCTAGGTGGTAGTCCAAAGATGATTTTGTTGCAGCAGAATAGTCACACTGGTCACACTTATAGGGTTTTTCTCCTGTGTGGGTCCTCATATGTTGGGATAAGTCACGCTTGTAAGCTGTCCTGTACCCACACTCACCACAAATGTAGGGTTTCTCACCGGTGTGTTTTGTACGATGTTGGTCCAAAGTGGATTTCTGTGTTGCAGAATAATCGCACTGGTCACACTTGTATGGTTTTTCTCCTGTGTGGGTTCTCATATGTAGGGATAAGTTAGACTTGTAAGCTGCCCTGTACCCACACTCACCACACATGTAAGGTTTCCCATTGTCATGTTTTGCATGTTTGTAAAAACTGGAATCCTGTGCTGCAGTGTAGTTCATCTCACTCCCAGTGTGTTCCATCTCGACACTTTGTGAAGCCTTAGGCTGGGGAACAAAGAAAATGCAAAAAAAATGATGAGTTCAAAAAAGCTCCTACATATATGTCTAGACATGCTTCAACTCAGTCACCTACTTGCCTCAGCTGAGGATGATTGCTTTCCTGGATCTCTTATGAAATTTGCTATGGGAAAACTAGATCAATGGCTTTTTTTCCCTCTCCAGTGAGTATTTGGAACTTTGTTTCTTACAATGACTTTTCTTCTATCAAAGAGGATAAACTGGTCTATCAAGTGAACAAATGTCATTTGAAGTTAGTCAAATGTCATTTGAAGTTAGGCCCCTTCGCAGCCTCTTTGTGGGCGTTTGCGCAATTTTATGAGGGAGGGGCATATTCTCGATTTTTTATCGCGGTCAGGTTTCATGTCGGGAAGGTTCTTACGTCGAGGAGGGAATATTCCGGTCTTATGTCCGTGCCCGCAAAATGGTCGCGAAGGAGGCTATTCTTTCATACTGACATATACTTGCACAGATTAAATTTCATTCACATGCTATGACTCTATATATTTTTCTTAGTCTTGGTAGCATAATTCTTTCCTACCATACCCACAAGCAATAGAATTAACTATGTCTTCCGAACAAATCAACCACAAATGGACCCAGTTTTTCCTCAAGGAAATTCTACCGCGACATGTATCTATGGTGCAAGCAGAGACACAACCACACTGCTTGTCCGTATCAATATGACCTCCTTGGCCCTATGGATCAAATTCAGTGGATCAGTGAGCCACTACCAAGCTACGCGATCGGTGGTCTAATAGTAGAAATTGGACAAGTAGAGTCCAAGATCTACAACCCCGCGTAGAACTCTCCAGTATATGGGCCCCCGTCTTGTCTTGCATCACAAAGGACAGTAACTTTTTCCTATGATGTTGTCTGACCATAGTGCTAACTTGACTTACATTTGAGTGACATTTGCATATGATCCTTACAAGTTAGTGGTTCAACCGGTTTTCTTGTTAGCTGTACTTGTATTGAATTGTCCGGCCAGTACATTCTAAGATCTATAGTGACGCTGAAAAAGAGTGATGCATGTCACTCGAAACGTCTGGAATTTTATCCAGCCGTAGAGATTGAATTGTATTTGAATAGAGTCTATAGTAAGCTAGGGGAGTCAGCCGGCCAGAGGAGTACCGTACGTTTCCTCACCGTCGAAGTTTGATCAAAGGGTCGTAAAGGATTTTATTCATCATCTCAGATGGTATAAAGTTAACGTAAGGCCGGTGGCCCCATGTAAAAGATGAAAGCTCCTTGGTATGACTATGAGTGAGCTTCTGGCATAAACCTGAAGTGCCAAGACTCTGCACAATAAAAACTGTAACCTGGTATTCCAGCAAAACCAGGTATCTACCATTCGGGTTAAAGGAAATAGTTTTGTTGGCCATTGAATGGTTGATGGTAAAATGAGGAGCCAAAACAGGCAGACATGACAATCCAACAGTTTCCAAACATTACACTTTTGGAAGAATTTGAAAAAACAACAACGGGATTTTAAAGCAACAAATGCTGAAAGAGGACCAAAGGTGTGAAATTCGTGAATTCATACTCTGGTCAATTATGCAAGTTGCAATTTACTGCTAAAATAAACAAAAGAGGGCAAACTTGGCAAATTCCCGCCAAAATGAACAAAGGCCAATATTTCGCACCTTGACGCAATTTGTACCTGGCCCGGGTCACAAAAGGTAGAGCAGTTCACAGCGCGGGAAGATGACAGGATAGGGCAGAGGTGATAATGATTGAATTACAATGGACAAGTATGGAAAACAGAAAACCCAAGCCAACATAAGGAACCAAATGAGTTGGCTGTCGTCATGTCGAAAAATCATGTCTCAATTCTCATAAGAAAAAAAAAACAATCACACAGGTAAAAACAGGCGAATGTATACTATATCGGAATTTTGCCTGGAAACCAAAACAGGCACATGTGACCAGTTACCGTCGAATATGAAGCGGTTTAGAGAGTCAACAACAAACAAAGTAACAAAACAGCGATGATAAGAAAAAAAAAGCAAAATCTCAATTTGAAAACCCAGTCACAGTACTAGTGTGCAGCGAAAACCTTAATCTCCAAGCAGATCCTACGGTAGCATAAGATAGTATCAAAAGCTGGCAGAGAAGTGAAGCCGTCTTAGGAGTGTGTTTCGCTACCGAAATGGACACCTTTGGGCTGACTACACTCTTTGGCCAGTTTGGTACTATCTTATGCCATTGTAGGATCTGCTTGGAGATTACGAAAACCTGACAAGGGCCCAAACTTTCGAACACTGAGAAAGTCATCAACAAAAAGAATCGATCAAGATCTTAGAACTAACGATAACGGTTTCATACAGAATGCAGTGTGTCTAAATATCATCAACAAAGCTATTATACGGAACCCCACTGAAAACGTAAAAGTTGGGAAATTATTATTCAAGTCTCAAGCCAAGTTACGTACCTGATGTTGTCGTGAGTCGGAAAGTGAGAGGATAGAACTCGAAACGGCGTCTCTGAGACCGACCCCAGAGTCAGTCGTGTCTCCCGCTAAACCAGCCCGATCCTGCCCCCGATAAGTCACGGTCACCGCCTCGCTGTTCATCGACATCGGCGATCCAAGACTTACTTCGGAGAAAAATTCATGTACACGTGTATAAAATGCGACGGAGCGAGACGAGAGACTATGCACGCTCTCTCCGGCTCTTGTGATCCTAACATCTGGGCGATCCCACTGAGTGAGCAGGGGGGCACCGTATCCAATTACATAGTATGGCCCAGGTTAGCCATCTGTTCACCTGTTCATGACTTCCAAATGCCTGGAGACTATTATTTCGGTAGACATGGTCTCTTGGCGCTTGGTTTCACATGGTTCAATTTCAATTGTCGCAAGTCTACCTCTGCTTGGAGAGTAAACGAGTCTACAGCAGTGGTCTAGTTACTAGACTTGCGTAGTGGACAGAAGAGACTCGCGGGAGCTGTAATACGGCTGGATACCAGGCTATCGTAATACCTCCTAGCCTGGAGTCCAGCCTTGTTAGCTTTGTTCCGCTCCCGAAGGTCACTACAGTCTAATCTCCAAGCAGATCCTACAATGGCATAAGATAGTACCAAATTGGCCAAGGAGTGTAGTCAGCCAATTTGCGGTAGCGAAACACTCCTAGGCCGGCTTCACTCCTCTGCCAGCTTTTGATATTATCTTATGCTACCGTAGGATCTGCTTGGAGATTAGCTACTGGCGAGTACGAGGGAGCGGAACAAAGCTAACAAGGCTGGACTCCAGGCTAAATACCTCCGCCAAGTACTTGTATTTTGTTTTCACTGTTCTTTGTCTGTGCCCGTGTTTTTGCTGTAACTCGCTGTGGATGGACCTTTGTCATTATAGTTTGGCATGAGGGCAGGGAATCAGGACAACGTAGGTCAAGTTTGACAATGTGCCTACTGTCGGATTCTACGCTACTGCAGCGGAGCTTGCAGCTCTGATATCTCACATTCTTGGCATGCCATGGATGTCATTCTGGAGTGGTACAGCTCTAATTATGGGTCTGGGGGCAGATACTAGTACAGTCAAACCTGCCCAAGACGACCAACCAGGGGACCGGGCAAAATCGGTCGATTTGGACAAGTGGTCAGTTAGAAGAGTATCGACTCACAACATGCCTGATGCAAAGTATAAACGGTTTCCGTTGTGTTTAATGGCAAATACAAGAAGAGGTCACTTAATACTTAAGTCAATGGGGAAAATTTTCGGAACCGAGAAAAAAACGGTCGTATGGCCAGGTGGTCGCTAAGAAGAGGTGGTCGCTTGGGTAGGTTTGACTGTAGTTGATTTTTAAGTCTCAAACAGAATACTCCCCTAAAGGTAAAAAAAAAATATATTCTCCAAGCAGAGGTTGGGTCAGGAGGAGTAGTGGCTGTTTTTTTTACTCTTTTACCTGAGATAATTAGATGCTTATTATGTAGATCGACACCTTATTTAGATAATAAATGGTGAAAACCTAGAGTGTTTCTATTATAGCTACATATATATACTACTTCACTGTGTTCATTAATAGTTGACACATTTCATTCATGTAACTTTATTTGCAATATGAAGGCTTGAACAACATGTCAGCAAAACCAAAACAGAAAACTCCAACTAAGAATCTAAAACGTAACAGATATCTCTTTGTTCTATATTACCATCAACTAGCATACTGCGAAGTTCTACAAATCCAAGTAAGATAACAGTAAAGTCCTAGCGCAGTAACAGGTGATATAATAAAACTACTTTAAAATAAACATGTCGTTATCTGCTAGAATAAATAAATGCCTTATAGTATAAGCTAAAGGATATGTTAATAATAATATGAACAAACAGTTCTCATTCATCAGCTAGAGTCATTCTAAACTAGGGAAATGTAAGAAATGTCAGGAATAGGTGACAAGACAACTAGTCTAGAATAGTAGAAATAAATGTAGTAAATTAACATGTTACGTAACGCTATCTGTTGTAGACTGTAACAAACCAAAGTTAAAGAACATGTTACTGATACATATCAAAATAAACAATCAAGTGCTTATTCATTAGGTAGAAACATATTAGTAATACTAGGGTAAAAATAACCAATAAACTGGGGTAAGCAAATAAGTGAGCAGTGTAACAAAATGTCCACCTTTTCCATAGAAGCACACTGTTGTATATGATGCTTCAGCTAAGTTTTTACACCAGTTTGAAAGTTGCAGATATTCCTACATGTCAGGAAAAATATTAATGGTACGTGTGTATCTCCAGAAACTATTCCTAATGTCTCACCCTCTTGAAATCTTGACAGAGTACAAGGGTGCAAGCATGTTCTGTAAGCTGATATATGGTGTGCACCCTACAGCCGCAACATAGATCATAAGTTCCTCACCTTTTACAGCAATTTTGACAAATGGCATTTGCTTCGCTTTTAAAAAAAGCCGTCACTTTGAAAAACAGCTTCCCTACAAACATCTTCAAGCTCTTTTTATGTGTGTTCTTGAATGTGTTTCTTTGGATCATACCCAGCTGACTGAAATGGCTGTTGCAGTCCTCACACATGCAAATCTTGCATTCTGTGAGCCCACATAGGAGTTTTCTCATAGCTTTACATCAGGGTTTCCTCACTTTGTGGGTTTGCATATGTCTCTTCAGAGAATCCAGCTGACTGAACTGCCTGCTGCACTCCTCACACCTGTAGGGCTTCTCCCGTGTGTGAGTCCGCATGTGGCTTTTCAGTTGATTAGGCTGAATGAACTGCCTGCTGCACTCTTCACACCTGTAAGGTTTTTCACCTGTGTGAGTGCGCATGTGGCTCTTCAGATGATCGAATCTACCGAATTGCCGGCTGCACTCCTCACACCTGTAGGGTTTCTCTCCTGTGTGAGTCCGCATGTGTTTTGTCAGAGAAGACTTCCCAATGAACTGCCTGCTACACTCCTCACACCTGTAGGGTTTCTCCCCAGTATGAGTCCGCATGTGTCTCTGCAGTGCGCCCGGCTGTCTGAACTGCTTGCTGCACTCCTCACACTGGTAGGGCTTCTCTCCTGTATGAGTCCTCATGTGAGTCTTCAGAGCAACACGCACACTGAACTGCCTGCTGCACTCCTCACACTTGTAGGGCTTCTCCCCTGTGTGAGTCCGCATGTGTCTCTTTAGAGCAAGCAGCTGACTAAACTGCCTGTTACACTCCTCACAACTGTAGGGTTTCTCACCTGTGTGAGAACGCATGTGAGTCTTCAGAGTACCCGGCTGTCTGAATTGCCTACTGCACTCCTCGCATTTGTAGGGTTTCTCCCCTGTATGAATCCGCCTGTGAGTCTTTAGATTACTCAACGTCATGAACTGCCTGCTGCACTCCTTACACTTGTAGGGTTTCTCCCCTGTGTGAGTCCGCATGTGACTTTTCAGAGTACCCGGCTCACTGAACTGCCTGCTACACTCCTCACATTTGTAGGGTTTTTCCCCTGTGTGAGTCCGCATGTGACTTTTCAGATCACCTTTCTGACTGAACTGCCTGCTACACTCCTCACACCTGTAGGGTTTCTCCCCAGTGTGAGTCCGCATGTGAGTCTTGAGAGAACCCAGCCTGCTGAACTGCCTGCTGCACTCATCACATTTGTAGGGTTTCTCACCTGTATGAGTCCGCATGTGAGTCTTCAAACCACCCAGCTGATTAAACTGCCTGCTACACTCTTCACACCTGTAGGGTTTCTCACCTGTGTGAGTCCGCATGTGAGTCTTCAAACCACTCAGCTGACTGAACTGCCTGCTACACCCCTCACACTTGAAGGGTTTCTCCCCGGTGTGAGTCTGCATGTGAGTCTTCAGAGAACCCAGCCTGCTGAACTTGGTGCTGCACTCCTCACACCTGTAGGACTTCTCCCCTGTGTGAGTCAGTACATGAGTCTTCAGACCACCCAGCTGATTGAACTGCCTGCTGCACTCCTCACACTTGTAGGGTTTCTCACCTGTATGCGTCCGCATGTGAGTCTTCAGATTATTCGCTGTACTAAACTGCTTGCTGCACTCCTCACACCTGTAGGGTTTCTCACCTGTGTGAGACCGCATATGAGTCTTCAGATGACCCAGCCGATCAAACTGCTTGCTGCACTCCTCACACCTGTAGAGTTTTGTGGTCGCAAGTCTGCTGTGAGGTCCACCTTGTGATCTACCGTTGATGTCATCAGGGCTTCTGCTATTAGTGGCCATGGTCTCAGCAACTAAAGCCACTCCCTCTGCTCTGTAAAAAATCAGACAGGACCATATCGTATATAAGCATTTGTGGCAACTGAAACCTCCCTCTACACTGAATTGCAGTTACTCAAGTAACTGTATATTATTAAGGAAATGGTCATTCATTTCAGGTTGCATCTATTACCTTTTGTTTCCTTTGGGACAGACTAGGACAACATGACACTGCACTCAGGTCAGTAACTTATTTTAACAGTGCCACACATCCACGAAGTACAGACCAAAGGCAAAGGTATTACTTTACCTCCCCGTCCAAAGTCAGGTACCCATTTTTATACCTGGGTGAAGTGAGGAAGTACACTACATGATACCTGAAGTGTGACTGTTTCCAAAATCATATCCAGAAACTGTTATTTGGCATACGTGTCTTCTTACCTGAATGTCTAGCCTTCATAGACACATCGATCCCTCTACAGTTACCTAGCCATTGCGCTGATTTTGAAGACATAAAAGGGCTTGAAATACTTTTACCTGCACCAGACAACTTTTACCTGCACCACTCTGAATTTAGGAAGTATCAAAGTCAAAGTTCCTTCCCATCTGATGCCTGATGGCGCATAGGGTGGCATTTCCATTTCAGTAGCCCTGGGCCACACAACTTTGTGCAATCACTACAGCAGGGAGCTAGTCCACTGGTAGGAATTTAGGAAGTATGGATCAATCTAAAATTGTTCAGGAACCATTGCTATTTTTTCTTCTATACTTTATACTATATATACTATAAGTGGTAACAGTCAATACAGCTAATAACAATCCACATACACCTACATCATATGACATTTATGCTGAAAACACAGTACATGGACCAGTGCAGGTTAGGTGCAGGTAGACACCAGAAATACCTGCACAGCTCCAATTTAACCTGCACTATTTATTTTTTAAACCTGCATATGCAGGTAGTATTTCGGGCCCTGTCATAAGAAAGAACTGTCCGAAAACGGATGTCTAAATAGTACAAAACACAAATGCCCATCCACTGCACTAGTCATCTACACAATCATAAAAGTCCATTAAAATTACATATCTGGACACTCAAATTAAACAGCTTTATAGGTTCATGTAAATTTTCATCTTTGCTCCAAAAGGTCACTCAACGTACTGTAGCAAACGGCATCAGGAAAACTGTAACGACCGATAAAACTGTACAAAAGCAGCCAAGTGGTTTTAATATATTTCATGGGAGATACACAGTAATTATCTTCCACGTCTATGAGTAGACCTGTGTTTAAATCATGCAGTACAGACCAGGTACAACAGTTAGTGATCCGCCCCCTGACTCCCCCTCATTCTGACACAAACAGCGTCTTGATGAAAACCAGATGCGAAAGCTGGCGGTTTCTGAGAGGCGAATACAAGGGGTTTGTGTATACCGCAAAAAAGGCCGAGCACAACCCAAAATTCTACGTAACACCCGAATTCTCATTATTAACGATAAATGATCATACTTCTAGCTTAATATCAGTACGACGTACACAAGTTTTCATTAAATGGTCTTCGATTTTACAATTCTAGAGATATGGTAACCCCTTCAAGACCCTTCCGTCTGTTAACGGACCCGAGTCAATCTTGAGATAGATAAAACCAAGGATTAAACCCAGCCAAAACAACTTTTAAGAATAAAATAGCACAAGTTTGATATGTTAATTCTTTGGACGTAATGATTGACATCACTGTATGGAACAGGAAAAACGAAAACATCAAGTCTGGGTGGTTTTCTGGTGCCAAAGCTGTCGAGCCATCACGCTGGAAAATTTATGATCATTTATACTCGAGTGACCAGACATTCTTCAGCATTCACAACCAAATATGTACAACGATTACTCGTGAAAATAGGTGGACATTGTCCTTGCGTACCTCACGTGAGATATGTTGGGTCAAAACGAAGCAAAGACACGAAAACTGGGATGAACACCTCGCAAGAAACTGGCGGGAGACTCGCGACAAGACCTCTCTCTCACGACAGGACGCGTGGTGAAGAGAAATAAGGAGGGCTCTATCCTGATGAGCTCCGCGGAGTTCCAACAACCACTCGAGTTCCAAGAACGCATACCTCCGGCAACTTTCCGTTTTCGTTGTCCGCAGAGTTTGATGCTTCATGTTGAACGTAAACGCTACATAAAAGATGCCATGTATAAGGCTACCGAGCCCGTGGATATATGTTGCATGAGTCGTTTGATGCAACATACATATGTATATCCATACTTATCAAAAGTTTATTGCAAATTCTTGCCTGTGGGCTAATTGTAGGTAACATGAAAGGGGTACAAGCAGTGTAAAACAACATAGCAAGTGTCTACTCTAGTCTGAAAGTCAACTCTAGATTCTTGGTTATTAGGTTCGCGTTCGAGAAACTGGAAGGATATCACGTTTTGTATTATCTGTGGGTTTTGTGATGTTAGAAAGAGAATTGTTTTGGTTTTCAGTTTGGTATAGATAGCTCTTGGACAGAGAGTAAATGTTGCGAGATTTGCCCCCTAGCATTTTCTTTGTTGATTGCAATTGATTTTGTTTTAGACTTAAGAATTAACTAAAGCAGGGGTCGGCGGATCGTTACAATCTTTATCATAGAGACAGCTTAAAAGGTTATGCTTGATATTATCTGATGCTTATTATGTACATCAGGCCCTAATTTGCGTAATTGATCAGGAATTTTAGTACGGTGTTTCTTAAATTCCTACATACATGCTTTTCACGAGCTCCAACTCACGGCGCTCCATCGCTAATTGCTAGAGGGTCCTAGAGATGAGGCGATGTGTGTGGTCAACTTCCAAATGAGAAATTCCAGTTATTTACACGGTCTTTATTTGCATAATATTTATCGATCAACATTCTTCTTTCTCGGTTACAACTATCACATGTTGCAATAGTACTGTAAACAGTGTAATGGAACAGAGTAGGTTTATAAAAGCAACCCCCGTCCTTGATAAAATTTTCTGATCTGCATAATGACCATCAAATTATATCAAGCTATCTGCATACCCCAAATTATGCTGATCCGTTAATCCTTTCTTGAGTTACTAGCATTTTCTTTCAAAGTTTGAAACTAAACCGGCTCCTGTAGATCTAACGAGTAGCTAGGGGGCCCAAAGCTACACCACTTACTCTCTGCCCCAAGAGCTATCTACTCAAAAATCACAAGCGTAGTACTAGTATGTCCAGAACTCGAGATAGCACCAAGAATTTTCGCTGCAGTAACATAGCAAGCCGCTAGGGACCCAAAATCTAATCGTTTCAAGGTCTCATCAAGACCTACCCGCTTACCAATACAATCCATCTAGGCATTTTGGAGTTATGCTGGTCAATTGCCGTCGGACACACACACACACACACATGCCTACGGAAAACATAACCTTCTAGGGAATTGATAAGTCAGGGCCTTCACGTACAAGTATGAACAAGGGCGTCCTTGGTATGAGGTAGCAGAGCACACCTTTTCCTTATGGGGATTTACATGGTTATGGGCCCCAAAGTGAGGCAGTTAGACACCTCAAAAATCAAAGAAGGGTGCAAAAGATCTCCTTGCTTGGCAAAAGTTCTATACAATAATTGAATATGCTGAATTTCGGGATACAGGCTGCAAAATATGCAAAAAGGAGCTAAAGTTTCTTGGCTCGTTCTAATACAAAAGCTTGTTGTTGTTGTTGTGTCCTTGTTTAACGTCTATTGTTTCGCCAATATCTAAGCAGATGCGCATGCTACAGTCGGCAAAAGAAGCTGATCGGCCGGCCAAAACCTTAGCCAGTTTTTTGAGCCTCTATGATACAATCTTATGCCACCAAAGGATCTGCTTGGAGATTATTTTTTCGGTAGACTCTTGGTACTGGGTTTCACATGGTTCAATTGTCTCTCTTAGTATTTAACTCTTGGTGACGCAAGATAATAAATCCGCTTTTACTTGCCCCCAGCGGAGTTAATCATCCTGCAGCCGACAAAATTGACGGGAGCAAATTTCAATATTGCCGCACTACCTTTCACAGCAGAACCTTAGCACCTGTTCAAAATCGCACCCCACCCCGCCCCCTAAAAAGGTAACACTACGCGTCAGGAGTCTGTAAAGGAAGCTGATATTACATAGTTAAATAGCTAAATAAAAGGGAACAAAAGCATTATCTAAAAATTTCCTTTTCACACACAACTTCGTACAAGGGCCACTTGGCCAAACATACTTTTAAGAGTTACTATACGTAGAATGAGAGGTATTCAACCGTCAGTCTCAAAATTAACGCATCTTTAATATTCACCTCATTCTTAAAGAAATTTAACTTTTATATTGTAGATACCGGTACCTATCATCTCTTCCTTGTTTTCATAGGAAAAATAACTGAGTTACATAGTAAGAAAGCAATCTACTCAACACATGTAATTAACTAAATATTTACGTTCAAAGTTTTCAATAACTTTGATTGGAATCAGTTTCTTGAACACAACTAAAGCAACTGCAGGGAGCAAAGCTCTTACTAGAGGGCAATGCTGCAATACACAATTTCAAGTACTGTACTTAGGCTAAGTTACTTTAAGGACAGGAAGCAGGGTTCTCATATGTTAGGGTAGGATGAGTGAGATTTGGCAGCTGTCCCGTACTCACGCACACTCCACGCACATGTAGGGTTTCTCTCCCGTGCACTTAGTAAAATGTATGTCCCTAGTTGCATGATTTAACATCGATTTTTATAGTTAGTTGGGACCTATAAGATGTCCTGTCCCCACACTCCCCAAACAAGTAGGTTACGTGTACGCTGTCCCGTATCCACACTTCACACACATGTAAAATTTCACTCCATTTATCGTCATCGTTCGTTCATTGTGTTTTGTTTGATGTTTGTTCAAAGAACATTCTTTC
This sequence comes from Branchiostoma floridae x Branchiostoma belcheri, assembly GCA_019207045.1. Taxonomy (NCBI): domain Eukaryota; kingdom Metazoa; phylum Chordata; class Leptocardii; order Amphioxiformes; family Branchiostomatidae; genus Branchiostoma; species Branchiostoma floridae x Branchiostoma belcheri. The sequence continues at coordinate 31,704,085 of CM033024.1, read as the reverse complement.
CACTCCCAAATAGTCACACTTGTCACATTTGCAACATATTCTCCACCAATAGTTTTCACATGTCAGGGTAAGTTGGACACAAGTTGAGCTGCCCTTTATCCACACTCCCCACATGCGTTGTGAAGACGTGTATTGTTAGATGTTGGTCCAAAGTGCATTGATGTGCTGCAGAATAGTCACACTGGTCACACTTGTATGGTACTTTTATTGTGCGGATTTCATATGTCGAGATAAATCAAACAGCTGCCCTGTATCCGCACTCTCCACACATGTAGGGCTCCTCTCAATTCAGTCGAGTGTGCTTTTTTCGATGTTGGTTCAAATTGGATTTCTGTGATGTAGAATAGTCACATTGGTCACACTTGTATGGTTTTTCTCCTGTATGGGTTCTCATATGTAGGGATAAAGAAGACTTGTGAGCTGTCCTATGCCCACACTCCCCACACATGTAGGGTTTCTCACCGGTGTGTTTTGTACGATGTTGGTCCAAAGTGGATTTCTTTGCTGCTAAAAAGTCGCACTGGTCACACTTGTAGGGTTTTTCTCCTGTGTGGATTCTCATATGTACCGATAACCTAGACTTGTTATTTGTCCTGTACCCACACTCCCCACACATGTAGGGTTTCTCTCCAGTGTGTTTTGTTAAATGTTGGTCCAAAGTGGATTTCTGTGCTGCAGAATAGTCACACTGGTCACATTTGTAGGTTTTTTCTCCTGTGTGGATTCTCATATGTCGGAAAAAGTTAGACTTGTCAGCTGTCCTGTACGCACACTTACAACATAAATAGGGTTTTTCATCAGTATGTTGCCTTAAATAATGACCGTCCAAAGTGACTTTATGTGATGTGGAATAGTCACACTGGTCACATTTGTAGGGTTTCTCTCCTGTGTGGGTTCTCATATGACTGGCTAAATGAGACTTTTTAGCAGTCCTGTATCCACATTCCCCACACATGTAGGGTTTCTCTCCTGTGTGTTTTGTTAGATGGTAGTCCAAAGATGATTTCGTTGCAGCAGAATAGTCACACTGGTCACACTCATAGGGTTTTTCTCCTGTGTGGGTTCTCATATGTTGGGATAAGTCACGCTTGTAAGCTGTCCTGTACCCACACTCACCGTGACAAAGGCAGGGTTTCTCACCGGTGTGTTTTGGACGATGTTGGTCCAAAGTGGATTTATGTGCTGCAGAATAGTCACAATGGTCACACTTGTATGGTTTTTCTCCTGTATGGGTCCTCATATGTTGGGATAAGTTAGACTTGTAAGCTGCCCTGTACCCACACTCACCACACATGTAAGGTTTCCCATTGTCATGTTTTGCATGTTTGTAAAAACTGGAATCCTGTGCTGCAGTGTAGTTCATCTCACTCCCAGTGTGTTCCATCTCGACACTTTGTGAAGCCTTAGGCTGGGGAACAAAGAAAATGCAAAAAAAAAAATGATGAGTTCAAAAAAGCTCCTACATATATTTATTATATGTCTAGACATGCTTCAACTCAGTCACCTACTTGCCTCAGCTGAGGATGATTGCTTTCCGGGATCTCTTATTAAATTTACTATGGGAAAACTAGATCAATGGCTTTTTTTCCTCTCCAGTGAGTATTTGGAACTTTATTTCTTACAATGACTTTTTTCTATCACAGAGGATAAACTGGTCTATCAAGTGAACAAGTTTTCAAATGTCATTTGAAGTTAGGCCCCTTCGCAGCCTCTTTGTGGGCGTTTGCGCAATTTTATGAGGGAGGGGCATATTCTCGATTTTTTTATCGCGGTCAGGTTTCATGTCGGGAAGGTCGAGGAGGGAATATTCCGGGGAGGTCTTATGTCCGTGCCCGCAAAATGGCCGCGAAGGAGGCTATTCTTTCATACTGACATATACTTGCACAGATTAAATTTCATTCACATGCTATGACTCTATATATTTTTCTTAGTCTTGGTAGCATAATTCATTCCTACCATACCCACAAGCAATAGAATTAACTATGTCTTCCGAACAAATCAACCACAAATGGACCCAGTTTCTCCTCAAGGAAATTCTACCGCGACATGTATCTATGGTGCAAGCAGAGACACAACCACACTGCTTGTCCGTATCAATATGACCTCCTTGACCCTATGGATCAAATTCAGTGGATCAGTGAGCCACTACCAAGCTACGCGATCGGTGGTCTAATAGTAGAAATTGGACAAGTAGAGTCCAAGATCTACAGCCCCGCGTAGAACTCTCCAGTATATGGGCCCCCGTCTTGTCTTGCATCACAAAGGACAGTAACTTTTTCCTATGATGTTGTCTGACCATAGTGCTAACTTGACTTACATTTGAGTGACATTTGCATATGATCCTTACAAGTTAGTGGTTCAACCGGTTTTCTTGTTAGCTGTACTTGTATTGAATTGTCCGGCCAGTACATTCTAAGATCTATAGTGACGCTGAAAAAGAGTGATGCATGTCACTCGAAACGTCTGGAATTTTATCCAGCCGTAGAGATTGAATTGTATTTGAATAGAGTCTATAGTAAGCTAGGGGAGTCAGCCGGCCAGAGGAGTACCGTACGTTTCCTCACCGTCGAAGTTTGATCAAAGGGTCGTAAAGGATTTTATTCATCATCTCAGATGGTATAAAGTTAACGTAAGGCCGGTGGCCCCATGTAAAAGATGAAAGCTCCTTGGTATGACTATGAGTGAGCTTCTGGCATAAACCTGAAGTGCCAAGACTCTGCACAATAAAAAAATGTAACCTGGTATTCCAGCAAAACCAGGTATCTACCATTCGGGTTAAAGGAAATAGTTTTGTTGGCCATTGAATGGTTGATGGTAAAATGAGGAGCCAAAACAGGCAGACATGACAATCCAACAGTTTCCAAACATTACACTTTTGGAAGAATTTGAAAAAACAACAACGGGATTTTAAAGCAACAAATGCTGAAAGAGGACCAAAGGTGTGAAATTCGTGAATTCATACTCTGGTCAATTATGCAAGTTGCAATTTACTGCTAAAATAAACAAAAGAGGGCAAACTTGGCAAATTCCCGCCAAAATGAACAAAGGCCAATATTTCGCACCTTGACGCAATTTGTACCTGGCCCGGGTCACAAAAGGTAGAGCAGTTCACAGCGCGGGAAGATGACAGGATAGGGCAGAGGTGATAATGATTGAATTACAATGGACAAGTATGGAAAACAGAATACCCAAGCCAACATAAGGAACCAAATGAGTTGGCTGTCGTCATGTCGAAAAATCATGTCTCAATTCTCATAAGAAAAAAAAAACAATCACACAGGTAAAAACAGGCGAATGTATACTATATCGGAATTTTGCCTGGAAACCAAAACAGGCACATGTGACCAGTTACCGTCGAATATGAAGCGGTTTAGAGAGTCAACAACAAACAAAGTAACAAAACAGCGATGATAAGAAAAAAAAAGCAAAATCTCAATTTGAAAACCCAGTCGCAGTACTAGTGTGCAGCGAAAACCTTAATCTCCAAGCAGATCCTACGGTAGCATAAGATAGTATCAAAAGCTGGCAGAGGAGTGAAGCCGTCTTAGGAGTGTGTTTCGCTACCGAAATGGACACCTTTGGGCTGACTACACTCTTTGGCCAGTTTGGTACTATCTTATGCCATTGTAGGATCTGCTTGGAGATTACGAAAACCTGACAAGGGCCCAAACATTCGAACACTGAGAAAGTCATCAACAAAAAGAATCGATCAAGAACTAACGATAACGGTTTCATACAGAATGCAGTGTGTCTAAATATCATCAACAAAGCTATTATACGGAACCCCACTGAAAACGTAAAAGTTGGGAAATTATTATTCAAGTCTCAAGCCAAGTTACGTACCTGATGTTGTCGTGAGTCGGAAAGTGAGAGGATTAGTCTCCAAGCAGACCCTACGGTGCCTTAGAAATAGTATCAAAGCTGGCAAAGGAGTATAGCCGGCCAAAGGGAGATAGCCGGCTAAGGGAGTCAAACGGGCACCGGAGGTCTGCCTGCACTGAAACAGGGTGGAGCGTTTCTATTCAACAATGGTGTCGCTGCCCCACCCTGTTGTCAAGTGCTAATTACTTTACGAGCGACTTACACTGGACGAAGTCAGTGATAGCGCGCACTTCCCAGCGGTAGGTTCGCGCCAAATGGCGCCGGATTGAAAAATTTGACAGCATCGCAACATAATAGAACAAGCGCCACAATACATAAAATATTTAGTTTAAAATCGATTTGAAGTCTGAAAATAATGCCAAACAAACTACAAATTTCGATATACATATATAATAACACCAAACTAACGTTATGAGTTTTAAAAACATGCCGCCTGATCGTAATCCTCTCTGTTATGTTTGGATGCGGTAGAAAGAACCACAACAAGCCAAGCGCGCTGCCATTTCTGTCTCCTGAAAGTTTATTTCTATTTCGTTCTGCGATTTTGGAATTTCGTCCGGCAAAAACTGCGTCAAGGACCAGATGTTTGCTCCCGGCTAGCAACTATGGCTTGCATTGGTAGCACAGGGATTTCCCCTGACCGGTAGCGATGCCGACAAAGACATCCTTGCCTTCCAGAGTGGCCAAAATGGAATCGAGCTGTGCTTTCTTCGGCTCGAATCCCCATACATCGCGGAAAACACGTCGCACTCTGGCCTCCATTGTTGCCGGCATTTTAAATCTGCCGGTAACGGTCATCGTAGGTGACCCGTGACGTGACTTCCCGTGAGACGGTGCAGGGGCGCACGAGCCATCCCAGGCCGGGAGGGCAATTAACACCTACTCGGCAAGCACAGTTTAATAGGCAACAAATAGATGCTAATAGCGTCAGATCAGCCCGACTGAGGGCAGACCCTGGTGCCGGTATACCAAGTCCCTGGCCAGCTTTGATACTGTTTCTAAGGCACCGTAGGGTCTGCTTGGAGACTAAGAGGATAGAACTCGAAACGGCGTCTCTGAGACCGACCCCAGAATCAGTCGGGTCTCCCGCTACACCAGCCCGATCCTGCCCCCGATAACTGACGGCCACAGCCTCGCTGTTCATCGGCGATCCAAGACTTACGTAATTACTTCGGAGCAAAATTCATGTACACGTGTATAAAATGCGAAGGAGCGAGACGAGAGCCTGTGCACGCTCTCTTCGGCTCTTGTGATCCTAACATCTGGGCGATCCCACTGAGTGAGCAGGGGCGCACCATATCCAATTACATACTAGTAGTATGGCCCAGGTTGGCCATCTGTTCACCTGTTCATGACTTCCAAATGCCTGGAGATTATCATTTCAGTAGACATGGTCTCTTGGCGCTTGGTTTCACATGGTTCAATTTCAATTGTCGCAAGTCTACCTCTGCTTGGAGAGTAAACGAGTCTACAGCAGTGGTCTAGTTACTAGACTTGCGTAATGGACAGATGAGACTCGCGGGAGCTGTAATACGGCTGGATACCAGGCTATCGTAATACCTCCTAGCCTGGAGTCCAGCCTTGTTAGCTTTGTTCCGCTCCCGAAGGTCACTACAGTCTAATCTCCAAGCAGATCCTACAAAGGCATAAGATAGTACCAAATTGGCCACGGAGTGTAGTCAGCCAATTTGCCGTAGCGAAACACTCCTAGGCCGGCTTCACTCCTCTGCCAGCTTTTGATATTATCTTATGCTACCGTAGGACCTGCTTGGAGATTGGCGAGTACAAGGGAGCGGAACAAAGCTAACAAGGCTGGACTCCAGGCTAAATACCTCCGCCAAGTACTTGTATTTTGTTTTCACTGTTCTTTGTCTGTGCCCGTGTTTTTGCTGTAACTCGCTGTGGATGGACCTTTGTCATTATAGTTTGGCATGAGGGCAGGGAATCAGGACAGTGTAGGTCAAGTTCGACAATTTGTCTTCTGTCGGATCCTACGCTACTACAGCGGAACTTGCAGCTCTGATATCTCACGTTCTGGGCATGCTAGCTATGGATGTTATTCTTGAGTAACATCCAAGCAGATCCTACGGTGGCATCAGGTAGCATCAAAAGCTGGCAGAGGAGTGAAGCCGGCTTAGGAGTGTCTTTCGCTACGTACCGGGCAAATGGACACCTCTTGGCTGACTACACTCCTTGGCCAGTTTGTTACTATCTTATGCCATTGTAGGATGAGATCAATTCTTGAGTGGTACCGCTCTGATTATAGCTCTTGGGGCAGATACTAGTACAGCCAAACGGACGACCATCCGGGAGACTGGGCAAAAGCGGTCGATTTGGACAGGTGGTCGGTTAGAAGAGTATCGACTCACAACATGCCCGATGCAAAGTATAAATGGTTTCCGTTAATGGCAAATACTAGAAGAGGCCTCTTATACTGAAGCTAATGGGGAAATTTTCTGGACCGAGAAAAAGCGGTGGTAATGGCCAGGTGGTCGCTAAGAAGAGGTGGTCGCTTGGGTAGGTTTGACTGTAGTTACCTCCATGAAATGTCATGGAATGGAGGTTATATTTTCTGTTATGTGTCTCTGTCTGTGTAGATGATTACTCAAGAACGGCTGGATGGATTGGTTTCATACTTGTTGTGTTGGTGGGGTGTGATGAAAGCTCGAATCGATGAGATCTTGGGAGCCGTATCTGTCGTTATAATCGATGTAATAATATCAGAAATCACCCCTATATTTGAGATATATTGGTACAGGCATCGTGCTGTATGTGTTTGTTAATGGGCTTAGCTGCAAGCAGATAGTGAGGTGACAGCTGTTTGGGGAACCCCGAGTTTTTTGAATATGATAATTAGTTTTATTTATGTCTGCTTAGGACTGTTTGAAATTTTTGTAACAGTTGGCACAGTAGTTACCTCCATGAAATGTCGTGGAGGTTATGTTTTCTGTTATGTGTCTCTGTCTGTGTACAAGATTACTCAAGAACGGCTGGATGGATTGGTTTCATACTTGTTGTGTTGGTGGGCTGTGATGAAAGCTCGAATCGATGTGATTTTGGGCGCCGTATCTGTCGTTATAATTGATGTAATAATATCAGAAATCCCCCCTATATCTGCGATATATTGGAACAGGCATCGTGCTTTAAGTGTTTGTTAATGGGCTTAGCTCCAAGCAGATAGTGAGGTGATTTGTATGACAGCTGTTTGGGGAACCCCGAGTTTTTTTAATATGATAATTAGTTTTATTTATGTCTGCTTAGGATATCATGGAGATGTGAAGCGTAAGTATAATTGTAAGAAGTTGAGGTACATTTAACGGTAATGCTTAACAGGTATGGATGTCTCACATACTGTACTGCTGATTTGAGTGACATGGTGATTAAAATGCCATTAGGTCCTCTCATCTTAGATGGGTTGGGTGTCAGAAGTTTTATGGGCGAAACAGATGTTCTGATTTCGTTACGATAAGGGACAGTTGTTAGTTGTCTCTTTCGTAGCCAATGGTACTTGTTTTTTAGCCGACGGGGTTGGCGCCAAGTATTCATCTTACAGTTGATGTAGGGCTATCAGAGGAAAGTGTGCATCTCATTTTTGTACCGTGGGAACAGCTGATGTTATGACATATTGGTGGAAAATTAAATCACCATCTGACTAAAGTTGGCCACATCCCTTCTTCTTTCTGAGTTTCCCAACTTCCTCCCACCACACCGCTCTGAGGCACATAGTCGAACCTCAATAATGCTGCCAACCTTAGACAGTTTAAATGCCAAACATCAAGCTTAAGGAACACCACGCTACCATATGCCGTCGACCTCTTATACGCACATTACACAATTAAGTGTCACATTTTAATAATTACTAATCAGATGGACATCCTCTGTGTCATTAAATAAATACACCGCTACTTTCCCATAACATTTATAACCATTACTCTCAAATACAACCGACTATAAACATACATACCATCCACAAAAAAGCAATAAATATTTCATGGAGGTATGAGGTCCCCGAAGTCTAGTTTATTTTTTAAAAGTCTCAAACAAAATAGGTCCCAAAAGATAAAAAATCTAGGCGGCCCAAACCTATTCCCCAAGCAGTGGCTGGGTCAGGAGTAGTGGCTAGGTTTTTTTTTTCACTCAGTGAGGAAGTGGTAAAGAAATCCTGGCCACTGAAATTCCCCGACCTAACCTCTGCTTGGGGAATAGGTTAAAGCTCCCTAGAAATTTTTACACGTAGGGACCGATTTTGCTGGAGACTTAAAAAAAATAACTAAAGAGGGGTCGATGCATATATATGGGTCACTTTGTTAGGATACACATGTAGATAGTTAAACTGTTAAAGTGATGCCTGAGATGATTAGATGCTTATTATGTAGATCGAGACCAAATTTTGATGATCAATGATGAAACCTAGAGCAGGGCTCGAGATTCATTTTTGGGATTAGATGCACTGGTGCACCCAGCTTAAAAAATTGGGTGCACCAAAAAATGTTTGGGTGCACCACTTATATTTAAGTAGAATGTCAGAAAAATATAATAACAAAACTTAGTTAGAAGCTATGAAATTCTTAAACAAGTACCATGACAGACATTTTTATTATCTTTCTAACACTTAGATGTCAAATTTGATGTATACTAGTATACTTGATATCTTTAAAGTTATATACATAAACCTAAGAAAATATTTGGGTGCACCCTGTGCACCCAGTAAAAAAAAATTGGGTGCACAGTTCCAATTTTGGGTGCACATGCACCCAGTATTTTGAGCCCTGTACAGTGTTTCTATAATAGCTACATATATACTAAGCAGAGGTTAGGCTCCGGCTTTTTTACCGTTTATTTTAGTCGTTTTTATCGGGCTTTCTTTTTGTATTATATCTTGTATAGTCAAAGTTGGCTGGTGGACTTCAAGAAACAATACAAAATGGAAAGCCCAATAAAACCTCTGCTTGGAGAGTACATATATACTACTTGACTTTTGTGTTCATTAATAGTTGAAATATTTCATTCTTGTAACTTTATTTGCAACATGTCAACAAAACCAAAACAGAAAACTCCAACTAAAAATCACGGTAAAACATAACATATATCTGTTTGTTCTAACATTCCCATCAACTACCATACTGCAAAATTCTGCCTAAATCCAACATTGCCTAAGGAAGAAAATAGTGAAGTCCTAGCTCAGTAACAGGTGATATAATAAAACTACTTTAAAACAAATGTATAAAATAAACATGAAACATGTTGTTATCTGTTAGTAGATTGAACAGATGTCTAGAGTATAACTATAAGCTAGAGTAAAAGAACATAAAAAGTAAGAAATGTCAGTAACAGGTGATAACTAGTCTAGAAATAAATATAGCAAATAAACATGTTACATATCGCTATCTGTTGTAGACTGTAAATATAACTATGTTAAAGAACATGTTACTGATACATATCAAACAATAAAGTTCTTATTCATTAGGTAGAAACATACTTGTAATTCTAGGGTAAAAATAAACAATAAACCTGTCCAATAAACTAGGGTAAGCAAATATTATTAAAGCGAGCTTAGCTTTTCAAAAATGCAGTCACTATCAACTACAAACATCTTCAAGATCTTATTATGTGTGTTTTTGCATGTGTTTCTTTGGATTACCCATCTGACTGAAATGGCTGTTGCAGTCCTCACACCTGCAAATCTTGCCTTCTGTGAGCCCACATGGGAATTTTCTCATAGCTTTAAATCAGGGTTTCATCCCTGTGTGTCTCTTCAGATGACACAGCTGAGTGAACTGCCTGCTGCACTCCTCACACTTTTAGGGTTTCTCCCCCGTGTGAGACCGCATGTGAGTCTTCAGATGATCCAGCCGACTGAACTGCCTGTTGCACTCCTCACACTTGGTATGGTTTCTCCTGAGTGAATCCTCATGTGTTTCTTCAGATGACCCAGTTGCCTGAACTGCCTACTGCACTCCTCACACCTGTAGGGTTTCTCCCCTGTGTGAGTCCGCATGTGTTCCTTCAGATTGAACAGTTGACTGAACTGCCTGCTACACTCCTTACATCTGTAGGGTTTCTCACCTGTGTGAGTACGCATGTGTTTCTTCAGTGTAGACAGCCGACTGAACTGCCTGCTGCACTCCTCACAGCTGTAGGGTTTCTCACCGGTGTGAGTCTGCATGTGAGTCTTCAGATGATCAAGCCGACTGAACTGCCTGTTGCACTCCTCACACTTGTAGGATTTTTCCCCTGTGTGAGTCCGTATGTGTATTTTCAGACTACCCGGCACACCGAACTGCCTGCTGCACTCCTCACACTTGTAGGGTTTTTCCCCTGTGTGAGTCCGCATGTGAGTCTTTAGATAACCCAGCACACTGAACTGCCTGCTGCACTCCTCACACTTGTAGGGTTTTTCCCCTGTGTGAGTCCGCATGTGTTTCTTCAGATGACCCAGCTGACTGAACTGCCTGCTACACTCCTCACACCTGTACGGTTTCTCACCTGTGTGAGTCCGCATGTGTGACTTCAGATGACCCAGCTCATTGAACTGCCTGCTGCACTCCTCACACCTGTAGGGTTTCTCACCGGTGTGAGTCCGCATGTGAGTCTTCAGAGAACCCTGCTGACTGAATTGCCTGCTGCACTCCTCACACCTGTAGGGTTTCTCCCCTGTGTGAGACCGCATATGAGTCTTCAGATGACCCAGCCGATCGAACTGCCTGCTGCACTCCTCACATCTGTAGGGTTTTGTGGTGGCAAGTCTGCTGTCAGATCCACCTTTTGATCCACTGTTGATGTCATCAGGGCTGCTGCTATTTGTGGCCATGGTAGCAGCAACTAAAGTCACTCTCTGAGTTCTGTAAAAATCAGACAGACCACATTGTATATATTTGTAAGTACGTTGCATCTAAAGCAGTGCAAGATGAAATGCATTTTATGTCCAAGTGTTCATTTAATCAAACCAGAAGAATCAGTTAGTTTAGACTTAGAGAAGTTGCAATCACATACACCAACTTCCACACATTCACAGGCGAACAGAAAGCCCCTTGTCTTAAAATCACAGAATCCACAAATTGTAGAAAAAAGTGGTGCTTTTCGTCTTCCTCTGCTTCCAAAAAAGAAGTCAAACCCAACCTGTTTAGAAATAGCAAACACTAGTATTCGAGAAGTCTCCTTTTACAATACTCTTTATCACTATCCATTGTCAGATGTATGATCCCTATATACTTTGTATGTTTCTACCATGTACTTGCGATTAGCCTCCAGGCATGAACTTGCAAATAAACTTTCTGTATGAGCCTTTGTGGCAAACTGGAACCTTACACTCCTCCCTCTAGTACTGTATAGCAGTTTCTCAAGCATCTGCATATGATTTTGGAAATAGTCAGATATTTCAGGTAGCATCCATGACCTTTTTTAAGCTTTGGGACAGATGAGGACAATATGACACTGCACTCAAGTTTAAACTTATTTTAACAGTGCCACATACAAAGTACAAATGGGAGGTAAAGGTTGTATCTTACCTCCCCGACCAAACCCAGGTACCCATTCTTACACCCGAGTTAAGTTAGGAAGGTCATGCAAATTGCCTTTTTGAAGGGCACAACATCGGGTGCACAGCGAGCATCGAATTCTGGACATCTAGGTTCCGGGCCCGAAACTCTACCAGTCACACCATACACAACGCCACATTATCTAGCACGAGTGCACAAGATCTGTTGATCAAAAAGCAGTATATACATCATTAAACGTCTGAACCTTTCCTAAATTATATCAGGTTGCTTGAATAACTGCTATTTGGTGTATCGGAATGTCTAGCCATCATCGACACATCCCTCCACAGTTTCCTAGACATTGCGCTGACTTTGAAGAGATATCACAAAAAAGAACTGTCCCAAAACTAATGTCTAAATAGTACAAAACACAAATGCCCATCCACTGCACTTATAGACATCTACACAATCACAAAAGTCCATTAAAATAACATATCTGGACACTCAAATTGAACAGCTTTATGGGTTCAAGTATATTTTCATATTTGCTGCAATACAGTACAGTAGCAAACTGCATCAGGGAAACTGTAAGGCCCTGTAACAACCAATCAAAACTGTATAAATGCAGCCAAGTGGATTATTTCTTGGGAAACACACAGTAAGTTCACCCTATCCCCTTAAATTCCACGTCTACGAATAGATCTGTGTTTAAATCATGCAGTACAGACCAGGTACAACAGTTAGTGATCCGCCCCCTGACTTCCCCTCATTCTGACACAAACAGCGTCTTGATGAAAACCAGATGCGAAAGCTGGCGGTTTCTGAGAGGCGAATACAGGGGGTTTGAGTATATCGTAAAAAGGGCCAAACACAAACCAGAATACGACGTAACACCAAAATTCTCATTATTAACGATAATGATAGACTTTCTACCTTGCTATCAGTACGACGTACACATGCTTACATTAAATGGTCTTCGATTTTGCAATTCTAGAGATGTGGTAACCCCTACAAGACCCTTCAGTCTGTTTACGGACCCCAAGTCCATCTTGCGATAGATAAAACCAAGGATTAAACCCAACTTAACCAACTTTTAAGAATAAAATAGCACAAATTTTAGATGGTAATTCTTTGGACGTAATGATTGACGTCATTGTATGGATCAGGAAAAGCGAAAACATCAAGCCAGGGTGGTTAAGAGGTGCCAAAGTTATCGAGCCACCCCGCTGGAAAATATAAACTCGAGTGACGAGACATTTTCTTCGGCATTCACAACCAAATCTGTACAACGGTTACTCGTGAAAATAGGTGGACATTGTCCTTACGTACCTGAGAGGTATGTTGGGTCAAAACTAAGCAAAGACACGAAAACTGGGATGAAAACCTCGAAAGAAACTGGCGGGAGACTCGCTACAAGAACTCTCTCACGACAAGGCGCGTGGCGAGAGAAATACGGAGGGCTCTACCCTGATGATCTCCGCGGAGCTGCAACAACGACTAGAGTTCCGAGAACGCATACCTCCAACAACTTTTTTTTTTACGTGTCTCACGTTCTGGGCATGCTATGGATGTCATTCTTGAGTGGTACAGTTCTGATTATAGTTCTTGGGACAGATTAGAGTAGTGAAAGGTAAAAAAAAACTATAGGGGGCCCAAACCTATTCTTCAAGCAGAGGTTGGGTTAGGAGGAGTAGTGGCTGAGATTTCTCACTCAGTGGGAGTGGTAAAGAAATCCTGGACACTGATACTCCCCGACCATACCTCTGCTTGCGGAATAGCTTAAAGCTCCCCAAATTTTGTTTTGCCCGTAGGGACCAATTTTGCTGGAGACTTACATAATCAATGATGAAACCTAGAGTGTTTCTATAATAGCTACATATGAAACAACCAGAGGGGCAAGTAGAACAGAAAGAAACAACATGCCCCCACCCTGGATCGAACCCGGGGCGGCAGATTACAAATCATGACCGCTATCGCTGTCGCCACAAAAGCACTAGAACCCTTGGGCAAGGATGGTAGGCGGTACTTGAACACCACTGTTACACTACTCTCCCTTTTCTTTTCAAGATTCGTCCTCGAATCTCCGAGTTCGACATCCCTGTGTGGCACATCCGCTAGCCTGTTACAGGGTCGGCATGGGAACCAGTGAAACAACCAGAGGGGCGAGTAGAACAGAAAGAAACAACATGCCCCCATCCGGGATCGAACCCGGGGCGGCAGATTACAAATCATGACCGCTATCACTGTCGCCACAAAAGCTCTAGAGCCCTTGGGCAAGGATGGTAGGCGGTACTTGAACACCACTGTTAGACACACATATATATATACTACTTCACTGTGTTCATTAATAGTTGACACATTTCATTCATGTAACTTTATTTGCAATATGACGGCTTGAACAACATGTCAAAAAAACCCAAACAGAAAACTCCGACTAAGAATCATACTAAAATGTAACATATATCTGTTTCTTCTAATATTACCATCAACTAGCATACTGCAAAATTCTACAAATCCAAGTAAGAAAATACTTATGGCCTACCATGGTAAGTCAGTAACAGGTGATATAATAAAACTAATCTAGAAATAATTGCAGAAGATAAACATGATACATATTGTTATCTCCTACTAGACTTAAATATATGTCATATAAGCTAAAGAATATGTTAATAGATACATTGACATAAACAAACAGTTCTCATTCAACAGCTAGAAGCATTCTAAAATAGGCAAAGGCAAGCTTAAGAAATGTCAGTAACAGGTGACAACATAACTAGTCTAGAAATAAATGTAGCAAATAAACATGTTACAAATCACTATCTGTTGTAGACTGTAACTAAATCAAAGAATATGTTACTGATACATATCAAAATAAAAAATAAAGTTCTAATTCATCAGGTAGAAACATACTAGTAATATTAGGGTAAAAATAAACATTAAACTAGGGTAAGCAAATTAGTGAGATAAACTATAAGCAGTGTAACAAAATTTCCTTTTTCTGTACAATAACACTGTTGTAAATAATGCTTGAGCAAAGTTTTTATACAAGTTTAAAAGTTGATTTTCCTACAGGTCAGGAAAACATTAATGGTACATGTGTATCTCCAACAACTATTCCTAATTTCTCACCCTCATGAAATCTTGACAGTACAAGGGACACATGATCTGTCAGCTAATATATGGTATGAACCCTTCAGTAGCCACATAGATCTTAGTTTTTACAGCAATTTTGATAAATGGCATTCGCTTTTCAAATAAGCAGTCACTTTGACAAACAGCTTCCCTAAAAGGCTCGTTCTCATTTAAATGTCGAAATGCTGTCGCCTGACTTTATAATTACGCCTTGATATGGAGCAAATTATAGACAACATCACTGGTTTCTTCATTTTTTCCACAAGCCCTGTAATGTTTTACAAAAGATGTACAACAACATTCGTATTGGTTGATGGCTTAAAAGATTATTATAGCCACGGGTGGGATTTCACACCCTAAAAAATGGCTGTCGCCTGAGAAGAAACGAAGAATTCAAATAGTAGCCAAAAATTTAACAATTCAGTTCCCAGAATGATTGTTCGGCAGGTGAAATCAGCTACCCAGACCCTCTGTCCGATCACGTCAGATCGCTACTATCACTGATCTTGGAGGCTGTGTGAGGTGGTTTATGCCTGTCGCCCGATTCTGTAACAAACGTTACCACCACTAGTACGATGGTTGCCACGGTTATATTATGTACGTATAAGACTAGAAATGGCCGTTTTTGTGACGCTGTACAGTTTTTCTGGCTTTCTAAAGAAACAAGAAAGGGTTGTTGACTGTCATTTGTATCCCACCTTGCTTAACAAAATGTTGTACAGAAATGACTGTAACAAACGTTACCATTTTTTGATGCTGTCTAGGCTTTCTATTTGACCTGGTGTAAAAAAGCTGCCCACTTTTCAAATGTCCCTAGGGGCATTCACTTATACCTAAATGATGTAGTCAATAAGGTAAGTCCTTTCGAAGAAAACAGGGTAAAGTCTACTGTTGTAACAAACGTTACAGGTAACGTTTGTTACATGCCCTGTAATGCATTACCAATGGGACCGAAAATAATAAGTTGTCATTTTTTGGCTATGGTTAAAAGAGGAATTTTCCCAAACAACCAAGTAGTTTTAAGTGAAAATAAAGCCAATTTATTTTTCGACCAAAAAAATGCTATTTTCGACATTTCAATGAGAACGAGTGAAAAACATCTTCAAGCTCTTTTTATGTGTGTTTTTGCATGTGTTTCTTTGGATTACCCAGCTGACTGAAATGGCTGTTGCAGTCCTCACACCAGCAAATCTTGCCTTCTGTGAGCCCACATGGGAGTTTTCTCATAGCTTTATATCAGGGTTTCTTCCCTTTGTGAGTTTGCATATGTCTCTTCAGAGAACCCAGCAAGCTGAACTGCCTGCTGCACTCCTCACACCTGTAGGGCTTCTCCCCTGTGTGAGTCCGCATGTGTTTCTTCAGATGAACCAGTTGACTGAACTGCCTGCTGCACTCCTCACACCTGTAGGGTTTCTCCCCTGTGTGAGTCCGCATGTGTGTCTTCAGACCACCCAGCTGACTGAACTGCCTGCTGCACTCCTTACATCTGTAGGGTTTCTCCCCTGTGTGAGTACGCATGTGAGTCTTCAGTATACCCAGCCGACTGAACTGTCTGCTGCACTCCTCACAGCTGTAGGGTTTCTCACTGGTGTGAGTCCGCATGTGAGTCTTCAGATGATGAAGCCGACTGAACTGCCTGCTGCACTCCTCACACTTGTAGGATTTTTCCGCTGTGTGAGTCCGTATGTGTATTTTCAGACTACCCGGCTGACTGAACTGCCTGCTGCACTCCTCACATCTGTAGGGTTTCTCCCCTGTGTGAGTACGCATGTGTTCCTTAAGATTACCCAGCTGACTGAACTGTCTGCTGCACTCCTCACAGCTATAGGGTTTCTCCCCTGTGTGAGTCCGCATGTGATTTTTCAGATGACCCAGCTCACTGAACTGCCTGCTGCACTTCTCACACCTGTAGGGTTTTTCACCTGTGTGAGTCCGCATGTGTGACTTTAGATGACCTAGCTCATTGAACTGCCTGCTGCACTCCTCACACCTGTATGGTTTCTCACTGGTGTGAGTCCGCATGTGAGTTTTCAGATGATCCAGCCAACTGAACTGCCTGCTGCACTCCTCACACTTGTAGGGCTTCTCCCCTGTGTGAGTCCGCATGTGGATCTTCAGATGAACCAGCTGACTGAACTGCCTGTTGCACTCCTCACATCTGTAGGGTTTCTCCCCTTTGTGAGAACGAATGTGAGTCTTGAGATTACCCAGCCGACTGAACTGCTTGCTGCACTCCTCACACCTGTAAGGTTTCTCCCCTGTGTGAGACCGCATGTGTCTCTTCAGATTACCCTGCTGACTGAACTGCCTGCTGCACTCTTCACATCTGTAGAGTTTTTTGGTGGCAGGTCTGCTGTGAGATCCACCTTGTGATCCACTGTTGATGTCATCAGGGCTGCTGCTATTTGTGGCCATGGTATCAGCAACTAAAGCCACTCCCAGAGCTCTGTAAAAATCAGACATACCAAATTGTACATAAGCCTTTGTGGCAAACTGAAACCTTACAGTACCTCCCTCTACACTGAATAGCAGTTACTCAAGTAACTGCATATGATTTTGGAAACAGTTATATATTCCAGGTAGCATCCATTACCTTTTGTTGCTTTGGGACAGACGAGGACAATGTGGCACTGGACTCAAGTTTGAACTTATTTCAACAGTGCCACATACAAAGTACCGACAGGAGATAAAGGTTGTATTATACCTCCCCGACCGAAGCCAGGTACCCATTCTTACACCGAGTTAAGTGAAGAAGGTCGTGTAAAGTGCCTTTCCGAAGGGCACAACATCGGGGGCACAGCGACCATCGAATTCAGGACATCTAGGTTCCAGTCCCGACACTCTACCAATCACGCCACACACAATGCCACATTACCTAGCACGAGTGCTACTGACCAAGATCTGTTGATCGAAAAGCAGTATACATCATGAAATGTCTGACCCCTTCCTAAATTATATCCGGTTGCTTAAATAACTGCTATTTAGTGTACCTGAATGTCTAGCCACCATCGACACATACCTCCACAGTTTCCTAGACATTGCGCTGACTTTGAAGAGATATCACAAAAAAGAACTGTCCCAAAATTAATGTCTAAATAGTACAAAACACAAATGCCCATCCACTGCACTAGACATCTACACAATCACAAAAGTCCATTAAAATAACATATCTGGACACTCAAATTGAACAGCATCATGGGTTCATGTAAATTTTCATCTTTGCTCCAGAAAGCCACTCAACATCAAGGACGTTATATCAGATATAACGTCCTTGATCAACATACAGTAGCAAACAGCATCAGGATTCAGATTCAGGAAAATTGACACGACCGATGAAACTGTATAAATGCAGCCAAATGAATTATTTCTTGGGAGACACACAGTAAGTTCACCCTATCCCGTTATCTTCCACTTCTATGTGGAAGATAACGGGATAGACTTAAAATGACTGTGTTAAACTTAAAATCATGCAACACAGACCAGGTACAACAGTTTAAGTGATCCGCCCCCTGACTCCCCCTCATTCTGACACAAACAGCGTCTTGATGAAAACCAGATGGGAAAGCTGGCGCTTCTGACTGAGAGGCGAATACAGGGGGTTTGTGTATACCGTAAAAAGGGCCAAACACAAACCAGAATACGACGTAACACCAAAATTCTCATTCTTAACGATAATAATAAAATTTCTACCTTGCTATCAGTACGACGTACACATGCTTACATTAAATGGTCTTCGATTTTGCAATTCTAGAGATGTGGTAACCCCTACAAGACCCTTCAGTCTGTTTACGTACCCCAAGTCCATCTTGCGATAGATAAAACCAAGGATTAAACCCAACTTAACCAACTTTTAAGAATAAAATAACACAAATTTTAGATAGTAATTCTTTGGACGTAATGCTTAACAACAATGTATGGATCCGGAAAAACAAGAAACATCAAGTCTATGTGGTTTAGAGGTGCCAAAGTCATCGAGCCAGCCACCACGTTGGAAAATTTATACTCGAGTGACAAGACATTTTCTTCAGAATTCACCACCAAATCTGTACAACGATTACTCGTGAAAATAGGTGGACATTGTCCTTACGTACCTGTGAGGTATGTTGGGTCAAAACGAAGCAAAGACACGAAA
This sequence comes from Branchiostoma floridae x Branchiostoma belcheri, assembly GCA_019207045.1. Classification (NCBI taxonomy): domain Eukaryota; kingdom Metazoa; phylum Chordata; class Leptocardii; order Amphioxiformes; family Branchiostomatidae; genus Branchiostoma; species Branchiostoma floridae x Branchiostoma belcheri. Next base: position 31,685,461 of record CM033024.1, on the reverse strand, counting down.
ACTGGGATGAAAACTTTGCAAGAAACTGGCGGGAGATTCGATACAAGACCTCTCTCTCACGACAGGACGCCTGGCGAAGAGAAATACGGAGGGCTCTACCCTGATGAGCTCCGCGGAGCTGCAACAAGGCCTCGAGTTCCGAGAACGCATACCTCCGGCAACGTTTCGTTTTTGTCGTCCGAGTTGAAAACGAATGAACAGCAGTGTTCTAGGTACCTTCCCCAAGAAGATGTTTCAGTGTTCTTTAAGGTGTTTGTCCATGTTTTCACCACAACTCTGGAAGGTGTAGGTGGATCTTTATGATATTTGATATTGAAACGACAAGAGGGGCGAGTACAACAGAAAGAAACAATACAAACAAAATATCCTGACTTCCTTGAATCGAACCCGGGCCGTCAGATTACAACACTAGCAGCCTAACTGATCGAGCCAAAAGCCAGACAGGCATTTGGCATGGTCAGTTAGCGCTGGCTTGGACCCCCACTGTTACAATATGCAGAAATTGGTCAGGAAAACGAAGGCCAAGTTCGGTAATGTGCCTACTAGCGTCTTTCTACCCTACCGCAGCGGATTTTCCGGGTTTTATATATCATGCTCAGGGTATGCTATGGTTGCCATTTCTAAGTGGTAGACAGCCCGTGGGATAAAAATTGGTGTAGGTTTGGGTCCCCTATCAGAACTTTTAACTGCAGTGACCGACTTTGTTCAAGCCTTTTAAAAATGACTACAGGAGATGTCAACGGAACGTTATGATTTTAGTACATAGATAGTTTAAAAAGTAATGTTTGGGATACTTTAGTTAATTGGATGCTTATTAGGTATATCAGGACCTAATTTAGATAATACATGAGGAAATCTAGTAGGTATTACTTTAACTGTCACATACATACTGGTTTCCTTTTGTGTAAGTAACAGAAACATTTCAGACATGTAACTTTATTTACAATATATGGCAAGAACAACATGTCAACAAAACAAAAAAAAAAACTTTGACTTCAAGATCTACTTAAATTTAAGACGTCCGTTCTAACATTACCATCAACTGCCACACTGCAAAATTTTACAAACCCATGTAAGACAATAGTTTAAAGTACTTCAGTTCTGTCTCATGAAAGGCATTTAATCCTGTCTCTACGTATTCTAGCATGGACAAATGGCGAAATATCGGTAACAAATATCAGCAGATTATTCAACAGGAAAGTGATCAGAGTAGCAAACTGTCGTATTTTCTTAATTTAAGTACGCACCCCAATCAAAGTGTGTGTGTGTGTGTGTGTGTGTGTTTCTGGTGTATGTATGTACTATATATTGTAACTGGGAGAAGTTGATGGGAAAAATCGTGACCTTTTCCTTTCATCAATTTTTTTTTACCTAAAGCTGGCCAGCTACACTCCGTTGACAGCTTGTGATACTAGGTTATGCCATCGTCAGATCTGCTTGGATATTTTACTTTTGAATTTGAATTTGTTTTCCCGACTCCTACTCACATTCCAATTATGCAGAATTGCAGATCTATTCACACCTTATCCGGTTATTCTGTCAACTAACAAACAAACAAACAAGGAATTACTCAACGACACACAAAGCATAACGATTTTGGCAAAGGCAATAACCAGAGTGCTATCTTTGCTGTAGCCTGATTAAATCTCGCTTTAATAGCAGCCCGCCAAACATCCGCCGGCCCACTATCGGGGAGGGGCCAGTTAGAGACCTGGACAGCGGAGTTTGTGTTACACAGACTATCTTTGCTGCTATGGGGAACAAAGCTACAACACAGTGTTTTTACAGTGGCTACATTGTATTTGCTATTGAAAAACCATGACCATAACATGACCAGAACATGAAATAGAAGTCCTGCTTGTAGTGTCTTAGAAAGCCACCAGGGGACGTTTAATAGAATCAATTGTCTTCATTTCGCCCAACCAACATACCAAATATCATATTAACGTCCTTCCACAACTTCGAGTATGAATGTTTGTGGACCCGCATACCTAGTTACATACATACATATCTGGGGAAATAATGGAATAGGCCTCATAAAGCTATGTTACGTAATATTTGGACAATACAAAAAGTAGATTTTCCTGCCATTTCTTTACATAGTAAGCCAAGTCTACCCTTTAGCATTGAATATCAAGGCTCAGTGAGAGAAGTTGCAACATCAGTGCATCAAACAAATATGTCAGATGATGTCTACAAACTGTGATCTTCCTACATGGACCTCCATGCTTCCTAGGGAAACACGCCCACATCTGGCTTATCAGTGTCTTGTGTGCCTGACTGCACAGTGGGGTGTCTGATGACAGTTGCACCAGAGTTTTTGAAAAACGTAATATTTGTAAGATTTCTTGCAGTTTTGAAGGGAATGTAACCTCAGCTTATTGATACCCTACAAAATAGACTAAGTGCATGATTATATCCTATTCTGAAGTGAAAAAAATTGAGTGTTTGAAAAGAAGAAGATCTTCCCCTGTAGCCAGCTGGAGTGTGATAAACTCATTAGCCCACCCCCTAGGGTGCCTATTGGAGGCCTGGAAGTTGTTACTACAGCCAAGAGGGTCTAACTTGGGAGGACACAAAGATAATTACGTAGCATACCTTTAATGGGGGGGAGGTAGTATTCTGTCATCAACACCCCATGCGGTAGTCAAATGTACTGCAGTCTCTTCTTCACTCCTAAATATTTGAAACAACAGATAGCATCATGTCATATATACAGATTTCTCCATTTCACCATCAACTTTTACATTTTATGGATAGTTAAAAATCCAACCCAAAGTTTCCTTATGATTTTTAGAACTCTCTATCCGCACTACTTTCCCTCTGCGCGCTCTGAGTTCTCCAGTCGCGGATGAATATCGATGTTGTGCGGTCTCATTTCTGTTTGAGTTTGAAACTTAAATTGAGCTTGGTTTGAATCCACAGTTTTCTTGTCTAGCTACAAGTTTTGCCCCATTTTAAGTCTATATTTTCGGAGAAACCAAGTACCAGATTCAGCACCAGGACCCGTTTTCAGCTGGGATACGTTACAGGTACGATATTATTTAGTTTTTTCAGACAAAGAGGTTGAAAAAAGGTTTAGAGAACGCGCGGTGACCCAAGGCTATGTGGCTAACTTGATATTTTTGCCATGCGGAGTATAAAAACCTTTTTCTGAAAACAAACAACACTTTGAAGAACAGCATGTAGATCAGAATATGTGTTTACTGGATGCTCACTCGTCTATTATATTTGTAGTACATGAAACGTGCTCGTTTGGAGAGGGAAATGGTTATGACTGGAGTTTCGCTCCCACATCTTGGCGGGCTTGTCAAGTCACTCGTCAGGGGGAGGTTCACTAACACTATCTCACTGTTTGAGGGGTCAGGCGCTTACACTGTTGTTCGCTTTTCTGGCAAACATTTTCTTCTGATATAGAACTAACACTGAGAAATGGATCAGCCAGGAACTTAAAACATTTTTTCTCTATAATATAAAAGAAAAGAAGATCTGCTTGGAGTCACTGAAATGATGCCACTACAAATTTATATACATTTTTTTTTGCTACAGTACTGTACCGTTTCAAGAGTGTGATTGCGTGGTAGTTTTTACCCCTGCTATAAACAATTATTGGTCCTGAATCCACAGACAGCTCTCATTCTCCTAATAAAGAATGATATATTGTAAATGCATTTAAGTTTGCAGGGATTTGATTTCGCGTTAGCGGGAAAATGGAATTTTTGCGGTGGTTTTAAATTCTCAGTAGCGCCATTGACTGTGGTCAAAAACTATGATTGAAAAATGTTTCCAGTGGTTTTAAGTTCATGGTGAAGTGACCACCGTTCGGCCATAAAGGCTTAAGCCGTTAGGCGTCTTCGGTTTAGCAGTCCTTGAACACCACTGATTTGGCGCTCTCACCGCCAAGGCCCGGGTTCGATTCCCGGTGTGGGAACCAGTGAAACAACCAGAGGGGCGAGTAAGAACAGAAAGAAACAACACCCCGACTCCCGGGATTCGAACCCGCGCCAAACCCGGGCAGCCGGATCACAAATCGAACGTGCAAACCGTTCGGCCATAAAGGCTTAAGCCGTTAGGCGTCTTCGGTTTAGCAGTCCTTGAACACCACTGTTACATATATGCTACGTAAAGGTGATACCTGTTTGAAGATGCTTATTTGCCTTCTTATACTAACCAATCCAGCAGATTGTGATCTCTTTAATATAATACAGATTATTTCCTTAATTCTCAGACATAGGCCACACTGACTTGATTCTTTGTTCTTGGCTTAGTTAATTTAACATGCGCGAGGTGTGGCTCTCCTCAAATGGGGGACCTCCATTTAGTGTCCTATCCAAAAGACATCCCAAGCCAAAGCGAGGTACTCATTTTCACCTGAGTGAAGTGTAAAGTGTCTTTCCCAAGGGCACAAGATTGGTGCCACGGCAGGATTCGAATCCGAGACCTTCTGGTCCCCAGCAAAACATGCTGCCAAATATGCCATGCGAGCCCACTTGTGAACGGCTGCCGATATAATCTATTCATTTTCGAATCAGTCCAACATCCGGTCTACTGATTTTTTTCAGGTCTGGGCCAGTCCAACAAGAAGAAACGGTTTTGTACCAGCACACCATAGGTCAGTATTCTCATCACAGTCATACTAGTACTAGTATATCATCCACACTCCTTGGAGCCATACTGTATATTGATATGTATCTTCTACTAGTGTACTTCTTTGATCGTTCTTGTCAATATAAATTACACAATGATTACTTCAGCTGAGTCTGATAAGATGAATAAGACTTAATATCTTCTATGTGATACACTGTGTTCTTTGGGCCTCATTTACATGATTTATGAGCAAATGCTACAAAAATATCCGTTGTTTTTCATACATTGACGAACTTGTTTCTGTCAGGGTTTTTTTCTTTCTTTGCACTAGGGCTGGGTACCGGTACGTACCGGTACAAAACCGGTTTTTCTCATTGGACCGGTCCAGAAAAACCGGACCTGAAAAAATTGGGTGGACCGGATGTTGGACCGATTGGAAAATGAACACATTATAATTCACACGTTTCGGGGCTTACCGGTGAAGGAAATAGCAACAGCGAAGTAGAGAAGAATATAGTCATTTTCTACCAAGTTTTACAGCCAATCGTACAGAGGTAGTAGCCTTGTAGGATTTTAAAACGCCACTGGGAGTCAAATACTCCACAAAACAGATGTTTATCAAACTTTATGTTGCAAAATGGACCATTGTTTTCAGTATCGTCCATTCACAAGTTCTTACGTACTGAATCAGGTCCAGGTTTAGGTCCAAACCTGGACCTTATCCTCTGGACCTGAACCGGACCTGGACCTGAATTTTCTGTACCGGTACCCACCCCTACTTTGCACCAATGAATCAGGATCCTTTTGATGGATTGGTCTGACATTTGGCAAACACCATAGACACATCGACAGCAAACACTGTCATTACTTCATGGAGGATTGTGCCCTACGGACTCTTGTTGTGTTTTTTTGTTTGTATTTCTTGTCCGATGTTTGGGGTATGAAAACTGCAACTTCTTATGTGTAATGTTTGTATTATCTAATGATTGATGTGTTGGTTGTTAATGTTGCAGACATAGTAGTTGCAACTGCAGATGGAAAGAGAAGCCAGTCCAAGTCATTTTAAGCTCCTCAAAGTGCTGGGACAGTAAGGTATCCCTTTTGCAAGGTCAGTAACCACAAGCAAATCTTAGTTAAGGCAGATTTTAGACAAATCTTCCTTAATTTTGGAAGTCTATTTGTTACTTTCTTCAGTAAAAATCCAGAACTAGCTTGCATAAAGGATATACTTCATCATATGTTTACATAACTTGCAGATATGTTGCTTTTAAATCCATTTAGCCATATCTTTTCAATAAATGATAATGAAATTTGATTGAAGGTTTGTAGGCACAAATGCTCAGTACTTGTAGTTGGGCCTAAATCTAATATTGTTCTGACTCTGCTATACACACCATTTCAATTTTCATTTCTTAGCCTGTTTGATGTCCAAGGACTGAAGGAGCCAGGAGGAATTTTGGGATAAATTTAGGAAAGAAACAATTCTGTACTGTGAATCTGAGGAAGTCAAATGTAGAGGGGTACCATATTCACCTATTTAGAGAAGAATCAATTTTTACAACAGTACTTGTTGTCCAAGTGAAACTCAATTTCATTTTGTGGCCTGTCGGTAAAAAAAGAATATGTTGCTATGTTAATCGATAATTTTTTGCTTGCCTCAATATCATGAATATGATGTTTTCGTGATCAAACATGCTTGTCTTGTAGAAGTTGAGCTAAATGTAGACTTGGGCCACAGCATAAGTACATGAAACTGCTAAGGATGCATGCATTAATTTTTGTCTGAATTTGAAAAAAAGAAAGCAAAGAAATCTATAACCTCCAGCAATGGCAAGTATAATATGTTTAATTAAAAGATATTACATAAACCTCTGTCAGTTCGCATCAAGAGATCAGAGACCTCATACCTCCATGAAATATTTCAAGCAACAGTAGATTCATTGTTTCATCTTGTCTCATTGATTATGCTAATAAGGCTGTAATCAACATCTATTTTATCTATGGTAGACTTCTTCACAAAAATAGCATACCTTTTTTGTTTGAAGCCCTGTCAGCAAAATTCAATATTTACATTCTGTCATTAATTATTATTAACACATTTGCATACAGTCAAATTAAATAACTTACACATTCAAGGTAGAAGTACATTTATGTGATCACCACCACTTGCCACTATGGAATAATGTCACTTTTGCATTAATTATGCAAATTACCATTATTTGCATGATCAGTAATCATGTTTCACCTGCCACAATTCATAAACTTAACTTGTATGAAAGTCCTATTATAGAAATCATGTTGGAATTACAGATTTTCCTCATTAATTGTGCCAAGTAAGTCTTGCTTTGCATAATGTTATTATGTACATCTCTGTCTACATTTCTACAAAAACACTCCATTTCCTGGAAAAGCCAATAGGGGGCCCAAACCAATAGGGTTTCACAGGAACTGCCTGACACAAGATAAACGGAGAGCGAACCACTGCGTGTGGGAAGTAAGCAAGAAAGCTTACCTGGACTCTCACGGCATACCGGCTGGCTTCCTATGACGGCATTGGTCTCGCCTTACATGGGGGACATTGCTAACAAGGGACCAGTTCTAACAGGGACTGCCTGACACAAGAAAAATGGAGAGCGAACCACTGCGTGTGGGAAGTAAGCAAGAAAGCTTACCTGGACTCTCACGGCATACCGGCTGGCTTCCTATGACGGCATTGGTCTCGCCTTACATGGGGGACATTGCTAACAAGGGAGCAGCTTCACAGGGACTGCCTTACACAAGACAAAAGGAGAGCGAAGCATGGTATGTGTGGAAGTAAGCAACAGAGCTTACTCTCTCTCCAGGCATACCGGCTGTTTCCCTATGACGGCATTGGTCTCGCCTTACATGGGGGACATTGCTAACAAGGGAGCAGCTTCACAGGGACTGCCTTACACAAGACAAAAGGAGAGCGAAGCATGGTATGTGCAGAAGTAAGCATGGAGCTTACTCTCTCTCCAGGCACACCGGCTGTTTCCCTATGACGGCATTGGTCTCGCCTTACATGGGGGACATTGCTAACAAGGGAGCAGCTTCACAGGGACTGCCTTACACAAGACAAAAGGAGAGCGAAGCATGGTATGTGCAGAAGTAAGCATGGAGCTTACTCTCTCTCCAGGCATACCGGCTGTTTCCCTATGACGGCATTGGTCTCGCCTTACATGGGGGACATTGCTAACAAGGGAGCAGTTTCACAGGGACTGCCTTACACAAGACAAAAGGAGAGCGAAGCATGGTATGTGCAGAAGTAAGCATGGAGCTTACTCTCTCTCCAGGCATACCGGCTGTTTCCCTATGACGGCATTGGTCTCGCCTTACATGGGGGACATTGCTAACAAGGGAGCAGCTTCACAGGGACTGCCTTACGCAAGATAAACGGAGAGTGAAGCACTGTATGTGTGAAGTAAGCAAGAAAGCTTACTAGGGTCTTGATTTCTTATTTGCATAATTAATAAGAAACATGATATAATAGTTGTTAGGGTTGAAATCATTTCATGGAGGTATGTGATTGTGGAACTCTTGTTTAAACATGAAACTTTATAGTTTTCCATTCAATCTTGTACGTGATAAATGGTTTTGTTAATTCATCAATCTACAAAGATTTGGGATTTTTATTAAATGTGGCTGCCCATATCTTCAAGCTTTGTCAGCTGTCAGTTCTGTCCAGGATTAGCATTCTCCTTGGAAGTGAAGAAACGGCCATCACATCAGTATGTTGTGCAGAGACTTAAAAGTGAAGTTTGTGGGAATTGATTTTTTTATTATATCACTTGATTGATAGTATTTGTCTTTTAATAATTTTACCCAATATGTTTTGGTTGTTGTGTTGTCCACTGTGAACATTATATCAACTATGTCATGATTTGTTAGCTATATACAATTTGTTTGATGATTTTATTCATAGGTCTGTCACGTTTTTCCTGACTCGATTCATTTTTAAATAATATGATGATGTGTCTTTTATGACTAATGACATATTATGTTTCTCATATGATGTTGTTTTTTTTTTTACTTTATCTGCTGTAAGCAGTTCAGTCCATTTCTGACTCCCGCTCTGTGCCAGCAAAATACTAATGCCCAGTGTGTGACATGAAATTCCCTTTCTGCATTAACACATTGTGTGTTTCAGTTGTCCACACTCAGGTGACTGTTGATTGATGAGAACAGGTAGAGAGCAGGTGCTTGGAGAGCAGAAAAGAAAGATTAAGGGCTGGATCTTCAATCGAGGCCTTCCCAGGCAAGAGCATACCACAGGGCATACTTGGCCAGCCACTCCAGGTCTAGGAGGTGCAAGGAGGTGCAGAATGTTATTAGATACCCCGGTTCCAGCATCGCCTCAGGTAATTCCGACCTTAAAAAGCACAGAGGCCTGGGCCGCATTTTGTAAATTAGAACCTCTTTGGAGGACCCATCACATTCCAAAAGTGAAACTGTTATGGCTCCTTGAGTAATAGTGCTTGTTTACATTTGCGAGTCTTGGGAATTTCAATATAACACAAGATATGGAGAAAACAATTTACTGAATTGAATATCAAATGGCTTAGCCATCAATTTCATCAGAAAGGTGTTCATTTTTAGTTGGATTTTTACATCGTACTTTGGAATACATTCATGTCCCTAAATGTTTTGGCCTTTGTATTTGAAGTTTTGTTTTTCGGGGGGGCATTGCACAGCCATCAATTTAGTCAGAAAGGTGTTCATTTTTAATTGGAGTTCAAATATGTATGGACTCTTGTTACAGTAGTCATTTGCATATACAGTGGACGCCACCTCGGTATACTTCACTGTAACATCAGTATGTTAATTAAGTCATGTGACCTGAGTTGTGCTTTGAGTGTGACCACCTTGCTCCACTGAGCAGCCATGTTGTTATAAAGGTCCACGTTGTGACTGTCACTGAGGGGCCCCTTCGCAATCCTTGTGTGCTTAACTGAACCAGCCCTTCCCCTTCATCAGCAGAAGGTGACACAGCAGCTGAAGGGAGAGAACCACCTGTCTCCTCCATCTGCAGAAGGTGACACACAGCAGCTGAAGGGAGAGAAGCAGCCTTCACTTCCATCAGCAGAAGGTGACACACAGCAGCTGAAGGGAGAGAACCAGCCTTCACTTCCATCAGCAGAAGGTGACACACAGCAGCTGAAGGGAGAGAACCAGTCTTCACTTCCATCAGCAGAAGGTGACACACAGCAGCTGAAGGGAGAGAACCAGCCTCCACTTCCTTCAGCAGAAGGTGACACACAGCAGCTGAAGGGAGAGAACCAGCCTTAACTTCCATCAGCAGAAGGTGACACACAGCAGCTGAAGGGAGAGAACCAGCCTTCACTTTCATCAGCAGAAGGTGACACACAGCAGCTGAAGGGAGAGAACCAGCCTTCACTACCATCAGAAGGTGACCATGACAGCTGAAGGGAGAGAACCAGCCTTCACTTCCATCAGCAGAAGGTGACACACAGCAGCTGAAGGGAGAGAACCAGCCTTCACTTCCATCAGCAGAAGGTGACACACGACAGCTGAAGGGAGAGAACCAACCTTCACTTCCATCAGCAGAAGGTGACACACAGCAGCTGAAGGGAGAGAACCAGCCTTCACTTCCATCAGCAGAAGGTGACACACAGCAGCTGAAGGGAGAGAACCAACCTTCACTTCCATCAGCAGAAGGTGACACACAGCAGCTGAAGGGAGAGAACCAGCCTTCACTTCCATCAGAAGGTGACACACGACAGCTAAAGGGAGAGAACCAGCCTTCACTTCCTTCAGCAGAAGGTGACACACAGCAGCTGAAGGGAGAGAACCAGCCTTCACTTCCATCAGAAGGTGACACACGACAGCTGGAGGGAGAGAACCAGCCTTCACTTCTATCAGCAGAAGGTGACACACATAAACTGAAGGGAGAGAACCAGCCTTCACTTCCATCAGCAGAAGGTGACACACAGCAGCTGAAGGGAGAGAACCAGCCTTCACTTCCATCAGCAGAAGGTGACACACAGCAGCTGAAGTAGTCCATGGGCCAGGACCCGAAATTGACGATATTTGTACCAACGAGAGGGACCAGAGCTATCATGCATTTTTTGAATCTGCAATAACCAAAGTTTATTTTAATCCATAAAAGAAAGCTTTTATGCACAGCTTTCCGGTTATGATCACGTGACCAAGTGACGTCATCGAAACGGATCTCAGCAACTGACACTATGCTGAAAGGGACTCAATAGAAATATCAAACATCAATATTTTTCAATAAAAATTGATTCAAAGGTGAAATTTTCTTTGGGGATCACAGTATAATTGCTCTCTTGTCGATATTTTATATTTGTAGAAAGTTATGAGTCCTTAAAGTCTGATTTTGTCGATATTTTTTGCATATGAATTGAACAGACTTCATTCCAAAACTAGGCATTTAATAAGGCTACCTACGGGGCCTTGTTTGATATATTTTTCTTATCAGTCGTACTGTTTGTAGCATTTTGGTCTTTGAATGAGCAAAATCCGGCAATTCTATCCGGAGATATGAGTATTTAAAGAATTAGGCTCCCACGGGCTTTTTATCGAATCGTCGCGTATATTGCAGTGCATCATGGGTAAATTCAAGACTGCGCTTTTTGCCAAGGGTATCGGACTAATTTCCAAGCTTTTTCCGGGTTTTCTTCATGATAATGTTGTAATAGAAGTCAATGGTATCACCTATAGCCAGTCAGCTTACTAAGACTGCACATTTTTTATTTTTTATTACATTTTGAAGGTAAAAAAAGTAAGTTAGTCGAAGTATAAGTAACTTCTGTATCATTTGTGTCATTAGATAATGTCCGTACTGTTGCAGTCAATGTAGCAATTTTATTTCGATCTCATGTTCGGTTCTTCGCAGTTTTCGAATTTTCGAGCGCATTCGCGAACGCATTCTATAACAGTTTATTTTACAAAAAGTCATCTTATCGCCAGAAATGGACGTGTTACTCTCGCCCTCTTTGAAATGTATACCTCCTTGGAGAATTTGATCACTCTTCCACACCGACATGCCGCGCTCCCGTTCACGCAGTCGCAGTCCATCGGGAGAACCACGTGAGTTTTTCTTTTTTATTTACTTTTATGATTTTAAAGCAAAGTACGGGAGCGAAAAAATCTGTCAACGTTTCCATGTAATTCCTCATCCATTTATCTATTATATTTAGGTCGTTCTCTAAGAAAGTAAAGTGAACTAGAGTTTCAGAAGGCAATCTTTCAACTGATATACTCATGCACAAATACAGTGACAATGTAGTGTTTTAAATGCTAACGTTTTTTTCTAAATTCATTCTTGAAATGCAGCAATGACGCAACGCTGTATTTGGTACTTCTCCTACACTTTGATACGCGTAATGGTCTATTCATAACTTCGAGCTAATGCTTACTCGTAATTATCTATTCACACTAAACGATTTGATTAAATCTTAAGGTGACGGTGTCCACTTTCTATTTTCTTTTATCTTATAAGGAGCAAAAAGAATAGCCCGGCAACCATCAACCACTCAAAGTAGAGTCTTCCAGAGAAAATGTGTGTTTTGTGAGAAGTCTAAGTACATCAGAGGGACAAACACAAGAGAGGCGCTTATCCAGTGTGTTGACCTGAGAGCAGATAACGCCATCAGAAATGCCGCTTTGAGAAAGAATGATTCAAAAATCCTTGCCATCGCTTCGAGAGAACTTGTCGCAGCAGAAGCCTGCTATCACAAAACGTGTTACCGCGACTACACCAGGAACGTCTTGTCCAACATCAGCAATGTTGGCAAGGAAGAAGAGCAGGATTATTCAAAGGCGGAATCTCGAGCATATGAACTTTTGTTTCACTACATTAGATCGGATTTGCTGCAGAAGCCAACGATTGTTAGGCTGGCTGAGTTGTATGCTCAATTCATTGCATTCATGGATTCAGAAGGAGTTGCCGGAAAACAAGTGAAAGCCTCGACGAGGACGCACTTTAGAAGAAAGCTAGAAGGGGAATTTGGAGACGTGTTGGACTGTGAAGATCTTTCAAACACCAACAAAGCTTTTGTCATACCACGAAGTCTGTCTAGATTGGACTTAGCCAAGCTTGCTATCGAGAAGTCCGACTCTGACTACAACCCCTCCAGTAAGGACGAAATTTCAAAAACAGCAGTACGACTAAGGGACGCTATCCAGGGGCAAGATATCCCTACGTCGTGGCCACCAAACCCATGGGAGCTATCAGAAGAGGCAGTTACAATTCCAGATGATGTAAAGGAGTTCCTGTACGTCCTTCTCACGGGCAAAACAGACTTTCCTGGTTTACAGGCTTGTCCGGAAAAGGTTCAGCGTCTTCTAACGTCATTTGGACAAGATTTGACATTTGCCGTCAGTGGTGGACGACTGCGACCCCCTAAGCATGTTTTACTTCCGTACGCCGTCAAAACTCTCACCAACAACGTTCAGCTGATTCAAATCTTAAACCGCTTTGGTCACGGTATTGCGTACTCTCAACTTGAAGAAATCAATACCGCTCTGTGTCTCCAAAAGCTGGCCACAAGTTCATGCAGCAAAGTTCCTCTGCCTGAAAACATCCACCCATTTACCTGCACTACTTTGGCCTGGGATAACATTGATAGACTAGAGGAAACCTTGTCCGGAGGAGGAACCTCACATAGAGTCAATGGTATTGCTGTGCAAGCAAGTCATTTTGGTCCCCACCTTCCTCCACCTTCAGCGTCGCCTGTATCGAAGTCAAAGAGGCGGAGCATAGAGTCGGTGGGAGATGCCATGCTACCTATCTACAATGCAGGTGAGCGCTGTGGCCCTCGGCCTAGAGGTTATGTAGAGGTCATGTCATGGCAAGACGAAGCATGGAAGAAAGACTTACTGTGGATCTTGGTGCGCCTGCATGCAGAAGAAACGCAGACCATTCCCAGTTGGACAGGATTCAACATTTTGGTGCGAAATGACGAAGAAGTTGTGAAGGACAGAGTGGGCTACCTTCCAACGATAAATGCTCCAGCGACGGACATGTCTACAGTGTACCAAATCTTGACAAAGTCCCTACAGATCCAAAGATCCTTGAATCTCCGAAGTATAGCAGTCGTGTTCGATCAAGCACTGTATGCAAAAGCTGCAGAGATAAAGTGGAAACACGGAGTCCAGTTTCACGACCTGGTGTTGAGAATGGGAATGTTCCACACAATTGGCACATTCTTGTCTGTGATTGGGAAGCGTTTTGAAGACGCCGGCTTACGGGATGTATGCATAGAGTCTGGAGTCATTGCTGAAGGATCAGTATCTGGTGTACTGACAGGTCACAAGTATAACCGAGCTATCCGTTTCCACAAGCTGATGTTCGAGGCACTAAACAGGACAGCATGGATGGGCTTCCAGTCTTGGGCTGAAGAACATGAAGGGATAAAGCCTCCTGTTGGAGAGTTTTTCAAAGAAGTCGAATCTCTGTGTCAGAGTCCTTGTGAAGAAGAATTCAAACGCATCATGACAAGTACCACATTTGACGAGGTGTCTCAGCTATTCAACTTGTACTTGCACCATCTGAGACATGCTAACGGGAAGCTTTCCACCTTCTGGACATCGTATGTTGACATGGTGCAGCTACTTCTGGGGCTGATAAGAGGAAGTCGGGAAGGAGACTGGAACCTTCACCTATCGTCTGTCAAGGAAATTATTCCTTGGCTCTTCGCCTATGACAAGCTTCACTATGCCAGGTACCTTTCTGTATACCTCTCGGACATGTGCCACCTACCCGAAGAGCACCCAGACACGTTCGAGTATCTCAGATCTGGAGGATTTTCTGTCCAGATAGGACAAGACAACCCTTTCGGGAGGATACCAGTTGATCAAACCTGTGAAGAAACCATCAACAAAGACACGCAAACACCCGGAGGAACCAAGGGTTTTAGCCTCAAGCCCAATGCCGTCAGCAAGTACTACCTTGTAGCAGAATATCGGAGCACATTCCTAAGACACCTCAAGGCTATGTTACATATCGGAGGCTCCACTAAGCACAATGACCTGCAACATACGAGGATCGCCAAGGATGAAGCCGATGTGAAATCTCTGGTGTCAATTCTACAGGACACTTGGTTGAACCCTTTTGACCCTGACCTACAGGATCTTGTTTGCCTCTCTACTGGAAAGGTTGCCACTCCCGATGTAGAACATGACTTGCTGCGAGCAAAAGATGTAGGCGAGGAAGCGTACCGTGCATTCCGAGAGCAGCGGCTGGAATCTGATCCTCCACAAGTGAACTTCCATGATACAATGACCAAGGCTAAGCTGAAAACCTTTACCGACTTGAACAAGAAGGTAACAGTCAAAGCTGGGAAGAACCAAGAAGTGATTCTCAAAGCCGATAGAAGATTGTTTGCTCAGATGATTGTCATCGCAGAGAGCAGAAATCTCAAGATGAGAGAAGTCCTATCCCATCCACTTGGACCACTCCCGTGGTCATTGGCTACACCTGATGGTATGCTACGCAAAACAAACAAATCTTCCCTGGCTAAAGAGCTCTTGAAAAATGCACAACCAGTGGATGCAATCCCCAAGCCTTCAGCGTGTGTAATTGATGGCATGGCTCTGGTCCAACGCCTTAAGGGTGACCACATGTCATTTGCAGCAATAGCTGAAAACCTGTTTTAGAGAGTATTGAATGAGGGCAGTACAAGTCAAAGAGTCGACGTCGTTTTCGATGACTACAGAGAGACATCAATCAAGAACGCCGAACGAGAGTGCAGAGGCGGAGATGGAGGTGAATTTCGAAATATACGCCCAGACCACCAGGTAAAGCAATGGAGGAAGTTCCTGAGAAATTCCAACAACAAACGGGCCCTGATAGCATTTGTTACGAGCGAATGGAGGAGTACCAACTATACAAAGAAGCTATCAGGGAAGACACTGTTTGTAACGTGTGAAGACACATGCTATCAGCTATCCCCCGGAAAAGTGAAAGTGGTAAACGATCTTGGGTCGACACAAGAGGAAGCCGACACCCGTCTGCTGCTCCATTCACTACATGCCGCAAAGTCTGGTTCCAAGGCAGTCATTGTCACAGCGGACGACACTGACGTCATGGTCCTGTGCGTCGCCTTCACCAGAGCCATTCCATGCAAGATGTACATGAAGTGTGGAACTAAGAACCGTACACACTATGTCGACGTGGGAAGGCTGGCACATACACTGGGAGAAGGAGCTTGCAAAGCATTGCCCGGACTTCATGCATTAACGGGTAGGTGTTTATACAAGTAACTTTTGAATTGCGCATGCCATCTGAATTGATGATGATGATGATGAAATTGTCCAGATGGTTAGGGAAAGCTGGTAACAGTCAATTTGCGGCAATGAAGGAAGGAATCACTTGGTACAAACAGTATTTTGAAATACGCATCATATAAACAGGTGTAAGCTATCATTTGATAGGTTTTAACTTATTCAATACACTTAAATGTTATGTTAACCGTTCAAGATAAAAGTGAGCTGATTTTGAAAGATTATGCTCATCCTCACTTGTACTGTTTTACAGGCTGTGACACCGTCAGCTGCTTTGTGGGACGTGGGAAGGTCGGCGCACTTAAGATCATGATGGGAAGCCAGGAACACCAGGAAACATTACACCAACTGGGAGACAGCTGGGTCATTCCCCCGGACTTGTTCAGTAAGATCGAACGTTTCGTATGCCAGATGTATGTGTCCGCTACGACCGTTGCCGAGGTAAACGAGCTGCGGTACCATCTTTTCACTGCGAAGAAAGGATGCGAGTCAAGTGAGCTGCCTCCCTGCTCAGACTGCCTGCATCTGCATACAGCGCGAGCCAACTACCAGGCCGCAATATGGAAGAGGTGTCTTCTAAGTAAGCCAGACACTACAAGCCCAGTTAAAAGGAGAGAACCAGCCTTCACTTCCATCAGCAGAAGGTGACACACAGCAGCTGAAGGGAGAGAACCAGCCTTCACTTCCATCAGCAGAAGGTACACACAGCAGCTGAAGGGAGAGAACCAGCCTTCACTACAATCAGCAGGTGACACACATCAACGGAAGGGAGAGAACCAGCCTTCACTTCCATCAGCAGAAGGTGACAAACAGCAGCTGAAGGGAGAGAACCAGCCTTCACTTCCATCAGAAGGTGACACACGACAGCTGAAGGGAGAGAACCAGCCTTCACTTCCATCAGCAGAAGGTGACACACAGCAGCTGAAGGGAGAGAACCAACCTTCACTTCCATCAGCAGAAGGTGACACACAGCAGCTGAAGGGAGAGAACCAGCCTTCACTTCCATCAGAAGGTGACACACAGCAGCTGAAGGGAGAGAACCAGCCTTCACTTCCATCAGAAGGTGACACACGACAGCTGAAGGGAGAGAACCAGCCTTCATTTCCATCAGCAGAAGGTGACACACAGCAGCTGAAGGGAGAGAACCAGCCTTCACGTCCATCAGAAGGTGACACACATCAGCTGAAGGGAGAGAACCAGCCTTCACGTCCATCAGCAGGTGACACACAGCAGCTGAAGGGAGAGAACCAACCTTCACTTCCATCAGCAGAAGGTGACACACAGCAGCTGAAGGGAGAGAACCAGCCTTCACTACCGTCAGCAGGTGACACACATCAACTGAAGGGAGAGAACCAGCCTTCACTTCCATCAGCAGATGGTGACACACGACAGCTGAAGGTAGAGAACCAGCCTTCACTTCCATCAGCAGAAGGTGACACAGAGCATCTGAAGGGAGAGAACCAGCCTTCACTACCATCAGCAGAAGGTGACACACAGCAGCTGAAGGGAGAGAACCAGCCTTCACTTCCATCAGAAGGTGACACACGACAGCTGAAGGGAGATAACCAGCCTTCACTTCCATCAGCAGAAGGTGACACACAGCAGCTGAAGGGAGAGAACCAGCCTTTACTTCCATCAGCAGAAGGTGACACACAGCAGCTGAAGGGAGAGAACCAGCCTTCACTTCCATCAGAAGGTGACAAACAGCAGCTGAAGGGAGAGAACCAGCCTTCACTTCCATCAGCAGAAGGTGACACACAGCATCTGAAGGGAGAGAACTAGCCTTCACCTCCATCAGCAGAAGGTGACACACAGCAGCTGAAGGGAGAGAACCAGCCTTCACTTCCATCAGCAGAAGGTGACACACAGCAGCTGAAGGGAGAGAACCAGCCTTCACTTCCATCAGCAGAAGGTGACACACAGCATCTGAAGGGAGAGAACTAGCCTTCACCTCCATCAGCAGAAGGTGACACACAGCAGCTGAAGGGAGAGTACCAACCTTCACTTCCATCAGCAGAAGGTGACACACAGCAGCTGAAGGGTGAGAACCAGCCTTCACTTCCATCAGAAGGTGACACACAACAGCTGAAGGGAGAGAACCAGCCTTCACCTCCATCAGAAGGTGACCACGACAGCTGAAGGGAGAGAACCAGCCTTCACTTCCATCAGCAGAAGGTGACACACAGCAGCTGAAGGGAGAGAACCAACCTTCACTTCCATCAGCAGAAGGTGACACACAGCAGCTGAAGGGTGAGAACCAGCCTTCACTTCCATCAGAAGGTGACCACGACAGCTGAAGGGAGAGAACCAGCCTTCACCTCCATCAGCAGAAGGTGACACACAGCAGCTGAAGGGAGAGAACCAGCCTTCACTTCCATCAGCAGAAGGTGACACACAGCAGCTGAAGGGAGAGAACCAGCCTTCACTTCCATCAGCAGAAGGTGACACACAGCAGCTGAAGGGAGAGAACCAGCCTTCACTTCCATCAGCAGAAGGTGACACACAGCAGCTGAAGGGAGAGAACCAGCCTTCACCTCCATCAGCAGAAGGTGACACACAGCAGCTCAAGGGAGAGAACCAGCCTTCACTTCCATCAGCAGAAGGTGACACACAGCAGCTGAAGGGAGAGAACCAGCCTTCACTTCCATCAGCAGAAGGTGAGACACAGCAGCTGAAGGGAGAGAACCAGCCTTCACTTCCATCAGCAGAAGGTGACACACAGCAGCTGAAGGGAGAGAACCAGCCTTCACTTCCATCAGCAAAAGGTGACACACAGCAGCTGAACGGAGAGAACCAACCTTCACTTCCATCAGCAGAAGGTGACACACAGCAGCTGAAGGTAGAGAACCAGCCTTCACTTCCATCAGAAGGTGACACACGACAGCTAAAGGGAGAGAACCAGCCTTCACTTCCTTCAGCAGAAGGTGACACACAACAGCTGAAGGGAGAGAACCAGCCTTCACTTCCATCAGAAGTTGACACACGACAGCTGAAGGGAGAGAACCAGCCTTCACTTCCATCAGCAGAAGGTGACACACATCAACTGAAGGGAGAGAACCAACCTTCACTTCCATCAGCAGAAGGTGACAAACAGCAGCTGAAGGGAGAGAACCAACCTTCACTTCCATCAGCAGAAGGTGACAAACAGCAGCTGAAGGGAGAGAACCAGCCTTCACTTCCATCAGAAGGTGACACACGACAGCTGAAGGGAGAGAACCAGCCTTCACTTCCATCAGCAGAAGGTGACCACAGCAGCTGAAGGGAGAGAACCAGCCTTCACTTCCATCAGAAGTTGACACACGACAGCTGAAGGGAGAGAACCAGCCTTCACTTCCATCATCAGAAGGTGACACACGACAGCTGGAGGGAGAGAACCAGCCTTCACTTCCATCAGCAGAAGGTGACACACATCAACTGAAGGGAGAGAACCAACCTTCACTTCCATCAGCAGAAGGTGACAAACAGCAGCTGAAGGGAGAGAACCAGCCTTCACTTCCATCAGAAGGTGACACACGACAGCTGAAGGGAGAGAACCAGCCTTCACTTCCATCAGCAGAAGGTGACCACAGCAGCTGAAGGGAGAGAACCAGCCTTCACTTCCATCAGCAGAAGGTGACACACAGCAGCTGAAGGGAGAGAAACAGCCTTCACTTTCATTAGAAGGTGACACACGACAGCTGAAGGGAGAGAACCAGCCTTCACTTCCATCAGCAGAAGGTGACACACAGCAGCTGAAGGGAGAGAACCAGCATTCACTTCCATCAGCAGAAGGTGACACACAGCAGCTGAAGGGAGAGAACCAACCTTCTTTTCCATCAGCAGAAGGTGACACACAGCAGCTAAAGGGAGAGAAGCAGCCTTCACTTCCATCAGAAGGTGACACACAGCAGCTGAAGGGAGAGAACCAGCCTTCACTTCCATCAGAAGGTGACACACGACAGCTGAAGGGAGAGAATCAGCCTTCACTTCCATCAGCAGAAGGTGACACACAGCAGCTGAAGGGAGAGAACCAGCCTCACTTCCATCAGAAGGTGACACACGACAGCTGAAGGGAGAGAACCAGCCTTCACTTCCATCAGCAGAAGGTGACACACAGCAGCTGAAGGGAGAAAACCAACCTTCACTTCCATCAGCAGATAGTGACACACAGCAGCTGAAGGGAGAGAACCAACCTTCACTTCCATCAGCAGAAGGTGACAAACAGCAGCTGAAGGGAGAGAACCAGCCTTCACTTCCATCAGAAGGTGACACACGACAGCTGAAGGGAGAGAACCAGCCTTCACTTCCATCAGCAGAAGGTGACCACAGCAGCTGAAGGGAGAGAACCAGCCTTCACTTCCATCAGAAGTTGACACACGACAGCTGAAGGGAGAGAACCAGCCTTCACTTCCATCATCAGAAGGTGACACACGACAGCTGGAGGGAGAGAACCAGCCTTCACTTCCATCAGCAGAAGGTGACACACAGCAGCTGAAGGGAGAGAACCAGCCTTCACTTCCATCAGCAGAAGGTGACACACAGCAGCTGAAGGGAGAGAAACAGCCTTCACTTTCATTAGAAGGTGACACACGACAGCTGAAGGGAGAGAACCAGCCTTCACTTCCATCAGCAGAAGGTGACACACAGCAGCTGAAGGGAGAGAACCAGCCTTCACCTCCATCAGCAGAAGGTGACACACAGCAGCTGAAGGGTGAGAACCAGCCTTCACTTCCATCAGCAGAAGGTGACACACGACAGCTGAAGGGAGAGAACCAGCCTTCACTTCCATCAGCAGAAGGTGACACACAGCAGCTGAAGGGAGAGAACCAGCATTCACTTCCATCAGCAGAAGGTGACACACAGCAGCTGAAGGGAGAGAACCAACCTTCTTTTCCATCAGCAGAAGGTGACACACAGCAGCTAAAGGGAGAGAAGCAGCCTTCACTTCCATCAGAAGGTGACACACAGCAGCTGAAGGGAGAGAACCAGCCTTCACTTCCATCAGAAGGTGACACACGACAGCTGAAGGGAGAGAATCAGCCTTCACTTCCATCAGCAGAAGGTGACACACAGCAGCTGAAGGGAGAGAACCAGCCTCACTTCCATCAGAAGGTGACACACGACAGCTGAAGGGAGAGAACCAGCCTTCACTTCCATCAGCAGAAGGTGACACACAGCAGCTGAAGGGAGAAAACCAACCTTCACTTCCATCAGCAGATAGTGACACACAGCAGCTGAAGGGAGAGAACCAACCTTCACTTCCATCAGCAGAAGGTGACAAACAGCAGCTGAAGGGAGAGAACCAGCCTTCACTTCCATCAGAAGGTGACACACGACAGCTGAAGGGAGAGAACCAGCCTTCACTTCCATCAGCAGAAGGTGACCACAGCAGCTGAAGGGAGAGAACCAGCCTTCACTTCCATCAGAAGTTGACACACGACAGCTGAAGGGAGAGAACCAGCCTTCACTTCCATCATCAGAAGGTGACACACGACAGCTGGAGGGAGAGAACCAGCCTTCACTTCCATCAGCAGAAGGTGACACACAGCAGCTGAAGGGAGAGAACCAGCCTTCACTTCCATCAGCAGAAGGTGACACACAGCAGCTGAAGGGAGAGAAACAGCCTTCACTTTCATTAGAAGGTGACACACGACAGCTGAAGGGAGAGAACCAGCCTTCACTTCCATCAGCAGAAGGTGACACACAGCAGCTGAAGGGAGAGAACCAGCCTTCACCTCCATCAGCAGAAGGTGACACACAGCAGCTGAAGGGTGAGAACCAGCCTTCACTTCCATCAGCAGAAGGTGACACACAGCAGCTGAAGGGAGAGAACCAACCTTCACTTCCATCAGCAGAAGGTGACACACAGCAGCTGAAGGGAGAGAACCAACCTTCTTTTCCATCAGCAGAAGGTGACACACAGCAGCTAAAGGGAGAGAAGCAGCCTTCACTTCCATCAGAAGGTGACACACAGCAGCTGAAGGGAGAGAACCAGCCTTCACTTCCATCAGAAGGTGACACACGACAGCTGAAGGGAGAGAATCAGCCTTCACTTCCATCAGCAGAAGGTGACACACAGCAGCTGAAGGGAGAGAACCAGCCTCACTTCCATCAGAAGGTGACACACGACAGCTGAAGGGAGAGAACCAGCCTTCACTTCCATCAGCAGAAGGTGACACACAGCAGCTGAAGGGAGAAAACCAACCTTCACTTCCATCAGCAGATAGTGACACACAGCAGCTGAAGGGAGAGAACCAGCCTTCACTTCCATCAGAAGGTGACACACGACAGCTGAAGGGAGAGAACCAGCCTTCACTTCCATCAGAAGGTGACACACAGCAGCTGAAGAGAGAGAACCGGCCTTCACTTCCATCAGAAGGTGACCACGACAGCTGAAGGGAGAGAACCAGCCTTCACTTCCATCAGCAGAAGGTGACACACAGCAGCTGAAGGGAGAGAACCAGCCTTCACCTCCATCAGCAGAAGGTGACACACAGCAGCTGAAGGGAGAGAACCAGCCTTCACTTCCATCAGCAGAAGGTGACACACAGCAGCTGAAGGGAGAGAACCAGCCTTCACTTCCATCAGCAGAAGGTGACACACAGCAGCTGAAGGGAGAGAACCAGCCTTCACTTCCATCAGCAGAAGGTGACACACAGCAGCTGAAGGGAGAGAACCAGCCTTCACTTCCATCAGCAGAAGGTGACACACAGCAGCTGAAGGGAGAGAACCAACCTTCACTTCCATCAGCAGAAGGTGACACACAGCAGCTGAAGGGAGAGAACGAGCCTTCACTTCCATCAGCAGAAATTGACACACAGCAGCTGAAGGGAGAGAACCAGCCTTCACTTCCATCAGCAGAAGGTGACACACGGCATCTGAAGGGAGAGAACCAGCCTTCACGTCCATCAGCAGAAGGTGACACACAGCAGCTGAAGGGAGAGAACCAGCCTTCACTTCCATCAGCAGAAGGTGACACATAGCAGCTGAAGGGAGAGAACCAGCAGAAGGTGACACACAGCAGCTGAAGGGAGAGTACCAGCCTTCACTTCCATCAGCAGAAGGTGACACATAGCAGCTGAAGGGAGAGAACCAGCAGAAGGTGACACACAGCAGCTGATCGAAGGGAGAGAACCAGCCTTCACTTTCATCAGCAGGTGACACACAGCAGCTGAAGGGAGACAACCAGCCTTCACTTTCATCAGCAGAAAGACCACAGCAACTGAAGAGAGAGAACCAGCATTCACTTCCATCAGCAGGTAACCACAGCAGCTGAAGAGACAGCTTCAACAACCGTCTGATCTTCCAGTGTATCATCACCCAATGGTTCGGTCCTCAACTGAGCCACCCACATCTGCGCGTTTCAGGGTCAGCACGTGTTTCAGGGTCAACACTGAGCTACCCCACAGAACTTTGCATCAAGGACAAGACAGAACCTATCGAAGAACTTTGTTTCAGAACCCATCCGAGAACACTTTGTTTCACAGTCTACACAGGCTGCAGTATTGACACTGTATCTTCATCCCGAACTTTACAAGAGACATAGACACTCATGATGCACAGACTGCAGTAGTGACACTGTATCTATCATTCCAGTCCTACAATAACTTAACTTGAATAGACCTCCATTGTTGGTACAGTTCTTTACACCTTACAATCTTCAAAGTGTGATCTCTGTAGGTCAAAATGTTTATTGCCACTCCTGAACTTTACAAGACTTAGAACTAACGATAGATGTCTAACGGTGAAACTATAATATGTTTCTTAACTTAAGCACCGTTGTATCATATGCCCAGTTAGTTTTGTAATAATTCCTCAGCTAAGCACAGTTGTATTACGTGCACTCTCTTTGTTATCATTCCCGCCTCAGTGATCAAAACTGACATGCGGCGAAGATGATGATGATAACCAATAAGATAGTTTCAGACGGTAGATTAGTTAGAAGTGCATCAGGTAAAAAGGACATTTCGAAAGAAAAGTCGACCACGCCAACTTGGTATACTTCACTGTAACCTCAGTATGTTAATTAGGTCATGTGACCTGAGTTGTACTTTGAGTGTTACCACCTTGGTCCACTGAGTGGCCATGTTGTAATAAAGATCCACGTTGTGACTGTTACTGAGGGGCCCCTTTGCAATCTTTGTGTGCTTAACTGGTTGAAGTAATTCAATAATTGTACATATCAAATTCCATGCTGTGCATGAAGCATACGGCTGAACAGAGAGTATGGTGTTTTACTGTGTAGGGTTTACGGGGTAGTTTGATGCAAAAAGATAGATTTTTGTGATTGATATTCTGCTAGAGCAGCAGGGACCCAAAGCGCCACCCGTCAATGCTTACTGGAGCTTCCGTTACATTAGCCTGACTAAAATCACGCCCCTAGCGGCCGGCCCTACAATTGCGGACGCCCTAGGAGGGGACATCCCTCGCGAATGTGCACACTCCTCTAGAAAAGGGGACACTTCTCGACTTTCAAGGGGACGTTCCTCTTGGAAAGGGGATGTGCCTCCCTTTATTAGGGGACGCTCCTCCGGAAATGGTATGTTTACCGGGCATAGGGGACGTCCCTCCAACACCCCCGCCGGCCCGTGGAATCGGCCGCTAACCCGACAAATCCCTTTCTAGTTCAACTAAATCACAACATCCAAAACTTAAACCCCGCCAGTGCTCTCGACAAACGTCACACCTCGCCAGGTAGTGATAGTTTTTGATCAAAAATTGAGGCATGTTGGAAATAAAGCCGCCCGCGCGGCAGAACATCTGATTTTCTTCAGTGTTTTAATGGCGGCGTATCGCACGTCCTGCAAGCACAACATCGAGTTTTAGCCTAAATATCCGCGTGCTTGTCGAGTTTTAAGGCCTCCCTGCCTAACACACGTACATGGGAGAAGTTTCTAACACGATGTAGGACGTAGTTATTCAGGATTTTTTTTACAACGCGGCTACATGGCCCGATGCCGTATCCGTGTGCTTGTCGAGACAGGCTTCCCTCCCCAGCACAGGTACGGGCGCCGGGTCTTTGTCACGGTTTAGCCGTAGTTACCGAGCGTTTTTAGTACACCGCAGCCTTTTTTACAGGCCATAACAGATAACTACGTCTTACATCGTGTTAGAAACTTCTCCCATGTACGTGTGTTAGGGAGGGAGGCCTTAAAACTCGACAAGCACGCGGATATTTAGGCTAAAACTCGATGTTGTGCTTGCAGGACGTGCGATACGCCGCCATTAAAACACTGAAGAAAATCAGATGTTCTGCCACGCGGGCGGCTTTTTTCCCAACATGCCTCAATTTTTAATAAAAAACTATCACTACCTGGCAAGGTGTGACGTTTGTCGAGAGCACTGGCGGTGTTAAAGTTTTGGATGTTGTGATTTAGATGAACTAGAAAGGGATTTGTCGGGTTAGCGGCCGATTCCACGGGCCGGCGGGGGTGTTGACTGTTGGGGGGACGTCCCCATATGCCCGGTAAACATACCATTTCCGGAGGAGCGTCGCCTAATAAAGGGAGGCACATCCCCTTTCCAAGAGGAACGTCCCCTTGAAAGTCGAGGAGTGTCCCCTTTTCTAGAGGAGTGTGCACATTCGCGAGGGATGTCCCCATTCGATTGGTCGGGGTGCTAAGGTAATTCGTGAAGTTTTCTCTGTGTCATACCACCTGAGTTCAGTTCCGCTGTTCTAGTAAACATTACTAGGGAATGCTTTTGGTCAATGCATCGGAAAATACAAAGCTTTTTGTGTGTTTCCTACTTTCAATATTCTAATTGTTCCAGTAGCCCATACACAAACAATTGCTAAGTGCTCACTGTATCAAATGGTTTATTTGTAAAAAGGCGTGGCAGCCAAGGGCTGAATTAAGCCCTCTTTACAAAACAAAATATTGCACTAACAATGGTGTTGTTTTTGCATTATTTTGCATATCACAAACATTACACATGAAAAATGTTTTTAAAAGTATTTACAAAATGTCATAAAATAATCTCGTAGGTTAAAATCCGGCACAATGTATTGAATAGCTATAGGTCTTCCCTTTAATGGAATTGAGTCTGTGCAGCAGCGATGGCACTGGACTATTGGAAAACCTAACAGTTCTGCAGGTTGGTAGTGTTAAATTTGTTTAGTTTGTTCGAATTTCTCATTGACCGTCCGTGCGTTAGTTCACTAGAAGCTGGTATTAAATCAACAGTTCTTTCTGATGCTGCCATGCTGTTCGCAAACTTGACACACAGGTTAGCTCTTCTGTTAGCAAGTGTCTCTAGGTTACAGACATGGAGTGCAGTATTGTAGTCTGTGTAGGCCCGCCCAAGGATGATGCGTAATGCCCGCTTCTGCGCACGTTCGGTGGCCGTTGTTCAGATAAATCATACGTGAACGCTGCCCCGTATCCACGCTTCACACACATGTAAAGTTTCACTCAATTCATCGTCACCATTCCCTCCCAAACATTGTTTTGTTTGATGTTTGTTCAACAAAGAATATTTTTTCACTGCCCAAAAGTCAGACTGGTGGTCACATTTGCAGGATTTTCTCTAGTGTGAGAACCCTAGTGGTTCTAGAACCCTAGTGGTTCTCACATGTCTGGGCAAGTTGGACTTTTGAGCTGCCCTGTATCCACACTCCCCACACGCGCTACGTAGGCATGTATCGTTAGATGTTGGTCCAAAGTGTGTTGCAGAATAGTTTCACTGGTCACATTGGTAGGGTCTTTTTATTATGTGTATTTTCATAAGGCGAGCTAAACTTGCCAGCGGCCCAACTCCACAAACGTAGGGCCTCTCAAATCAGTCGAGTGTGCTTTCTTCGATGTTGAGTTAAACTGCATTTCACTGCAGTAGAATAGTCACACTGGTCACACTTGTAGGGTTTTTCTCCTGTGTGAGTTCTCAAATGTGTAACTAAATGAGACTTGTGAGATGTCCTGTACCCACACTCCCCACACATGTAGGGTTTTTCTCCAGTGTGTGTTGTACGATGTTGGTTCAAAGTGGATTTCTGTGATGCAGAGTAGTCACACTGGTCACACTTGTAATTGTATAGTTTTTCTCCGGTGTGGGTTCTCATATGTCGAAAAAAGTTAGACTTGTCAGCTGTCCTGTACTCACACTTACCACATAGATAGGGCTTTTTATCAGTATGTTGTGTTAAATGACGGTTCAAATGTCTGCTGCAGAATAGTCACACTGGTCACACTTGTATCCTGTGTGGGTTCTCATATGAAGAGATAAACGAGACTTTTCAGCTCTCCTGTGCCCACATTCTTCACACATGTAGGGTTTCTCACCGGTGTGTTTTGTTAGATGTTGGTCCTAATGGTCTTTCTGTGATGTTAAAACGTCAGCCTGGTCACATTTGTAGGGCCTTTCTCCTGTATGGGTTCTCATAATATGTTGGGATCAGCTGTCCTGTACCCACACTCATCACACATGTAGAGTCTTTCTTCAGTATGTTGTGTTACATGTCGGTTCAAATTGGATTTATCTGCTGTAGAATACGAACAATGGTCGCATTTGTAGGGTTTTTCTCCTGTGTGGGTTCTCATATGTCGTAATAAGTTTTCCTTGAGAGCTGCTCTGTACCCACACTCCCCACACATGTAGGGCTTCTCTCCAGTGTGTTTTGTGCGATGTTGGTCCAAATATGATTTTGTTGCAGCAGAATAATCACACTGGTCACACTTGTAGGGTTTTTCTCCTGTATGGGTTCTCATATGTCGGGATAAGGCAGACTTTTTAGCTGTCCTGTACCCACATTCGTCACACGTGTAGGGTTTCTCACCGGTGTGTTTTGTTAGATGATAGTGCAAAGTGGATTTCTCTGCTGCAGAATAGTCACAATAGTCACAATTGTAATTCTTTGGTTTTTCTCCCATATGGTTTCTCATATGTCGGGTTAAGTTATATTTGTCAGCTGTCCTGTACCCACATTCACCACATAAAAAGTTTTTTTCGTCAGTATGTTGTGTTAAATGACGGGCCAAATTGGTTTTCACTGCTGTAGAATAGTTACACTGGTCACACTTGTATGGTTTTTCTCCTGTGTGGGTTCTCATATGTTTGGATAAGTCAGACTTGTAAGCTGCCCTGTACCCACACTCACCACACATGTAGGGTTTCTCTCCTGTGTGTTTGGCAACATGGTGTTGGTCCAAATTCGATTTCTGTGCTGTAGAAAAGTCACACTGGTCACACTTGTAGGGTTTTTGTCCTGTGTGAATTCTCATATGTTGGGATAACCTAGATTTTTCAGCTGCCCTGTACCCACACTGATCACAAAAATACGGTTTTTCGACAGTACCGGTATGTTGTGTTAAATGACGGACCAATTTGGATTTCACTGCTGTAGAATAGTTACACTGGTCACACTTGTAGGGTTTTTCTCCTGTGTGGATTCTCATATGTTGGGATAAGTTTGACTTGTCAGCTGTCCTGTACCCACACTCTCCACACATGTAAGGTTTCTCTCCAGTGTGTTTTGTTAAATGACGGACCAATTTGGATTTCTGTGCTGAAAAATAATCGCACTGGTCGCACTTGTAAGGTTTTTCTCCTGTATGGGTTCTCATATGTCGGGATAAATTAGACTTTTCAGCTGTCCTGTACCCACACTCATCACATAAATAGGGTTTTTCGACAGTACCGGTATGTTGTGTTAAATGACGGACCAATTTGGATTTCACTGCTGTAGAATAGTTACACTGGTCACACTTGTAGGGTTTTTCTCCTGTATGGGTTCTCATATGTCGGAAAAAGTTTGACTTGTCAGCTGTCCTGTACCCACACTCATCACATAAATAGGGTTTTTCACCTGTATGTTTTCTTAAAAAATGATGGTCCAAATAGGATTTTTCTGCTGCAGAATAATCGCAATGGTCACACTTGTGAGGTTTCTCTCCTGTGTGGGTTTTCATATGACTGGTTAAATGAGACTTTTTAGCTGTCCTGTACCCACACTCCCCACAAAAATAGGGTTTTTCATCAGTATGTTGTGTTAAATGACGGACCAATTTGGATTTCACTGCAGCAGAATAGTCACACTGATCACATTTGTAAGGTTTTTCTCCTGTGTGGATTCGTATATGTCTGGATAATTTAGACTTGTGAGCTGTCCTGTACCCACACTCCCCACACATGTAGGGTTTCTCTCCAGTGTGTTTTGTTAGATGTTGGTCCAAAATGGATTTCTTTGCTGCAGAATAATCGCACTGGTCACATTTGTAGGGCTTTTCTCCTGTATGGGTTCTCATATGTCGGGATAAGTTAGACTTGTCAGCTGTCCTGTACCCACACTCATCACATAAATAGGGTTTTTCACCTGTATGTTTTCTTAAAAAATGACAGTGCAAATAGGATTTTTCTGCTGCAGAATAATCGCAATGGTCACACTTGTAAGGTTTCTCTCCTGTGTGGGTTTTGATATGACTGGCTAAATGAGACTTTCTAGCTGTCCTGTACCCACACTCGCCACACTTGTACGGTTTTTCTCCTGAGTGGATTTTCATGTGTTGGGATAAGTTAGACTTGTCAGCTGTCCTGTACCCACACTCACCACATAAATAGGGTTTTTCGTCAGTATGTTTTGTTAAATGATGGACCAATCTGGACTTCACTGCAGCAGAATAGTCACACTGATCACACTTGTAGGGTTTTTCTCCTGTGTGGGTTCTCATATGTTGGGATAAGACAGACTTGGAAGTTGTCCTGTGCCCACACTCACCACACATGTAGGGTTTCTCAACGGTGTGTTTTGCTGCATGGTGTTGGTCCAAAGTGGGTTTCCGTGCTGCAGAATAGTCACACTGGTCGCATTTGTAGGGTTTTTCTCCTGTGTGGGTTCTCATATGTAGGGATAAGACAGACTTTTTAGCTGCCCTGTACCCACACTCACCACACATGTAGGGTTTCTCACTAGCGTGTCTTGAATGTTTGTAAAAACTGGATTCCTGTTCTGCGGTGTGGATCGTCTCATTCCCCTGGTATTCCATCTCTCCACTGTGTGAAACTTTATGCTGGGAAGGAAACCAAAGGAGGGACATATTTAATTGTCTATATTTGAAAAAAAAATGAAGAGGAATTTGAAAAGCTGACAAAAAATGCTTCATAGGTAATCTGCTAAATGGAAATTTGGAGGGTCCAAATTTGTCTGGACCTCCCTTGCAACGGCTTGCGCCTTTGGCACTGGACATGGTAAAAAAATAATATTGTTGGAACGTCAACCTAAAAACTTTTTGCCGCGCCGCGCCAGCGGCGTGGCCTTGTGGCCACTATTTTCTTGGTTGGTTCAATGGTTCAATGGTTCAATGGTTCAACGGTTCAATGGTTCAATGGTTCAAGCAATGTTAACCCAGCCCTTCCAAAGGCCCTTCCAAAGGCCCTTCCCAGTTCTCTTTCTCGAGGACAAACTTACGGCTTAGGCGACCAACAGTACATCCCCGTCAAGATTTATACCTCCCTTTTACGCATTTGATAACAGTTGTGGTCGGTACTGAAAGCCTCTTAACATCTGGTTGTATCGAATGAATGAAGCGTTCGTATGGTAATATTTCAGATACATTGGAGTAAAATATAATCAAGTGAATTATCCCGCATAATAAATTGCATTACCTATTCATAAAGATGAAATAAATGCCTATTTAGACCAATGCATTGCACCTGAATATATAAGTAGGCATGACGTCATCGAAACGTCTCAAGAACGTTTGACTAGGTATTCCAACGCTACCACGACAACCCTCTGCCGTACGGCGATCCGTAAATTTACTACCATCTTCCCACACCCGCGGTACAAAAACTATCCGGTTCTAGAGGCAAATTTACCCATCAAAATAAAGGATATAAGTTTCTCTTTCTTGTGATGTTTTTCTTTTGCTTGTAAATTGTTTAAAACGCCAGAAATTCGCCGGTGAAAACGGCGCGCCGTAAGCGGGGAGGCCGGGGCTTCAGATCGTTCCACACTTCCGGTCATCGGCATGTTTCTAGCATACACCGCGCCGCCCGATCCAAACGCGCCAAATTTTGGGCCGCCTGCCCCTAAGAAACGGAGGATATGTGACCTAAGCGGCACAAATAGAACCTTTTTTGACGCAATGGATGAAGAATTTCAAGGTAAAATATTATACTTGATACAATTTGTAGTGTTTGGGGGAGGGGGGCATGTTGAAGAAAATGTGCTTTTGAACAATTTTTTCTCAAGTCAATCCCAGCAATATAATTTCTATGCAGTGTTTCTTTATCCATGTTTGAGTCATGAAACTCACATGTATGTAAAATGTTTCTTAGTAATTATTTCTTATTAATTATTCTTAGTTTATTGCTTTCTTTAGCATATTTTACATATGGATCATTGATTGGCCTGTTGTGTACTACTAGTATTTTTTTTCACTTGTTGAACTTGAGGCACCATGGTAACTTGAGGTACCTATGCCCAATTTAAAAAAAATCTCAATTGTATTTTCAATGTCATCGTTACTGTTGGTGTGAATCATTCCTTGCCTCGTTCCAAGACTAAAATACCATTTTGTATTTTTTTCACTTGTTGAACTTGAGGCACCGTGCCCCCTGATAGGGGTCAGCCGGGTAACCTATGCCCAAATTTTTCAAAACACTAATGGCATTTTTGTCAACGTGAAAAATTCGTGCAACCAGATTGTGTATTCTTTGTCAGATTGTGCCAAGGGTTTCTCTGGTGTAGCAAAAATCATAAATCTGTACTTACCTGCAATATTATACTCTTGTCTCTACTATCAGCCAGGTTCCTACCAACCGGGCGAGGTTGTCACAGTTGGTACTGAGGTTCAGTCGCAGAAGATGGCTCAGAAACAGTGACACTTACCTCCTTCCATCTTGTTGCAGGTATTTATCTACTTAATCAATGATAATAAGTTAATCTATTCCTTACCCCAACTTGCCTTTCTTTCTTTATTGAATTCTTCATTTCATTATTGGATCATTCTGAATCTTTCGTCACAAGAAAGAAAGAAGTCATAAGTCATAAGAAAGATGATGATGTAGATGAACATCAGACGTGGTACTGGAGTAGGTCGTCATCCCCTCAGATGGAAGAACATTATCACCATGATGGTAGACATGTTAATCATGAAACTCAAATAATTTTGTTTTTCAGGTGGAGTGTAGATTGCACCAAGTACCAGATGTAGCTGAATAGATATAAGACTGGAGAGCGGAACGGAGATATTGAATGGTAGAGGTCAAACATAATGTTGACAAGTTGTGCAGCCAGTGCTATTAGCATTAAGTTTGTTAAAGGATACTGTTGCTATCAGTAACCACAGAAAATGATAAGTAAGCCTGTTGTTTTTGTAAAAAGTAGTTTACATTGCATTATACTATTTATAGTATTGATTAAATAAGGAGAAGTTCATGTACCTGCAAGTACATCAAAGAAATCTGTGTCGATTGTATGTATCCTGAAGACTGAGCCTTTGACCTTGAAAAATGTTGAACTTGTCCTAATAATTTAGTGTTTACACAATGTCTACCTATTGATATTTTATCTCTTATTAGTACAAACATCTGTCTTCTATATTTTATTATCTAAGTGTAAAGTTGTACTGTTGATACAATGTAACATCATGACTCAACATGAAAATAATGCGACATATTCACACACTTACCTTTCACCTTGACCAAGTTGACCTTGTTATAAGGCAATTAATATTGCTGATATTCTATAGATGTGACATTGTTGGTAATATAAGATACCATAATGTTGTGTACATTGCAAAAGTATATGAAGTATGATATTTAATCTTCTACAATGCGACTCAACTGGTGCAAAAAACACCATTGACTGTAACTCAAAATGTGAACTTTTAAACCCAAACTTACTTATTTCTTAAAGAATTACAGGTAAGATGACAATTATTGTGTGAAAGGACACCAGTGGGTGCTGCATACTTCGACCCTGTGTAAAAGCATAATAAAATGCCATGAATGTTCAGAACTCTGTGGAGTGATTCTATGTAATACATATTACGGGGAAATAAGATAAAACAAGCTTTGCAGCCTTTATATAATTACTTACCTTTTCATCACCCCTCAAAAAAGGTATTTTTTAAATTTTCATCGTTTTGGCAACTTTGTGGAGCCATATCTCAGCAACCCTTCAAGATATTCGCTTCATCTAAAAAGCATTTTACTCCTCTTGGTTAGCTCTTTCAGAAACAGTAAAAACAGTCATTGTATTGTGTTTTTGCCAAGGCACAGCATTTTGCCTTGCCGGGCTTGAAGTGCTGACCTACTTTTTCCTGACGATATGCCTAACACGCGGCAAGGCACAACTTTTTTAAAAAGATTTCTTGTTTCACTAATAGAAATGTATTTTCAAACTTACCTTAGTTTACAAGCAAAATGTACTAGTAAATGCAGGAAATGACATTTCAGAAGGTTATATTTCATAATTCGTTTGAATGTCTCTTGTTATGGCCTTTCTTCTGCTATTTGTTTGACAAAGGGAAAATATGTTGGGACGTTGCCCTCGATAACTTTTTATCAAAAAGAAATGCCATCAAAATTTGTCCCTCAAAATGCAGGAAAGGGTGTTTCAGAGGGTCCAGATTTCCAAATTTTCCCAGCCCTACCTTGTGACGACTTGAGTCTTCAGCGCTCGAAATGATGAAAATATGTTGCCATCAATAACTTGACCATGTGTATTTTCAAATTATGGAAATGCCATTAGCTTTGTCTGCCAGGAAAGTTTTTCCTCAGTCTGTGGTTAAACCTCTTTATCTTTTACTAGACGGCCCAGCCTTTTCCGCGAACCAAGAAATTATTCAAGTAGAGTTCCACGAACACATACCTTTGCCAAATAAACCAGATTTGTTATGTAGAATGGTGTCTGTATACATAAATGTTTTACTAATTACATTTTATTTCATATGCCTGTTGGTTTATAGAATTTCGCACAAAAAAGTATTCATTAGGCTATCTACATACCAAAACTCATGACAATCCGTCAATACGTTTATATTTTCTAATTAATTGTGCGAATGAGGTTGTCATTTGCATAATTAATATCTATCAACATTTCTCTCTTTCTCAGTTACATATGTGACATGTTTGCAAGTTCCATCATAGAATGGAGTGAATTTATGAACTCTCCTCATTAATTATGCAAATTAGCTGTTGATTTACATAATCAGTATCTCGTCATGTAGGTCTTCACTTGGGCTATCTACATACAAAAAATCATGACGATCCGTTAACACGTTCATATTTTCTCATTAAGTATACAAATGAGGTCGTCATTTGAATAATTGATATCTATTGACATTTCTCTCCTTCCCAGCTACGTATGTGACAAGTTTGAAAGTACTATCATAGAATGCAGTGGATTTATCAACTTTTCTCATTAATTATGCAAATTAGCTTTTGATTTGCATGATTAGTATTCCATTATGTTAGTCATCACTCATTCTATCTACATACCAAAAATCATGATGATCCGTCAACACGTTGTCGAGCTATTCTTGTCCAAATCTTGAAAGGAAACCGGCGCCTGCAGTTCCAAAAAAGCCGCTAGGGGCCCTAAACTCATAGCATTTACTCTCTGTCTCGAGGGCTATCTACCACTCAAAAATCATGACCAAAGGCAAAGCATGTCCAGAACACGATATCAAAAATTAAGGTTTTGTTGCAGTACCTTAGTAAGCCGCTAAGGGGCCTATTATCGAAGTTGACCTTCATTTTGTCGACCCCTACGTATACCCACAAATATCATCAGGATCCATCCAAGGCTTCTCGAGTTATGCTGTTGACACGCAGACACATAGATACACAGACACACAGGCACACAGACTCACACGCATAAACATAACCTTGCCATTCTGGCAAAGGTAATTAAAGAGCTAGCCCCCCCCCCCCCCCCCCCCCCCCGGGGTGGTGGTGGTACCGACAACGCTGTACGCTAAATTCGGGAGGACCGGCTACACGCTAAATTCTGGAGCTTCATTACGAAGTTCTCAAACGCATTTTGCAAATCGCGGACGGCAGAACAGTTAAAGAGGAGATCTAAACACTAATCAAAAGTGATAATTCCATCAAGATTCAAACCTTACTTAAACGATATAAAAGCACCCGTCTTGCTTTTGAAAGCTGGATCCTCTGAAACGCATTTTGAGGAAAAATGTTGCTGGCATACTATACTTAATTTAATTACATTTCTGTCGGGAAAAAATATTTTTGAGGGCGACGAGTGCCGGAGCGACGCCGTGAGCGCCGGAGGCCAAAGACGTCGCAAGGGACGTCCAGGGGGAAAAAAGGAAATCTTGAACATCTGAAACATCATTTCCTGCATTTGAGGGGTACATTTTGCTGGTTAATTAAGCCAAGTTAGATAATGAAATTTCTATTAGTTAAACGCTCCCGCAACATATTTTAACAATGTCCAGTGCCGAAGGGGCGAGCCATGGCAAGGAAGGTCCGGTGAAATTTTGAAATCTGGACCCTTTGAAAAGTAAATTGCAATTTCTTGCATTTTCACGGGTAAAGTTTGCCTGTAGTCTAGTTAGGTTTGATGTCATATATTCAATACGCTTTACGAACAATTCATATGAATTACGTTTTACGGAAAAATCTGGTTAGCTTCTACGTAATACGTTGAATTAAAGGGGCCAATATCGCTCAACGCAAAATACACTGATTACACTCTACGTTGAATTCGAGCGGTCCCGCTACGGAGTACGTAGAATTAAAACCGCCGATTACGCTCTACTACGGAAAAGGGCTTGGGACCCCATTAAAGCTTAGTAGAGGGTCTGCATGCCGTAAGCAGCAGCCTATTTCTATTTCCCGTAATTCGTAGGGAAAACCATCTTATCTACGTAATTCGTAGCGAGGCGACCAAATTTAGCGTAATACGTTGGGGCTTATTGCTAATTCAGCGTAAATCGTTGTCGGGGACCCCCCATGCAGACCCTATTAGTACCTTCGGCTGCAACGTTAATGTTTTCAGAATAACGAATTTCTACGCAACAAACCACCACCCTTCACCCATATAACAGAAAATAACGCTATGTACAGCAATCCCAATGAAGACGTGATGTAAGTCAGTAATAAATACCTGATGTTGTGGTGAGCTGGCATGTGAGAAGACTGAACTCAAAATGGCGTCTCCGAGACCGCTCCCAGAGCCAGTCGCAATAGTGTTTCCCACTAAACCAGCCCAATCCTGCCCCCGATAATTCACGGTCACTGTCTCGCTGTTCATCGGCGATCCAAGGCTTAGTTCGGGGGAACATTCCCGATTCATTTTTACATCATTAATGTCATCATCTTCTATATTTTTCGGCTGAGGCGTCGCCATCATGCACTGTGGGCAGAGCGTTGCAAAGAACTCCGGGAATTTTTTGGCGATGCCTCTGGAACGAGCCTAATACTGTAGCTTTTTATAGTAGGTCATTTTTACCAGTTTAAACGATACCTAACGTGGGGAGGGGGGCATGACAGAATTTGTTGAGGTAGGGGGTCTTGAAAAAAATGGAGATTGGGGTGAGGGCCATGGCAATGTTTTTATCGGTCTTCCAGTGCACCAGCCCTCCCCCTATAAATATCGTACAACCCCTTATTTAGTCCACTTGCCCCTTTACATCAACTTGATAATTAGAGTCTGGTAAAATCGACATTCGCAGACACTGCACTAGAAAATGGACATTGATAGGTGATGCAACGTGACAACCTTTTGTGTAAAATTCACAAACCTGCATCCTCCTACGCAGGGACATCCAACAGCCAAACCGCCTGTCTGGATGTACCCTGCTCTTTCAACCTCTTAATATTTATAAGCAGGGCGGTCAGGAACTAAGGGTGACGGTTGAAAGAGCAGGGTACATCCAGACAGGCGGTTTCGCTGTTAGATGTCCCTGCGTAGGAGGATGCAAACCTGTATCTATCAACTTTTCTTTGGTTACTTAAATATGTACTTTACTTGTGATCGAAAAGCAAGCTTGGTTTTTCACAAGAGGCGCCACTGAGCAAAAAAAGGTTTTCTTTATGTTAGTTATGATGCACATATATAAATCCTTCTCCAATCGTCCTTGCGTACTCTCCAAGCAGCGGTTGGGCTCCGGCCTTTTTTAACGTTTTTTTAGTCGTTTTTACCGGGCTTTCTATTTTGTATTGTATCTTGTATTCTCAAAACCTAACTTGACAATACACGTACAGATACAATACAAAATAGAAAGCCAAATAAAAACGATCTAAGAAACGTTAAAAAAAAGCCGCGGAGCCTAACACCTGCTTGGAGTGAGAGTGTAGTTCTTACGTGCATGCTGTAAACTGTTTAATGGATGAGGTACATGCAAATGTCCATGACACAACGTCTCATTAGAATGATCCATTCCCATTTTTTTCAATTTTGTGAAAGGAAAACATAACACTGACTATCACTGATGTTAGTCATGCAAAGCGGTTAAATTTTTAAAGATTCAACCTATACATTTGTTTCTTTCTCTCCCGTTCGGTATCAAATTTCCTCTGTTATATCTACCTTCCTTTCTTTCTAAAGAAGAAACATTAAAATTTCTATCATGTAAGCGGCAGCACTCTAAGCTACGCCGGTAACACCCTAGGCTCGGCCGGCAATCCTTGGGGCCCTGGACTTTATTGTCTACATAACTGACTTGTCAATCAGGTACTGATGTCTATCAGGAACCGTTCCATAGTAAACTTTGAAGACACGCGATATTTTCTAACCAATAATGATCGCGGGGGAGAGCCTGAAAATGCATCGTGAATGATGTTAACTAGAATATTTACTACCCAACTGAGGACACACCGCACACTGGCAAGCCGAGGGAGACAGACCCGGACCGAAATCAGCTCAGTCCCTGCATGCACAATCAGTAGGTAACTTAACTTGCATACAGTCTACCGTGGATTAGCCACCCTCTCTTGGGAGAAGATGGTGATTTCTTGCCGCCGGGGTAATCTTTCGCACCCGGTAAAAATTTACTAACACGTAAAACTGCTACCGAGTACTAAAGATTACCCCGGCGGCGGAAAGCTTCTACTGCTCCGAAGAAACTCTGACTATTTCACGGTAGACTGAATACCAGGTGTGTTAGACATTCTGTGTCATACTGGATACTGAAGTCAGGTGAATCCACCGCAAATTTGCAAAGTAGAATGTATTGTAACAAAAATTTAAAGCAAATAGTGGATTATCCCTGTATTGTTTTAGGGGGAGTGGAAAGCGGCCTCTCCTCGGAGCACTAGGAGCGCCCCGCCGCTCAGGTTAACTTTGACGCTCGGTAGTAGTTAAACGGATTATGACTTGTAATCAGCTACCCCGGGAGCCAGTCTCTACCCAGGCCCGTAGAGATATCTGTCCGGCATTTAAGGCATTTAAGGCCTCTTCCCGAGGTCCTTATGTTATATAAGAATTCTGGGGAGGTGTAGCCAAGCTGGCACACTACTGGTACTAACCTGGAGACCGGACTTTTAGCCAGGACCAGCGGAGAATCTACTCGGCAGCCAACGCAGGTCTTCCCGAGGAACCCTAGGTGAGGCCCCCGCATGACAAATCCCCAGTGTTCTTGTCTAAGGTCCTCTGGAAGACATGCCATGGCTTTCAAACAGATTCTGCGTCGGTCCTGGTCAAAAGTCTGGTTTCCAGGTTTTAGGCCACAGCAAGTAAATTTAAGGATGACATCCTCCAGAGACTCCAAATTTAGTGCGATAGCGCGAAAAAAAGCGGGCAAAACAAAACAAGATTCCTACATTTTCAAATTTTGTGATCATAAACCTTACAAAACAATACCGAAGCGACAAAACATGATATCACAAGCAACAGATCATGTATTCCTGTATTCAAATTCAAAACCATTACCTGTCCATGTACAAGTAGTTGTGGATCCATCTCAAATAACAAGAAGTCTAGAACGATTGTAGAAAGCGCCTGTCCTACCATCATTGGCTGCTACTACACTCGGTATTCATATGATATGGAACATCTTGGACTGAGAAAATCTGACTCCCAGAGTAGTAATCAATCAAGCACACAAGCAGGGCTTTAGCCAGCTCGAGATTTTTTTCCGTCAGCCAATTCCCGTTGACGGAAAATTCCTGTCAAGAATCTTTTTTTTTCCGTCATCGCGTAAAAATTTCCGTCATTGACTGCAAAAATGTCTACCTCGTCCGATATAAATGTTGTCATTGGGAGAAAATATGACACCACGCTGACGTTTTGTAATAATGTGAACAGTAAAACATCGTTTCTTTGCGTTTTCCCCGCAAAAACACGGCGTTAAAATCAACTCGTGGGGTATGCAAATCTAACATTACATATTCTCAATACGCACTGTTGATTGGTTGATCGTAACATCTGGAGGGGCGTCTCCTCAGATCCCGCGCTCTGATTGGTAAAGCTATGGATACCGACCCACGATGCACCGCGCGCACCAGCGTTCAAATATTTTTATTTGTTTGAAAATGTTACATTTGTAAAGGCAGGAGATCGCTATATTTTTCTATTACACGACAATTTTCTAATTAAGAACACAATTACTGAAAGATTCTTTTGAGAAAACATGCATTCATATACGGATTTATGGTGCATTTGGGGAAATTTTGGCGTTCAATTAACCCGGAAGTGTGCCAACAACAACGTGGCGTGGGTATCTCATCTGTGTCGCTGCAAAATTAGCGTTTTCTCGTCAAAACAAAAACAAAATTCCCGCTGAAGAGAACCGTGCAACATTTTAGATCCTAAAGATTATGTTTTTGATCAAACTATTTGTGGATAGCATGATGTGCCGGTTCTTTTAGCTGCGACTGGCACCTTGCGTTGTCGCAAGCGGCGCGGCTGGGCGAGCGAAAATAATTTGTACGGCCAGCCCCGGCACGCTAGCGTACAAGTTAGGTTTTGATGAGTGTCAAGATTCCAAACAAAGTTCGTAGAATGCACTGTTCTTGGAGTGAGACCTTGAAAAACGGGTTTTTAATGAGATTACCGTATGCGAAAGGGTGCCGACACACAATCGTCAACAATCATGACAATAGCAAAACAAACAGTGTGTGGCTTTCCGACAATGGGCTGTCCGGGCGTCCCCAAGCCGTAGCTTCCCTCTTTTCAACTTGGCCTTCTTGCTTCAATCAACAATTTTTTTTTTCCGTCAAGGTTGACGGATTGGTTGAAATTTTTTTCCGTCACACGCAGCAAATTTCCGTCAATTGACGGAAAAACGGACGCTGGCTAAAGCCCTGCACACAAGACTACTACCGTGTGCGATAATTGACCCGGGCGGCGGAGAGCACTTGGTGACCCGTAGGAAGCCCGTGCAACTCCCGATAGCAACCTGTCAGGTTAACGATGGCTCGTTACCACTGTATGTTTTTCGTGCCAGTAAATTTGGTTAAACCCATTATAGCGATGGGGTAAATCGTGGCCTTTTTCTTATATGCCGTCTTTTCTGCTAGCTAGAGTCGATTCCGAGTCACCGCGAGGGTTGCCATTGTCATCATTTACAAATGGTTTCAATTGTTTTCAATTATATGTCCAGGAGATTTTATACTTTTGAAATATTTCTAATGCTATTTGAACTTTCTAAATATTTTCCCTGGTCTGTAAAACCTTTGAAATATTCACGATGTGGAACAGAATACTTTAGAAAACTAACAGTTTGTAAACAATGGTAACAACATTTTGCCATTATTTACCATTTTCTACCATTTTTTGTAATATTGGGTCAGTGGGCTAGGAAGAAAGTAATTCACACTTCCTTGCAAAGTACGGTTGGGTGTCATGTCAATGTCCTACCACAAAGGACCCACCAGTGCCCAGCAGTGAAATCTAGAATTATACCAGGCAGACAAAAGGGGATAACTTTTATGGGGCAATAAATTAATTCTACCATTTGGCAAGGTTTACCATTTTTTGTAAATATTTCTAAAAGTGAAAGAATCCTGCAGATGTTTGAAAATTATTGTAAATAAAGAGATTTTTGTGTGATCTCTTTCCCAATGTTTCCAAAGTATTCAAAGGAATTCAAATAGATTCAAAATTCCATATTAATATTTTTGA
Source organism: Branchiostoma floridae x Branchiostoma belcheri (assembly GCA_019207045.1). Classification (NCBI taxonomy): domain Eukaryota; kingdom Metazoa; phylum Chordata; class Leptocardii; order Amphioxiformes; family Branchiostomatidae; genus Branchiostoma; species Branchiostoma floridae x Branchiostoma belcheri. The sequence continues at coordinate 31,644,573 of CM033024.1, read as the reverse complement.
AAAAAATTACAATTGTTTTTTTTTTTTTTTTTTTTAAACTTTTCATGGTCCAATCCATGAACTTTATTTACAGGTATACAAATTCGGTATTTACATATTGTACAATGATATAATTACATTACTAAAGGGATTATTTCTCCCCATTTTTGTCCAGCTCTAGATTCTGATAAATTTCTTTCTGTAACTATGGCATTTTTCAAGTTTCTATAGAATAGTGTAAAACAATTTGTGTTACTGAAACATTTCTTATCTTTGTATAACACCCATGATTTGAATATAGAGTACAACGCTATAGCTAGTATATGGTTCCCTGCTTTTGAGTTGTGTACCTTTCTCGGAATTCCAAGGATGCATGTTTCAAAATTGTTAATGTTACTATTTGTCTTGATCACATATAGAAATCTAGATACTCTTTCCCAAAAGTTTTCTAATCTGGCGCAACTAAAGAACATATGTTCCTCATTCTCTGTCACCTTACAAATGTTGCAGAGAGGAGAGTCTATTATCTTCCATTTGTAGAGATTATTATTGCATGGCAGAATCCTATGTAGTAGTTTGTACATGAAATTTGACAATTTTCGTTCAGTTGTGAAGTAGATTGTTCTGTCAATCCACGGAATTTGAAACGATTCCAGATTTCTGTCGAAAGTGGACGCCCATGTTTCCAAGCTATGGGGGCTATCAAGTTTATCTAGTATTAGCTTATTATACAGATATTTACATGTGTACTTCTTGTAGTCAAATTCTTGTCTACTCTGTTCAGTGGATTGACAGTGTACGTCGTTCAGTAGTATTATCCAACTTCTAGGCATTGCATTTTTCACTTTGTATATTTCGACTAAACAATCTTTCTTATCTCTTAATTTGTCGAGTATGTTTTTCTCATTAATACAATTATTTTCGTCCAACAGATCTCTTACATATATAATTCCTGAATTTATCCAATTCTTAAAGTACAAAGTTGTGCTCCTTTTCTTGCTCCTATGATTAATGACATGACTAGAACCCCAAATAATGTGATTTTTTACTTCCTCAGGAGTGAGTGGTTCAGATACATTCCCCCCTCCAGCCTTGTGCCAGCTTAATATTACTTGTCTATAGTAAAGTGGTATATGTTTCAGACACGGAGAGTCTGAACTGTTTTTAAAGTGCATTTTTAAAATAAGAAAGTCATCCCCAAGACTGTTTAAGTACATACGTGGTATAAGTTTCCAATCGCCTGATGTGTTGTCCATTAACCGTCTAATAATACTAGCATGTAAAGCTTCGATTTGTGATTTAACATCTACCATTCCTAGACCTCCCTTTTCATATTCTGCAATGACGACTGTTCTTTTAATTTTATCTCTTTTCCCCGACCATAGAAAATTGTAGAATAGATTATTTAACTTAACAATAATATTCTCTGGAACTACAAGCGAAGTTGCACAATAAGTTATTTGAGACATGATTAGGGTATTTAATCTTCTACAATGCGACTCAACTGGTGCAAAAAACACCATTGACTGTAACTCAAAATGTGAACTTTTAAACCCAAACTTACTTATTTCTTAAAGAATTACAGGTAAGATGACAATTATTGTGTGAAAGGACACCAGTGGGTGCTGCATACTTCGACCCTGTGTAAAAGCATAATAAAATGCCATGAATGTTCAGAACTCTGTGGAGTGATTCTATGTAATACATATTACGGGGAAATAAGATAAAACAAGCTTTGCAGCCTTTATATAATTACTTACCTTTTCATCACCCCTCAAAAAAGGTATTTTTTAAATTTTCATCGTTTTGGCAACTTTGTGGAGCCATATCTCAGCAACCCTTCAAGATATTCGCTTCATCTAAAAAGCATTTTACTCCTCTTGGTTAGCTCTTTCAGAAACAGTAAAAACAGTCATTGTATTGTGTTTTTGCCAAGGCACAGCATTTTGCCTTGCCGGGCTTGAAGTGCTGACCTACTTTTTCCTGACGATATGCCTAACACGCGGCAAGGCACAACTTTTTTAAAAAGATTTCTTGTTTCACTAATAGAAATGTATTTTCAAACTTACCTTAGTTTACAAGCAAAATGTACTAGTAAATGCAGGAAATGACATTTCAGAAGGTTATATTTCATAATTCGTTTGAATGTCTCTTGTTATGGCCTTTCTTCTGCTATTTGTTTGACAAAGGGAAAATATGTTGGGACGTTGCCCTCGATAACTTTTTATCAAAAAGAAATGCCATCAAAATTTGTCCCTCAAAATGCAGGAAAGGGTGTTTCAGAGGGTCCAGATTTCCAAATTTTCCCAGCCCTACCTTGTGACGACTTGAGTCTTCAGCGCTCGAAATGATGAAAATATGTTGCCATCAATAACTTGACCATGTGTATTTTCAAATTATGGAAATGCCATTAGCTTTGTCTGCCAGGAAAGTTTTTCCTCAGTCTGTGGTTAAACCTCTTTATCTTTTACTAGACGGCCCAGCCTTTTCCGCGAACCAAGAAATTATTCAAGTAGAGTTCCACGAACACATACCTTTGCCAAATAAACCAGATTTGTTATGTAGAATGGTGTCTGTATACATAAATGTTTTACTAATTACATTTTATTTCATATGCCTGTTGGTTTATAGAATTTCGCACAAAAAAGTATTCATTAGGCTATCTACATACCAAAACTCATGACAATCCGTCAATACGTTTATATTTTCTAATTAATTGTGCGAATGAGGTTGTCATTTGCATAATTAATATCTATCAACATTTCTCTCTTTCTCAGTTACATATGTGACATGTTTGCAAGTTCCATCATAGAATGGAGTGAATTTATGAACTCTCCTCATTAATTATGCAAATTAGCTGTTGATTTACATAATCAGTATCTCGTCATGTAGGTCTTCACTTGGGCTATCTACATACAAAAAATCATGACGATCCGTTAACACGTTCATATTTTCTCATTAAGTATACAAATGAGGTCGTCATTTGAATAATTGATATCTATTGACATTTCTCTCCTTCCCAGCTACGTATGTGACAAGTTTGAAAGTACTATCATAGAATGCAGTGGATTTATCAACTTTTCTCATTAATTATGCAAATTAGCTTTTGATTTGCATGATTAGTATTCCATTATGTTAGTCATCACTCATTCTATCTACATACCAAAAATCATGATGATCCGTCAACACGTTGTCGAGCTATTCTTGTCCAAATCTTGAAAGGAAACCGGCGCCTGCAGTTCCAAAAAAGCCGCTAGGGGCCCTAAACTCATAGCATTTACTCTCTGTCTCGAGGGCTATCTACCACTCAAAAATCATGACCAAAGGCAAAGCATGTCCAGAACACGATATCAAAAATTAAGGTTTTGTTGCAGTACCTTAGTAAGCCGCTAAGGGGCCTATTATCGAAGTTGACCTTCATTTTGTCGACCCCTACGTATACCCACAAATATCATCAGGATCCATCCAAGGCTTCTCGAGTTATGCTGTTGACACGCAGACACATAGATACACAGACACACAGGCACACAGACTCACACGCATAAACATAACCTTGCCATTCTGGCAAAGGTAATTAAAGAGCTAGCCCCCCCCCCCCCCCCCCCCCCCCGGGGTGGTGGTGGTACCGACAACGCTGTACGCTAAATTCGGGAGGACCGGCTACACGCTAAATTCTGGAGCTTCATTACGAAGTTCTCAAACGCATTTTGCAAATCGCGGACGGCAGAACAGTTAAAGAGGAGATCTAAACACTAATCAAAAGTGATAATTCCATCAAGATTCAAACCTTACTTAAACGATATAAAAGCACCCGTCTTGCTTTTGAAAGCTGGATCCTCTGAAACGCATTTTGAGGAAAAATGTTGCTGGCATACTATACTTAATTTAATTACATTTCTGTCGGGAAAAAATATTTTTGAGGGCGACGAGTGCCGGAGCGACGCCGTGAGCGCCGGAGGCCAAAGACGTCGCAAGGGACGTCCAGGGGGAAAAAAGGAAATCTTGAACATCTGAAACATCATTTCCTGCATTTGAGGGGTACATTTTGCTGGTTAATTAAGCCAAGTTAGATAATGAAATTTCTATTAGTTAAACGCTCCCGCAACATATTTTAACAATGTCCAGTGCCGAAGGGGCGAGCCATGGCAAGGAAGGTCCGGTGAAATTTTGAAATCTGGACCCTTTGAAAAGTAAATTGCAATTTCTTGCATTTTCACGGGTAAAGTTTGCCTGTAGTCTAGTTAGGTTTGATGTCATATATTCAATACGCTTTACGAACAATTCATATGAATTACGTTTTACGGAAAAATCTGGTTAGCTTCTACGTAATACGTTGAATTAAAGGGGCCAATATCGCTCAACGCAAAATACACTGATTACACTCTACGTTGAATTCGAGCGGTCCCGCTACGGAGTACGTAGAATTAAAACCGCCGATTACGCTCTACTACGGAAAAGGGCTTGGGACCCCATTAAAGCTTAGTAGAGGGTCTGCATGCCGTAAGCAGCAGCCTATTTCTATTTCCCGTAATTCGTAGGGAAAACCATCTTATCTACGTAATTCGTAGCGAGGCGACCAAATTTAGCGTAATACGTTGGGGCTTATTGCTAATTCAGCGTAAATCGTTGTCGGGGACCCCCCATGCAGACCCTATTAGTACCTTCGGCTGCAACGTTAATGTTTTCAGAATAACGAATTTCTACGCAACAAACCACCACCCTTCACCCATATAACAGAAAATAACGCTATGTACAGCAATCCCAATGAAGACGTGATGTAAGTCAGTAATAAATACCTGATGTTGTGGTGAGCTGGCATGTGAGAAGACTGAACTCAAAATGGCGTCTCCGAGACCGCTCCCAGAGCCAGTCGCAATAGTGTTTCCCACTAAACCAGCCCAATCCTGCCCCCGATAATTCACGGTCACTGTCTCGCTGTTCATCGGCGATCCAAGGCTTAGTTCGGGGGAACATTCCCGATTCATTTTTACATCATTAATGTCATCATCTTCTATATTTTTCGGCTGAGGCGTCGCCATCATGCACTGTGGGCAGAGCGTTGCAAAGAACTCCGGGAATTTTTTGGCGATGCCTCTGGAACGAGCCTAATACTGTAGCTTTTTATAGTAGGTCATTTTTACCAGTTTAAACGATACCTAACGTGGGGAGGGGGGCATGACAGAATTTGTTGAGGTAGGGGGTCTTGAAAAAAATGGAGATTGGGGTGAGGGCCATGGCAATGTTTTTATCGGTCTTCCAGTGCACCAGCCCTCCCCCTATAAATATCGTACAACCCCTTATTTAGTCCACTTGCCCCTTTACATCAACTTGATAATTAGAGTCTGGTAAAATCGACATTCGCAGACACTGCACTAGAAAATGGACATTGATAGGTGATGCAACGTGACAACCTTTTGTGTAAAATTCACAAACCTGCATCCTCCTACGCAGGGACATCCAACAGCCAAACCGCCTGTCTGGATGTACCCTGCTCTTTCAACCTCTTAATATTTATAAGCAGGGCGGTCAGGAACTAAGGGTGACGGTTGAAAGAGCAGGGTACATCCAGACAGGCGGTTTCGCTGTTAGATGTCCCTGCGTAGGAGGATGCAAACCTGTATCTATCAACTTTTCTTTGGTTACTTAAATATGTACTTTACTTGTGATCGAAAAGCAAGCTTGGTTTTTCACAAGAGGCGCCACTGAGCAAAAAAAGGTTTTCTTTATGTTAGTTATGATGCACATATATAAATCCTTCTCCAATCGTCCTTGCGTACTCTCCAAGCAGCGGTTGGGCTCCGGCCTTTTTTAACGTTTTTTTAGTCGTTTTTACCGGGCTTTCTATTTTGTATTGTATCTTGTATTCTCAAAACCTAACTTGACAATACACGTACAGATACAATACAAAATAGAAAGCCAAATAAAAACGATCTAAGAAACGTTAAAAAAAAGCCGCGGAGCCTAACACCTGCTTGGAGTGAGAGTGTAGTTCTTACGTGCATGCTGTAAACTGTTTAATGGATGAGGTACATGCAAATGTCCATGACACAACGTCTCATTAGAATGATCCATTCCCATTTTTTTCAATTTTGTGAAAGGAAAACATAACACTGACTATCACTGATGTTAGTCATGCAAAGCGGTTAAATTTTTAAAGATTCAACCTATACATTTGTTTCTTTCTCTCCCGTTCGGTATCAAATTTCCTCTGTTATATCTACCTTCCTTTCTTTCTAAAGAAGAAACATTAAAATTTCTATCATGTAAGCGGCAGCACTCTAAGCTACGCCGGTAACACCCTAGGCTCGGCCGGCAATCCTTGGGGCCCTGGACTTTATTGTCTACATAACTGACTTGTCAATCAGGTACTGATGTCTATCAGGAACCGTTCCATAGTAAACTTTGAAGACACGCGATATTTTCTAACCAATAATGATCGCGGGGGAGAGCCTGAAAATGCATCGTGAATGATGTTAACTAGAATATTTACTACCCAACTGAGGACACACCGCACACTGGCAAGCCGAGGGAGACAGACCCGGACCGAAATCAGCTCAGTCCCTGCATGCACAATCAGTAGGTAACTTAACTTGCATACAGTCTACCGTGGATTAGCCACCCTCTCTTGGGAGAAGATGGTGATTTCTTGCCGCCGGGGTAATCTTTCGCACCCGGTAAAAATTTACTAACACGTAAAACTGCTACCGAGTACTAAAGATTACCCCGGCGGCGGAAAGCTTCTACTGCTCCGAAGAAACTCTGACTATTTCACGGTAGACTGAATACCAGGTGTGTTAGACATTCTGTGTCATACTGGATACTGAAGTCAGGTGAATCCACCGCAAATTTGCAAAGTAGAATGTATTGTAACAAAAATTTAAAGCAAATAGTGGATTATCCCTGTATTGTTTTAGGGGGAGTGGAAAGCGGCCTCTCCTCGGAGCACTAGGAGCGCCCCGCCGCTCAGGTTAACTTTGACGCTCGGTAGTAGTTAAACGGATTATGACTTGTAATCAGCTACCCCGGGAGCCAGTCTCTACCCAGGCCCGTAGAGATATCTGTCCGGCATTTAAGGCATTTAAGGCCTCTTCCCGAGGTCCTTATGTTATATAAGAATTCTGGGGAGGTGTAGCCAAGCTGGCACACTACTGGTACTAACCTGGAGACCGGACTTTTAGCCAGGACCAGCGGAGAATCTACTCGGCAGCCAACGCAGGTCTTCCCGAGGAACCCTAGGTGAGGCCCCCGCATGACAAATCCCCAGTGTTCTTGTCTAAGGTCCTCTGGAAGACATGCCATGGCTTTCAAACAGATTCTGCGTCGGTCCTGGTCAAAAGTCTGGTTTCCAGGTTTTAGGCCACAGCAAGTAAATTTAAGGATGACATCCTCCAGAGACTCCAAATTTAGTGCGATAGCGCGAAAAAAAGCGGGCAAAACAAAACAAGATTCCTACATTTTCAAATTTTGTGATCATAAACCTTACAAAACAATACCGAAGCGACAAAACATGATATCACAAGCAACAGATCATGTATTCCTGTATTCAAATTCAAAACCATTACCTGTCCATGTACAAGTAGTTGTGGATCCATCTCAAATAACAAGAAGTCTAGAACGATTGTAGAAAGCGCCTGTCCTACCATCATTGGCTGCTACTACACTCGGTATTCATATGATATGGAACATCTTGGACTGAGAAAATCTGACTCCCAGAGTAGTAATCAATCAAGCACACAAGCAGGGCTTTAGCCAGCTCGAGATTTTTTTCCGTCAGCCAATTCCCGTTGACGGAAAATTCCTGTCAAGAATCTTTTTTTTTCCGTCATCGCGTAAAAATTTCCGTCATTGACTGCAAAAATGTCTACCTCGTCCGATATAAATGTTGTCATTGGGAGAAAATATGACACCACGCTGACGTTTTGTAATAATGTGAACAGTAAAACATCGTTTCTTTGCGTTTTCCCCGCAAAAACACGGCGTTAAAATCAACTCGTGGGGTATGCAAATCTAACATTACATATTCTCAATACGCACTGTTGATTGGTTGATCGTAACATCTGGAGGGGCGTCTCCTCAGATCCCGCGCTCTGATTGGTAAAGCTATGGATACCGACCCACGATGCACCGCGCGCACCAGCGTTCAAATATTTTTATTTGTTTGAAAATGTTACATTTGTAAAGGCAGGAGATCGCTATATTTTTCTATTACACGACAATTTTCTAATTAAGAACACAATTACTGAAAGATTCTTTTGAGAAAACATGCATTCATATACGGATTTATGGTGCATTTGGGGAAATTTTGGCGTTCAATTAACCCGGAAGTGTGCCAACAACAACGTGGCGTGGGTATCTCATCTGTGTCGCTGCAAAATTAGCGTTTTCTCGTCAAAACAAAAACAAAATTCCCGCTGAAGAGAACCGTGCAACATTTTAGATCCTAAAGATTATGTTTTTGATCAAACTATTTGTGGATAGCATGATGTGCCGGTTCTTTTAGCTGCGACTGGCACCTTGCGTTGTCGCAAGCGGCGCGGCTGGGCGAGCGAAAATAATTTGTACGGCCAGCCCCGGCACGCTAGCGTACAAGTTAGGTTTTGATGAGTGTCAAGATTCCAAACAAAGTTCGTAGAATGCACTGTTCTTGGAGTGAGACCTTGAAAAACGGGTTTTTAATGAGATTACCGTATGCGAAAGGGTGCCGACACACAATCGTCAACAATCATGACAATAGCAAAACAAACAGTGTGTGGCTTTCCGACAATGGGCTGTCCGGGCGTCCCCAAGCCGTAGCTTCCCTCTTTTCAACTTGGCCTTCTTGCTTCAATCAACAATTTTTTTTTTCCGTCAAGGTTGACGGATTGGTTGAAATTTTTTTCCGTCACACGCAGCAAATTTCCGTCAATTGACGGAAAAACGGACGCTGGCTAAAGCCCTGCACACAAGACTACTACCGTGTGCGATAATTGACCCGGGCGGCGGAGAGCACTTGGTGACCCGTAGGAAGCCCGTGCAACTCCCGATAGCAACCTGTCAGGTTAACGATGGCTCGTTACCACTGTATGTTTTTCGTGCCAGTAAATTTGGTTAAACCCATTATAGCGATGGGGTAAATCGTGGCCTTTTTCTTATATGCCGTCTTTTCTGCTAGCTAGAGTCGATTCCGAGTCACCGCGAGGGTTGCCATTGTCATCATTTACAAATGGTTTCAATTGTTTTCAATTATATGTCCAGGAGATTTTATACTTTTGAAATATTTCTAATGCTATTTGAACTTTCTAAATATTTTCCCTGGTCTGTAAAACCTTTGAAATATTCACGATGTGGAACAGAATACTTTAGAAAACTAACAGTTTGTAAACAATGGTAACAACATTTTGCCATTATTTACCATTTTCTACCATTTTTTGTAATATTGGGTCAGTGGGCTAGGAAGAAAGTAATTCACACTTCCTTGCAAAGTACGGTTGGGTGTCATGTCAATGTCCTACCACAAAGGACCCACCAGTGCCCAGCAGTGAAATCTAGAATTATACCAGGCAGACAAAAGGGGATAACTTTTATGGGGCAATAAATTAATTCTACCATTTGGCAAGGTTTACCATTTTTTGTAAATATTTCTAAAAGTGAAAGAATCCTGCAGATGTTTGAAAATTATTGTAAATAAAGAGATTTTTGTGTGATCTCTTTCCCAATGTTTCCAAAGTATTCAAAGGAATTCAAATAGATTCAAAATTCCATATTAATATTTTTGAAAAAAATTACAATTGTTTTTTTTTTTTTTTTTTTTTAACTTTTCATGGTCCAATCCATGAACTTTATTTACAGGTATACAAATTCGGTATTTACATATTGTACAATGATATAATTACATTACTAAAGGGATTATTTCTCCCCATTTTTGTCCAGCTCTAGATTCTGATAAATTTCTTTCTGTAACTATGGCATTTTTCAAGTTTCTATAGAATAGTGTAAAACAATTTGTGTTACTGAAACATTTCTTATCTTTGTATAACACCCATGATTTGAATATAGAGTACAACGCTATAGCTAGTATATGGTTCCCTGCTTTTGAGTTGTGTACCTTTCTCGGAATTCCAAGGATGCATGTTTCAAAATTGTTAATGTTACTATTTGTCTTGATCACATATAGAAATCTAGATACTCTTTCCCAAAAGTTTTCTAATCTGGCGCAACTAAAGAACATATGTTCCTCATTCTCTGTCACCTTACAAATGTTGCAGAGAGGAGAGTCTATTATCTTCCATTTGTAGAGATTATTATTGCATGGCAGAATCCTATGTAGTAGTTTGTACATGAAATTTGACAATTTTCGTTCAGTTGTGAAGTAGATTGTTCTGTCAATCCACGGAATTTGAAACGATTCCAGATTTCTGTCGAAAGTGGACGCCCATGTTTCCAAGCTATGGGGGCTATCAAGTTTATCTAGTATTAGCTTATTATACAGATATTTACATGTGTACTTCTTGTAGTCAAATTCTTGTCTACTCTGTTCAGTGGATTGACAGTGTACGTCGTTCAGTAGTATTATCCAACTTCTAGGCATTGCATTTTTCACTTTGTATATTTCGACTAAACAATCTTTCTTATCTCTTAATTTGTCGAGTATGTTTTTCTCATTAATACAATTATTTTCGTCCAACAGATCTCTTACATATATAATTCCTGAATTTATCCAATTCTTAAAGTACAAAGTTGTGCTCCTTTTCTTGCTCCTATGATTAATGACATGACTAGAACCCCAAATAATGTGATTTTTTACTTCCTCAGGAGTGAGTGGTTCAGATACATTCCCCCCTCCAGCCTTGTGCCAGCTTAATATTACTTGTCTATAGTAAAGTGGTATATGTTTCAGACACGGAGAGTCTGAACTGTTTTTAAAGTGCATTTTTAAAATAAGAAAGTCATCCCCAAGACTGTTTAAGTACATACGTGGTATAAGTTTCCAATCGCCTGATGTGTTGTCCATTAACCGTCTAATAATACTAGCATGTAAAGCTTCGATTTGTGATTTAACATCTACCATTCCTAGACCTCCCTTTTCATATTCTGCAATGACGACTGTTCTTTTAATTTTATCTCTTTTCCCCGACCATAGAAAATTGTAGAATAGATTATTTAACTTAACAATAATATTCTCTGGAACTACAAGCGAAGTTGCACAATAAGTTATTTGAGACATGATTAGGGTTTTTAATACTGTTACCTTTCCGTACAGGGTTAAGGTTCTACTTTTCCACATGTTTAGAATATTTTCTATTTTAGTGACTTTATTGTTCCAGTTTTTTTCTTCGCATTCTTTTTTGTCGTAACCAAAATATATGCCTAAGGATTTGATTGCTGTTTGAGGTGTGGAGATTCCAGGAATTTTCTTTTTTCTAAACTTCCAACAACCTGCCCATATCGCTTGTGTTTTGTTGAGATTGAGTTCGGGGCCGGCTACTTTACTAAAATAAGAAAGTGATTCAATTGCTATGTGTACAGATCGTTCATCTCTTAAAAGTAGTGTAGTGTCGTCTGCCACTTGGGATATTTTAACTTCTTTTATGTCGCTACCAGATCTTATTTTTATTCCTAATATATCGTTATTTTGATCTATATACAAAGCTAATATTTCTGTTACAAAAAGAAACAGAATGGCAGACAAAGGGCATCCTTGCCTAACGCCTCGACTTAAAACAAAGAAGTCAGAAATCCAGCCGTTATTGATAACTCCGCTTTTACAATTGTTATATATTGTTTTTATCCAGCTTATGTACTCATTTCCGAAGTTGTATTTTTCTAAGACTCTAAATAAGAAATTCCATTCAACGGAATCAAAAGCTTTTCTCAGATCAAGAAATAGAAGTATACCAGGAATGTTTTCTGTTTCTGTGTATGTCATAACATCTAAAAGTAGTCTTATGTTCTGTGTGATGCATCGCCCTTTAATGTACGCTGTCTGATTTTCGTTAATTAACTTGGGTAAGAGAGGTTTTAATCTATTTGCAAGTACATGGGAAAGTATTTTAAAATCAACATTAAGTAAACTAATGGGTCTCCAATTTTCAATATTGTTCTTATATAGCAGTCTAAGGATAGCTTTTCGTTGTGACAGAGATAGCTCTCCTTTTTCTAAGCCTTCGCTAATTGAATTAATCACCAGCTGGCCTACAATGTCCCAGAAAGTGTGATAGAATTCCACTGTTAATCCATCTGACCCTGGAGTTTTTCCTGTTTTCATTTGTGACAGTGCATTTTGAAATTCTCTATCATGGGGTATTTTATCTAATATCTCTCTATCTTCTTGTGTTAGAGTGAGTGGAATGTCAATTTTTTCTAAGAATTCCTCAACTGTTTCATCCGGCACCTGCCTGGATGTATATAATCCTTTGTAGAAGTCTTTACATTGTTTGAGTATTTGGTCATTGTTTGTAGTCGTTTGGTTATTAGGCCCTATCAGCTTTGTAATGGTGTGTTTTTTGTTATTTTTTCCGTTCCAAATTTAGGAACAATTTTGTGGACTTTTCACCTTCTTCGTAGTATCTTGTCCTTGCTCTAATTCTTGCACCTGTTGCCTTGTATTCGTAAAATTTCTCAAGTCGTTCTTTCGTTTGATTATATTCTAAAAGACTTTCGCTATCAAGGTTATTTAACTTTGTTTCTTGAACTAATAGTTCTTTCTCTAGTGCCTGCAGACATTTTGACCTTAATCGCGCTTTTTGTTTGCTATATTGTATAGTTTTTTCTTTAATGCCCTTTTTGCAAAGTTCCCATAGTGTGCGGCTGTCTTCTTCTTTGTATCTGTTCTGGATACATTCTACTGTCTGCTTTAGAAACTTTCTATAATTTTTGTCTTGGCATAAGCTATTATTAAAGCGCCATAATCCTGGCCCTCTTCCTTCGTGTAGTGTAGTTATTTGAACCATTACTCCTTGATGATCTGTTCGTACAGCTGGTCTAATATCTGTGCTAATTACTTTACTTTTGAAGGAACTTTGAAGTAAGAAAAAGTCCAATCTACAGGCTACCGAGGGATTTGTTCTTCTCCAGGTAAATTGTTGTTTTTCAGGGTGAGCTTCTCTCCAAACATCATACAGATGGAAACTTTTACACAGGTTTTGTATAATGGAAGCTGGCTCGGTGTAATATGTATTGTCATCTGAAGACGGTGGTGTTTTGTCTAGCTTAGGGTTTAAAATGGTGTTCCAGTCCCCTCCTATGATAAGGTTGTGTATATCATGGCTGTGAAGCCAGTTAATAAGATCTTTTAGAAAAGATGTTCTAGCCGTTTGTGTATTTGGTGCATAAATATTTACAAAAGTGAATATTTCTCCCCTTATTTCGCAGTTAACTAATATTTTCCTCCCAATGTCATCTCTATATACTTCTTGTTTCGTGATGTGTACATTGTGCTTAAACAAAATACTGACTCCCCTAGATAGGTTCGTTCCGAAATTGTGATAACATTTTCCCTTCCATTCTCTACTAAGTATATCTACCATGTCATTTGTAAAGTGCGTTTCTTGTAGAAGTATTATGTCTGCTTTTTGATGTTGTAACCATGTAAAAGTTTGTATTCTTTTATCTGTATCTCTAAGCCCTCTTGTATTTAGTGTCAGTATAAAAAATTCGAAAAGTCGAAAAATTACAATTGTTCGAGCTTAGATATTCTTTTATTCAAAATAATTCCAACTTATTACAATTATTGTCTAAAAACCCTCATGGTGTCTCGGAATGGACTCTAAAGACGGCATAGAAAGAAAAGATCACGATTTTCCTCATGGACCTCTTCTTGGGGAGTACTTTATGTAAGGAACGGTCTCTTAAGGAACCATGAGCTGGATTTTGCCATCCAATGTTGTGTGCATTACCATAGGCAAACTTCAATATCTATATGTAATTATTATTCTTTTCTTCGTGGTCGTATTCCAGAGGATGGAATTGGTGAATTTCTTTGTCATGTTGACTCTGCTGACCACTGCCGCTGGAAAGACCGTTGATTTTACCGGCCGGGACTTACAACACGTCCCCATAGACTCCATCACAGCAGACGCCTTCACTGTCAAGCTGTCGGGCAACAAAATATCCCACCTCGGCTCCTTTAACACAACCCCGCACATATGGTACCTGTTTATAGACAACAACAGAGTTAACAACCTATCTCCGAAAACCTTCCAAGGCATGCGCGAGCTCCATGTTCTGAATCTGAACCGAAACTACATCGTTTCCCTTCGCGACTTCGTATTTTCCGACCTGGCGGCGCTTTGTGATCTGCTCCTCTCCAATAACCTGATATCAGCTATATCGGAGAGCGCGTTCCACGGGCTGGCCAACCTGCAGTTCCTGGGTCTGGCCGGGAATCGTCTGTCCGTGTTCCCGGCACAGGCCATCGGGCTCATCCCGAGTAAACAACTGTTACTAGCGTCACTCATTGTAAACAACATCAGTCAGATCCCCGTAGATATAAAATCCGCACACCCGTCCGCTTCTTACCAGCTGCAGGGGAACCCTTTGCGCTGTCCGGATCAACAAGTCGTCCGTGATGACGTCATGGTGGTGCCGAATTCGTGGCCTCAGATACAACCTTACGTCATCGACACCGATCCTGAACACAACCGCTCATTCGTCACACAAGTTTTCTTCATAAAAAGTCGACATAAATACTTTGGCGTTCATCCCATCACCTACTACGTCACTGAGCGTCGTTATGTTGCTCTGCCTTTGCTGGTCAGTCCCGCCCCGCGTCTTGACCACTACACGTGGTTCACCCCGAAAGGTAGCCGTGTCGTCAGGCGTCTGGAGATTGAATCCTTCACGGCAGAGGACTCCGGCAGGTACATAGGTGAAATTGTCAGTGGAACGAAAATCTACCGTTGTGACCTGCTGCTGTGTCTCGACTGGCGACCAAAGGAAGAGCAAAAACAAAGCACGACAATTCCTCCGTATAACAAGTTCTCACCGCGAGGCATAGAAAACAAAACAGACATTTGTGAGGGTTCTACAAACAAGTCCTGCTGCTCCTACTCGTTGATTTTCGAGCCATCGTTTCATCAGAAGTTCTGTGTCGCTGCAAACTCACAAGAAAAAGTCACCGTCTCATTCATAATCCCTATTATAACTGTTGTCGCCATTGTTGTGATACTCTTTCCAACCGCGTTATTTTGTTGGAGAAAACGAGGAGCTAGTCGAGAGAACAACCGCCCCGCCACCGGTGGGGCATTAAACATGGGTCCACAACAAGCCATGGGCGTCTGTGGCCCTCGGCACATTCTGCCCGAGGTCACAGAGGATTCGACAGAAAGAGAATCAGACCCGAACACCTCTCCTCTTAGACGTCTGCGGTCGCGAGAATCTCGCTGGTTGGGGATGAACATGGGAACCACGGCATCTAATTTGCACTGCGTGTCAGAAGCGCCACCAGTGGACACGGCCGGTACGACAGAAGCCCAGGTTCATCACTACGACAACGTTGACGCATCAGATGCAGATGAAGAGGGCCAACATCACTTTGTCCCTGCACCGCCGCCCCCTCTGCCGGTCCGTGAGGAAAATGCAGCCCACACCGTGGTGGAAGGAACATCTGAACAACCTGTCCTTCAAGTCGAGAATGCCGAAACTGGCGAGGAAGCAGTGCCTTACGGAGTAGCAGCGGGAAATTTGCTTTACCAACGAGATTCGGACTTCAATCGTGGAACTTTCATGGCAAGAGATCATGCAAGCTCAACCAGCACCGCCGCTGCAAACCCATGTGACATAGAGGCGAACGGCATGGAAGAAAGCCTGTATACCACAGCAGAGGCGAATGCACTTTATCAACGAGAAACGGTCACCACTGAGTTGTACGGGCTGCAAACTGACCACGCTAACATGGCACGCAGTATCAGCACGACGACATCTCACCATTCTGAGGGGGATTTCAGCATTCTGTACGGGAGCGGTTCGGCAACTGTCGAGTAAACATACCCTGAGAGGCCCTTGTCTGGGCCCACAAGACAGCTTCACTGGCTCACGAGTCAACATGCTCTTATGACAAAGTTACAGTAGAAAAAATATCAGAGAAATTCATCGCTCCTATGTGCCGTTATGCTCCTTGGAAGATTTCGACAAAATTGCCCCTGCAGTTCCAGAGCAAGCCGCTAATGGGGGGGGGGGGGGCAAACCTATATACCCTCTTCCTTACGTCACAAGCTATCTGCCACCAAGAAATCAAGACCATAGCATGTTCAGGTTAAAAGATACAAAAAAATCGTTCTGCTGCAGTACCAAGGTCACACACCAGGGGTCCCAAAATCGATCTTGGCCTTTGTTTTTCAAACACCTACCCACATACCAAATATCATTACGATCCATCCAGAGGTTCTTAAGTTATGCTGACCACAAATATCCGGACACACACACACACACAGACACACCAAAAACTAAACCTCCATTTTTTAAGGAGGTAATAACACCGGACAGTTCGCGTTTAAACGATGGAGTATGTCTCGATCCAGTTTAACTTACTAGTAAAAGGAGCCTCCAACCAGCAGCCTTTTTACAGAGCTCCGAGAGTAGAATTGAAAAAAAAAATAGGGTGTACCGTGAAAGGCCGCTAGAGGGCCCAAACCTACACCACTTTCATTCTGCCACAAGAGCTATCTTCCACTCAAAAATTACTACCATAGCATGTCAAGAACTAGAGACCAGGCATTTCGCTGCAGTCCAGTACCGTAACAAGCCGCTAGGGGCTCGAAATCTAATCATTCTAAGGCCTTAGCATCCCAACAGAAGGGAGAATGAATGAAGGAAGGGGTTAATGAAGGAAGGGAGGGAGAAAGAACTTACTAGTAATGAATAGGTGAGTGAATGAATGAGCAAGTGAATTAATGCCTGACAGAATGACATTTATCATACATTTATGCTCTTGCAAGCCGAGTACAGGTCATATGGTCATATAACAGAATTACAATTACAGTGATATAAGAATGTGGTACTTATCATATTTATAAGGAATAATAAATACAATCAAGTAATATTAACAACAAATAGACATGTAAAGCTAAGGGCACAACCCGCCGTACGTGCAAATACGTGCTGTCTACGTGCCAAAACGTGGGCAATCTTTGGTGATCCGTAAGTGGTGAGTACCGCCTCCGTACGAACAAGTAGGGAATCCAACGGATTTTGGAGCACGCAGACACGCCTTAGAACCTTACGTGCAGGCAAAACGTTTTGTGCCATTGGGCTGCGGATTCGCGACGCGCCTGCCCTGTACAGCATGAACGTTTTTAGAAATACGTAGCGGACGTGGCCTCCCCCAAAAAACGTACGGACAAATTGCCCGTTCGGCGGGTTGTGCCCTTAGCTTTAAGGTGCATTGGCCGACGAACAGGATATTCAAAAGAGAGATAACAGTAATCAAACATAAGGCGCCGAGGGCAATCCGGATAGCACTTTTGATGCAGAACAACATGTTAACAACAACAAACACAAAATAGTCTGACTGGCAGACACTGACGTGTCGTCTGAATCTGACGTCACGTCAGCGCTATATCGTCTGAAAATGACGTCACCACTGTAATGGACCATGACAAGAGAATGTAAAATAAAGGCGACAACATTATCCAAGTCTGAGCCCACTTTTTTTATCTATCTCATTCTCCACAATTCACGACTGGTGTAAAACATTTATTTGGACAAAACCTGCATGACTGCTATTGTATGTAATGGATCCTCACCTACCTTCTACGTTTATGAATAAACATTTGATAAAGGTGGGCGATAGAAACATTGCGATCGATCTAGGCGCCTATGAACAGATTCTTATTTTCAAGGAAATGTATTGCAAAAATATCAACGGGTCCAAGTTCATAGTACATATAAAACGCTAGTTTAACGCGGGTAACCTATATTCGTTGTTTTCTTTATAAATGGGATAAGATATATCAAGTCAAAGGAAGATAGTTCAAAGTTGCAATGTTTTAAAAATGATGAAGTTTGAAACCACTTTCCGTCGACTTGCTATTCCAAAATACCATATTTTTCAATACAACGGATATAGGTTAACCCTCGGATAAAGGTAAACTAGCGTTACAAGCCAATGGCCAAGGGCACGTGCTATTTTCAATCCTGTTCATTATTTGTTGATTTTCGTTGTTAAATCTGTCATTCTAAGCTTTAAAAAAATTTCTTGGACGGACGTCGACGGTGTGAATCTTTCCCGTCCCAAAAGAAACAAATTTCGGTCCAGGGCCGAAGGTAACAAAACCATCTCTAGTTCAATGGCAAGTAATGACAGATATAGTTTGTGACCGCAGGTTTTTCTGTTGTTCAACACTCATGAACAGTGCACGTAGTTACTATCCAAGCAGAGGTTTGTCTCCGGCTGTTTTTAACATTTTTAAGCGTTTAATCGGGCTTTCTATTTTGTGCCATTCTTTTTAATGTGTTTGGAGGCGAGACAAAATAAAACGTCCGATGAAAAGGCCTTTAAAAAACGTTTTAAAAAAAACAGCCGTAGTCTAACCTCTGTTTGGAGAGTAGTACGTTGTCTTCACTATAAAAGAAAACAATGCATCAGTATCTGTGCGTCGCCCCAAGCTATATGAAACTCCCAGTCTCCATAGACAGGAATTAAGCCCGGAACAATTACCGTTCCGCTCGCTATCGTAATGAGATTAGGGACTAGTCAGTCACCGGGACGTCCAATTTTCGCGCCGTTGTGGCGGCGACGATGTGATTTTGAAGACCGCATCATCTCGCTAATTGGAGTAATTTGCTGTCGGCCGACGGCCCCCTCCCCATGAGGGCTGCGTTCTTTTGACTCCGTATAGCCTCCATAGCAGGCTCTCTTGGGGTCTTTTGGAGTCTGTTTTGTGCTCAACATTTGCTGTAGGCCGACGCCCCCCTCCCCATGAGGGCTGCGTTCTTTTGACTGAGTCTGCAAGTAGTCCCTAGTCTCTAACGGACTCCGTATAGCCTCCATAGCAGGCTCTCTGGGGTCTTTTTGTGTGCTCATAGTACCAGGGCGAATGGTCAAGCGACCCAGTAGTGTACAAACAGAAAGGGCCAGCAAAAGTGTATTATGAGCATAAAAAGTCGGAAAGAAGACCCCAGAGAGCCTTCTATGGTGGCTAACTCCGTACAGATCACTGGAAAATTAGTAGGAATCGTTCAGATCGCTTGCAAACTGTACTACCAGGCTACTAACCCATCTAGCATGTTATCTGTCTATTCAGATTATAATTTCAAACAATTTTCCAGCGACCTATGGAGTCTGGTAGAGGCTCTATGTATGTAGTTCACACTAGAATTCATTGCTTGCAAGGAATACCTGAACTAAATTTTTTACTTACCACCTTTGCAAAACTAATATCATCTGGCTATTGTGGACACTTTGTCATGGTCCCTTAGATTTATACTAAAGTATCCATTAACCCATTGACACAACTTCCCAAGCATAAATAATCCTGTCTAAGGCGACCACCTGACTATCTCCCACTGACACAACTTCCCAAGAATAAAAGAATCCTGACCAAAGCGACCACCCGTTTGTTGTGTCCCTTGACACAGAAAAGTTCGACTGTGTGGTAGTAGAAAGTCACTGTCCCAGTCGGTGTTTGGGCACCATGGAGGGTAGTTTCATATCATCAACATTTCCACAAAAGAATATAAAGTTGTCAGGTGCAGGAGAAATAATAAAGCAAACTGAATAAAACGCACAAGAGTCGAAAAAGTACAAAGGACTTTGAAGACGAAATGCCTATTTCTTTGAAGTTCTGGTACATATCAGTCACATGTCTCTGCTACATTTCTTAGCAACCACAGGGGTCTAGCGAATACTACTGTATAGAGTCCACGGGCTTGTAACGTCATACTTACTGGCCTGTTTCTGAGTGATGCTAGCTATTAGCTTACTTCTGGGTCGCGATTTTCCACGTTGACTTAGGTTCTCTAGAAATGCCAGAAAAGGGAACTTGCTGGGGAAAGGAGTTTGCCCAGAAAAGTAGTTTGGAAGGTTATCGGGAACCTTACTTGACGTTAAAATCACGCACGACCCAGCGCCCTCCCCTCCATAAATGAAAAGCAAGCCCCGCTAGAAGCCTGCGAAGGAGGCTAACAAAAGCCGATTCACAGAGCCTGGTAAGGGGACAGAGACTAGCCTCTACCAGGCTCCGCAGATCGGTGGTCTAATTGTAGAAATTGGACAAATAGAGCCTATAGTACGCTAGGGGAGTTAGCCACCAGAAGAATACGTTTCCTCACCAATATAACGTATTCTTCTGGCGGCTAACTCCCCTAGCGTACTTTACACTCTACTTGTCCAATTTCTACAATTAGACCACCGATCCGCGGAGCCTGGTAGAGGCTAGACAGACACTGTATGTTCGCATCGTGGTGTTCCCCTTTGTGAATGATGCAGAGTTTTTACAGGCGCTAGCTGTCTCGGTGATCAGTCAGTTCCCTGGTGGTTCCCTACTGTCCGTCGCGACACCGTGACAATTCATCAGTCCTGTCTGCTTTGAAAACTGTCGCCTCACTGAGGATTCCTTTTACTATGTGCCCTTCTAGTTATGACATGTAATATAGACTCCTACAGTTTAATACACACTAAAGACGGGTAGAGATATCCTTTATGTAGACGACACTGAGCTTCTCACTATGGGGCCAGATGAATGAATGACGCGTGCAAAAGTGAGATACTGTTTGTTTTTATGCGTTTATTAAGAGTTTATTACAAGTTGTTGCTCGCGGGATTGCCCACGTTTTGGCACGTAAACAACACATAATTGTACGTACGGCGGGTTGTGCCCTTAGCTTTGGATATAAAAGTCTAGGAGGAGTTAATTGGCCTAGAAGTGCCGCAAACTGTACTCCTCGGCCATCTAACTCCTCTGGCATGGTCTTTGTCTTATCTAGCCAATTTCTACTATTTTATCCACGACCTGTGGAGCCTGGTAGAGGCTTAAACGTATGGTGTTTTATTGACATTGTCGATGGCAACACCTGTTTGGTTAAATCTCTCTTTAATTTACAACCGTTTTAGTACCTGTTACGTCGGACATAGATGAACATGTTTTATTGCTTTGGGAAAACACTTGTATGACAGCTGTTTGTCAGGAAGTACTAATGCTTATTTCTTTGTCTGTAATGGCGCCGACATTAGTAGACAATTTGGAGACCTATTTTAGTTTTAAAAAATAGCTTTCTATTGAAATCATTGGCGATCTCTAAAAAGCAGATGTCTTTTGTAGCATTTCGTATGTTTTTGAGATGGCGCGTTTTGCTCGGTTTCCTAGAAAAAAAGAAGACAATATGGTGCGAAACGAAAGACATAAAGTGGATGCATTTCCTTTGCATAGCTCAGAGAACATTTTCATGGGCAATAGCTGTTTTTTTCTCTGTTTGCATACCTAAAATGAATATAACGTTCTAGGAAAGACACTAAGATATAAATTTCCCTTTTTTATAACTTAGCTATACCATTCAGTTTGCCATTTTGAAAGGGAGATGATTATTTTATTAGTGGTTTTCTATGTTTTTCAAATATTCGCCTGTCCATTTTTTTGTCATTTTCAACAAAAAAATCAAATCTAGTTCTGAGAAGAAAAAATAACACAGGTTTAGCTATCACAAATCTGTAAATATTACCATTCAGAGCCACATACACATAATTTCAGTCTAAAAACAATGACTTTTATTTAGAACACTAGTAACAAATAAAAAAAAAATGGTTCATTGTATGGAACGTGCCATTAAACTCCTCAGGCTGTTGCTATTTTTTTGTGTGCGTCATTTAGTATATTCTCACCCCAGGCCTTTTGGAAAAAAAACTATATTTATTTTTCTTTAGATCTGTCGGTCCTATTTTTTTCTGAAAAAAAAAAAATCCGAGAAGCGACAAATAAATTTGGCGTGGCCCTAGCTTAGAGAACGTTTACCTGTATACCATCTGTGGAGTGTCGCCGTTTAAGGACGGACTCCGATCGCAGACGATAGCGGTGCGGGCACCTCCGTCTGCCGCCACTAGACAAAGGTCCGCCCGGCAATTAAACGGCCATTACAACGGTGACGTCACGTCGGTGGGAGAAAGTAGACGGGAGGAAGGAATTAGGAGGGGGTGAGGGGTGAATAACGGAATAGCCAAACACTGACAAATACCTATTACCAACCATTAGGTCAAAAATTTCCATACTGGGGCTCGATCGGACTGTCTGTGGAAACGAAAGATATACATATATAACGATAGCTCACCTTTATTCGTGGGATAACCTATATCTGTTGCGTTCAAAAACACGGTATTTAGGGAGCGACCGACGGTGTTTTTAAACTGCAATATTTTGAAATTTAGAGCCACTGCCCGTCAACTTATCATCCCTATATTCTCTGCGGTTTTTTTTTTTTAATAACGGATATAGGTTACCCCTACGGATAAAGGTGAAGTAGCGTTACGTAGAAATATACACAAATAATTCCCACTACTATTTTCTTTACGTCATATGTAGTTTGGTGTCTTTTATATCATATTTTAGGATCTGGCATCACTCATTACAAAGACGTAAAAAAAACTTCCTGTATCTGCTTGGAGACTGCCGTCGGCTATTATGTAAACGGCAAGGTCAACTGAGGTCAAAAATACCACATAGCAGTTTTTCTTCTTACAGTATTATACATCATATGGATATCAAACTTTGGATAACTATAGCACTGCAGCACCCTTTTCTGGTTTGTTTATTTTATTTGATTTGGTTTGTCATCATTTTTCCTTAGGTTAGCTTTGTTTTATGTTGTTTTGTCTGCTTGTATAACGTTATTTGAATTGTGATGATGAAGTTCAAAACTCGTAGCCTCGTACGCTGGTGCAGTTGTGGCCGAGAAACAGCGACCTCTGGCGGGTGAAGGTTGAGTGCAGCAGTCCCCGTTATGAATGACGTCACAAAGCTGTCCGTAGGCAAGGCGCCACCGATAAAAAACTTTCATTCAGAACAAAACATACGCGATATGTAACCCTGGTTAAATAAAAATAAACAAACAAACATTATAACAATAACTTGCCAAACAGGCCGAATAACCTGCAAATATTGTTCCGTTCGTTTTTCTAACATACATCTCCCCAAAGAACCCATGTTGAAAGCTGGCTGTCAGGAAACAGTACAACTTTTACTCCCCACATCTTCTTGGAGACAATGTAAAAAACCTCTGACGTCACGACTGTTGGGAAGTCTCCAAGCAGATATTGGGAGACAAAATCGAAACGTCTTCCTACTGCCCCTTTTATTGTTGATATTGTTATTTTTGTTTGGTTGCAAACGGCATCATCATCATCGGTCGACGTGATCAAATGTAAACATGTTCGCAAACGGCCTACTTAAACAAAACGAAGAGATGGAAAGAACATAACGATTTTCCCTCACAACATATGCTTGGACTTTTTAGGTAAGCTGACGTTAGGACTTTTTGGAGAGCTGTCTTGACCCCGTGACCTCTGGATTCACTTCCTCGTAAAACGGTTCGGTGATGAAACGCAGAAAACGTGACGTCACACCAAATCTTTTATCTGGTCCCAATCTGACCAATTGTGCAGAGGAATGAGAAACGGAAATACTTCTGAGATAAATACATTTCCAGACGACAAGAAGGCCACAAGATCATCGATGTTCGTGAGGTAACCTACGAGGGCGGTTCAAAAAGTAATGCCACTGGTTTTATAGCAGGTTCATTTTTATATCGAATGACTTGAAATTTGGCATAAAGGTACAAGAATGTATCCTCTTGATATCTTAATTTGTTGTTCAGATTTTTATGACTGACTGAGTTGAGTTCAAGATGACCACACCCTTGTTATCCCGTCGGAAGAAATTAAAGGGTCAATTGATATGCGATTGATAATGTTCCTGAATCACTTGAAGCTATTGTAAGAAACTAAAATTGCACACGTATCAAGTTGCATTTCTCTATAAGCCAAATGTCTATTTTCATCTTTTAAATCCAATCACTTATTCTTTTTTCGTTCCTGGGGTGAAGTAAGGTCGTCAGGGTCGTACTTAGCGGTGAATTAGGGGTTGGCTGCTTAAAGTTTCCGTAACCGACTTTTTTTATTAACTGACAAAAATCAAACATAGCACATTTCTTGGTCTTGAAACAGTTAATAATTGTTCCAAGTTTCGTATCTTTTGACTAATGAAAAAGCAGTCTAGCTACAAAAACCCTTATTCAACAAATCACGTATTTGGCTATTGATCAAACTGCCTGTGATATAGCAACTCGCTTCATTCTAGTACCTGTAAAAGATTAACCAATAAAGGTTCAAACATGAAACTTGGCATGTCATCTATAGAGACGTTTCTTATTATACAGAATCCTACAATAGTTTTAAAATGGTAAGATATAGAGGAACTGATCTCCTGACAAGCTTCTAAGAGTGTGATCATCTTGAACTCAAGTCAGTTGCTCATTTAAAACTGAACCACAAATTGAGATATCTTAATCTCAAGAGGATGCATTCTTGTACCTTTGTACCAAATTTCAACTCATTCGATGAAAAAATGAGCCTGTTATAAAACCAGTGGCATTACTTTTTGAACCGCCCTCGTATAACGCTAATCCGAAACAAGTTGCACTCTACAAGAAAAGGTAGATAACTACCTTAAATTTTCTGAATCAGTGTCTCTCGAAATTTAAGTTAGATAGTCTTGAATGTTAAAAAAAAACGTAACAGAATTTTGGATATAACTAAAAGTGCACTTTCACTGGACTTGCGTCACGGCGGGATTCGAAAGATACTCAACGAATTTCAGAGATAAAGAACGAATTTTCTAACTTTTTGTGTATTTTGCCGTCTTTTAAGTCATACTTTTACGTATTACGCAATATCTAAATTTTACAAAACCGTGGAAAATAACATAACCCCGCGTGAACGAACCCCGCAGTGACGCAAGCTTGACACAAGAGCAGTAAGAGTGCACCTTAAGACCCAAACACGGCATTATTGAACCGCCCCTGACTTTTCAGACGATATCACCCCGGGGCTTTCTTCTTCCTGTAATCCTGGGGCAATTGCATATTGAGTCGTCCCTTAAGATATCACAGGAAAACATTCTTCTTTTAATTATAGCATTCATATCAGTTCTGATATGATTGTTTATGTATGGAAATCCTGTCGGAAGAATGAATCAATCTTAATGACACGTTTCGTGGCGTGTTTCTGATCAAGGAATCTCTAGGAAATTGTCTTTGATATGAATATTCAATTCTTCACAGCAACATTGTCAGTCTCCTCCAAGTAGATATTTGGTGGCAGAATCGTTTGTAGGCCAATACTGTTAATCTCCAAGGAGATCCTACGGTAGCTTAACATAGTATCAAAAGTTGGTACAGGAGTAAAGCTGGCTTAAGAGTGTGTTTCGCTACATGGCAAGTGCACACCTCTTAGCTGACTGCACTCCTTGGCCAGATTAGTATCAGTATTAGTACTATCTTATGCCATCGTAGGATCTGCTTGGATATTACAAGACTGTGTCCGTTGGCCACCCGATAACGATTTTGTTATGCCACTGGAAGATTCGCTTGGAGACTAGACTGGTAAATCACTGTATGTTATACACTGTGTGTAACACTTTCATGTTACCTGCAATTAGCCCACGGCGAGAATTCGCAACAAAATTTCATTGTTGTGTTGTGTTAATTGTCTTCCCTCGCATTAAATCATTTCACGTTGACTTTTATCCATATTCAATTGTGTGAAATAAACGTCAAATCAGAAGACTGGATTGACGAATCTAAAGCTTTGGGTTCAAATCTCACAGACAGGTCCAGATGTTGTATCCTGGGAAAAGAAGACACTAGACTTATACTTACTTCTCACAAGTTGGAGATCCTGTGTGAGGAAAGCCCCAACGTCACAAATGATTTCTTTTCCATAAAACCTCCTTGTCATCTTTCCAGGTAGGATCGTGCTGCGTAAATGCAAGGTTTGGGCCAAGAAGCCAGAGGTCCTGGGTTGAAATCCTGCCATGCTACCACCGATCTTGTGCTCTTGGGAAAGGTACTTTACACTAAAACTAAAACTAGAACTAAAACTAGAACTCGACATTCCTCACTCCACCCAGGTGTAAAGTGGGCACATGACTTCGGCTGGGGAGGTATATTAA
The DNA here is from genome assembly GCA_019207045.1 of Branchiostoma floridae x Branchiostoma belcheri. Taxonomy (NCBI): domain Eukaryota; kingdom Metazoa; phylum Chordata; class Leptocardii; order Amphioxiformes; family Branchiostomatidae; genus Branchiostoma; species Branchiostoma floridae x Branchiostoma belcheri. Next base: position 31,618,462 of record CM033024.1, on the reverse strand, counting down.
AAGGCAGTGGAAGGAGGGGGATGGGCTCTGCCTCAGGATACCGTACCCTAGACAGTGGTTAACAACCCACTGGCCCCTACGGGCGTAAAAAGGGTATGAGACTACGCCGATGAAGGTTAGACATCCAGGTAAAAAGATATGCCAAAAAGCAGTTACTGAAGCAACTGGATATGATTTTGGAAACGGTCAAACGTTTCAGATAGCATCCACTATCTTTCGTCAGTAAAACTGCTTCTTGGTATATGTTTTGGGGCTACCTTTGCCTTTTTACATCGCCTTCAAAAGAGACTGCCTTGAATAAAAATCAAATCAGAAGCTTGGATTGACGCGTAAAGCTAAGGGCACAACCCGCCGTACGTGCAAATACGTGCTGTCTACGTATACGTGCCCAAACGTAGGTAATCTTTTGGGATCCGTAAGTGGTAAGTACCTCCTCCGTACGAACTCGTAGGGAAACCGACGGATTTTTGAGCACGCAGACACGCCGTAGAACGTTGTGTGCAGGCAAAACTTTGTGTGCCATCGGGCTGCGGATTCGCCCCCGTACGTGCCAGTACGGGCGACGGGTGCCAGTACAGCCTGAACGTTTTTAGAAATACGTGGCGGACGTTACCTCCCCTAAAAAACGTACGGACAAATTGCACGTACGGCGGGTTGTGCCCTTAGCTTAACGCTCAAGAGTTCAATCTGCTGCGCTCGGTCCCATAGCGCACCGCGGCATCCTGCTATCTAACAGACAGGAGACACTGAGTCGGTAAGACTTAATGACATTTCTTATTCCTCGCGTCTTGGGACCTGCGACTTAAAGAAAGTGCGCTGGGATAAAGGCGTCGCGTCGGAAATATCAACGACGCTGTGAAGCTGATTGTCGGGATGAGGAGTGTGAAATGGGAAAACAGACTCTGCAAATTGCTTTGGATGGTAACATCGACTGTCATAATTCCACCAGGTGCCATAATACCGCCACCTGAAATAACGTTAGTAAAGAGGTCTTCCCAAGGTTGTCTTGAACACCGAATGTTAAATATCTTAAATGTAATACAATGAAGACAATCTTGAGAAGGCCTCTATAACAACGTTTTTTTTAGGTGACGGTATAATGGCACCTGGTGGAATTATGAGAATGTATGTTAATCATTGGGGGGGATTTTAATGTTTTTTTTATTTTTTTATTTCATGGCCTATTAACTCTACTGTATTCGATTTCTCGTGGCCGGTAAATAAAATTGATATTAGGCATTAGAAAAAAACACATTATAAAACAAAGAAAAAGACGTCTGTTATGAATAAACGGAGGCTAAGGCGTCATAGATATGGCTCATACAATGTATCATGGGTAAATTAAATCAAATTAAATTATTGTCTAATTAAAAATTAATCACAACTGCACTTGTTGTACACATACATTAAATGGCTGTTGAAAACTACAGGCCTCCCCGTTACTATAGAATTATATTTTCCTTAGCAACGGTTACCATAGAAACGAGATAGGCACATCTAAGCCTTATGAATGCCAAGCGAACTGTCTCGGCGTTAATAGGAAGCTCAAGACAGTGTATTCCACCTATAAACACCACTAGAATTGTGACCACAATAAGACAAGAATCACAGGAAATTGATGAACCCTAGCCTAGGGAGAGCCCACAAGAATTTAAAACACATCCTTTCTTTCTTTGATACTGCGATAGATTCTTAAAGGAGCATTCCACTCCAGAAGGGGGTGGTGTTTTCCAATAGATGATGTGTCAATGAATACATAATCAGCCGAATTTTGTGGAATTCACATTCCGCGATGTGTGTTTTTTAAAACAATATGACACTCACTAAACCCATGCAGACCCTACCCATGCATTCCCTATACACATAGACACTTTGTTTATCGTGCATATTTTCGGAATAAATGAGGATCGCTAAGCACACCGAGAAGGCAAATTGCTCATAAGATAGCAAAGAACACATAACAAGACGAGATTTTTCAGTTTGTAACCTTACCTAAAAGTTTTGCACTGTATTCAGTCATAGGATTAATTCAATTAGAGGGTACTTGGGGAGTTTAGTAGAAGACTGAATGCTTTGGAAGCACATGGAGAAACTGGGTACTTTATCGTATAATGTGAAGTAGTATACATTTATTACTTCCTAAAATTAACATCTATCGGAAAATAACACTCCCGTGTGGAGTGGAATGCCCCTCACCGCCGGAGCCGTGAGACAGTGCCGTGGACAGTGACGGATCTGAGTCTTCTGCAGGATTAAAACAGGAGTAATTAGATCATAAGTTATCTCCGGGGACGCCTTACAAGTCCGACACGGGCGAGCAAGAAAGATGGTGCTCTTCACTCTCTGCTGATGGGGATTCAGGAGGGCGGGCATGGGGGTTGTGCTGATGCCTGGAGAAGTGTAGTTTGTACTACTTTCCAAGCAGAGGGTAGTATTTTTTTGCTGCTTACGATTTATATGCGTGTTCACCAGGCTTTCAATTTTGTACCGTTTTCTTGATACAGGCCGCGAGACATCAAGAAAACGGAACAAAATAGAAAGCCCGATGAAAACGCATTAAAAAAAAACTTCAAAAGCAGCCGGAGCCTAACCTCTGCTTGGAGAGTAGTTTGTACCACATCAATGTAAGTAGCAAGTAGTTTGACATTGTACAGAGTGTTTCCTTGCAATATTGTATATCCAGTTTTTTTTTTGAGTCCTTCAAAATAAAGTTTCAGACCTAACTTCTCAGTGTCTTATTCACTGTAATCCTAAGGAAATACATCATTAACTGACATCTTATACCCTGCTAGAGCCTCCCCCTAGTCTTGTCTTATATTACACCAAAACAAGTGTTTCTTTTGATGGGTGGGGGTGAATTTGGTATCTTCAGTCCCATTCTCGCTCCCTCATCATAGACCTTACGGCCAAGAGCCACTTATACCCTACCAGAGCCTCCCCTATCCGAGGCTTCAACCAATGAGAGTGTACTTTCTCATGGTCGGAGGATGGATGGAGTGAAGCACCCTCCTACTTCCCTCCCTGCAATACTCCCCCCCCCCCCCCCCCCCCCCCCCCCCCCCCCCCACCCCCTGCACACAACACAGCCTTAGGAACTTTCTATCCCCTACCAGAGCCTCCCCTGTCCCTGCCTTCCATCAATCAGAACGTTCTCCCTGACGGGCGGGGAAAGATGGAGTGGGCAGGAGACTCCGGAGTGCTCAGCAGTCGATTCCCGGATAAAGAGAGTCGTAATTAGATTGTCAGCGGTCCAGGCGGGCGAGTCGGGAGCCGCAGCGGGACAGGGTGCTCCATCACCCGCCTGTTTCCCCCAGGGGGCGCGCTCTAGTCTCTGTACCAGTCTGCATGCGTTGCAGTTGTCGTCAATTTAGGCTACAATAGTTGGGAATAGCCTGGAGGCCAGGTTGTTTCCAGGGCCCACACAGACCAGCTCGTTAGCTCTAGGGCTAACATACCAACAAGGAAACTCTACCACAGACCACAATCCACAGCACCCCCACCCCCCACCCCCGAGTCAAAACATGGCCAGACGATTTCTCAGGGTTTAACTCGGAGGGGTGAGTTTTTTTTTGGGGGGGGGGGTGCTGTTGACCCTGGAAACAGTCTGGCAACCAGGCTACATGTATGCAACATGCTACAAGCAGTGCAATAGTTAGCACTGAGTCAAAGTTTGTAGGAAGTCGGTACCGCCCACTGTCCCAGCTGACAGCATGTTGATGTGCCCTGATGCCTCCTTTACGTACTCTCCAAGCAGAGGTTGGTGGGGGCAATCGTGAAATTTTCCTCATATGTCGTACTCTTCGACCTTCGACCAGCATATAAGGAAAAGCGGGACAGGGTGCTCCACTTCGACCAGCGGCATACAGTATAAGGAAAAGGTCTCGATTTTCACTGCCAGCTTCTGCTTCAAGAGAGTATCCTTTACTCATCTCACAAAGTAGTCATTAATGATATCTAGCAAAGAAATTATATATCATGACTTGAAAAAACTACATTTTTTAAAGTGGAAGTGGAATGCTACGACGCCCCCCCCCCCCTCCCTCGTCGACGTTTCATTAACTTTCTTCTAGGACCCTTCAAAGATTAACTCTTACTACTCCTCGTTGTGTCATGACGTAGCTAAAAAAACAGTGACGCTAGTTCACCTTTATCCAGGGGGTGACCTATATCCGTTGTTTAAAAAAAAACAGGGCATTTTGGGATGTCAAGGTGATCCACCGTCTGCGTCGACTTGATATCCCTAAACACAATATTTTCAAAAGCAACGGATATAGGTTACCCCGTGGATATAGGTGGAATAGCGATATGAACTTGTTGATTTGCTATTCTTCAAGCAGAAGTTTGGTTCGGAGAGGAAGGATAGAAATGGCCGCGATTGCTTACCTTTAACTCCAAGAAAGTATTGATTCAACAACCTAATGAGACTGCAAGAAGAATAGTTTGATGTATTCAACTAATGGAGATTCCTAATAAACAAACAAACTAATAATGCAATACGTGGGCATTTCAGCTCTCTTCCATGAGACAGTCAAACTCAGTAATAGTGCATAAAGACTCCTATAGTAGACTTGTCCTATCACGTCGATGCAAAGTACAGTACGTAGAAGCCAGTTAATTGCACAACGTATTAACGCACACTTCTGTTAACTGCGCGGATTCCCAATCCCAAACCGATTCGGTCCAGCTCGATAACTTGGCATTATTGCACCAGTCGGATAATTGCACGAAATTCACTGGCAAATAGGCCGTGCAATTAAGCGGCTTCTACTGTATCACAGTATTCTCTGGCACAGATCTGCAAATAAATCTACAAACTACTATATCTATCCCTTGCTTAAACACACGTGTAAAGTACAACCATTCAAACATCGTTCTTTGCTGCACCTATCGCCAAAAATGGAATTCCACAGACGACAAATGACCAGTTTTCTTCGTACTTTTTGGTTTCAGTTCTTCTCAATATTTCACTTTTAGTGTCCATTGTCTGGTCGCTCTGACGTTATATATCCGTACTAACTTCTAGATCTATTCTTTCCACATGTATGTGAAGAATAATCATTCGACATTGTAGCGTCTGCAGTCACCGAATCTAATCAGGGGAGATCTACAGCAGGATCGGCGAGACAGACGTCCCCACGCCGTGTCATCTCTGTCGCCATCTTGCCTGCTCAGACGACGTCGGTCCTCCAGAAATGCGACAAATTCGGAATCAAACAAATATGCAGCAGAAATTGTAATCCAATTATTGTGGAGTTTATCCCGGCATCGGCGAGGGCCGTCTCGCTGATCAGCGGTTACCAAAGTCTGGAACATTCGTCAGGGAAAAAGTTGGACAACTGGTGGAACGAGAGTCATTTTGTATTATACTCACAACGTATAACTGATGACACTGTCTGCGTTTGTAAATGTGTCATTGCGTCTGTGCGCTTTTAAGGAGTTTGGTGAGACAGAGAAAGCGAGAGAGACGGACAGACAGAGAGGGAAAGAAAGTGCATGTGTATGTGTGTGTGTGTGTGTGTGTGTGTGTGTGTGTAAGAGAGAGAGGGGGAGGAGTCAGTTTATAAGATCATCAGCGTACAACTGATGATATTGCCTGCGTTTGTAAATGTGTCATTGCGTCTGTGTGCTTTTAAGGAGTTTGGTGGGAGACAGATATATAGAGAGAGACGGACAGAGACAGAGAGGGAAAGAAAGAGAGAGTGTGTGTGTGTAAAATAGAGGGGGAGGAGTCCGTTTATAAGATCATCAACGTACAACTGATGATATTGTTTGCGTTTGTAAATGTGTAATTGCGTCTGTGTACTTTCAAGGGGGCTGGGGCATAGAGAGAGAGAGAGAGACAGTCAGGGAGAGAAATAGAGAGTGGCAGAGAGAAAGAGAGAGGCAGAGAGAGAGAGAGGCAGAGAGAGAGAGGCAGAGAGAGAGAGAGGCAGAGAGAGAGAGGCAGAGAGAGAGAGAGGCAGAGAGAGAGAGGCAGAGAGAGAGAGGCAGAGAGAGAGAGGCAGAGAGAGAGGGGGAGAGAGGGAGAGAGAGTGATCGAGAGGGGGAGAGAGGGGCGGAGAGCAGAGAGAGGGGAACAGAATGAGGAACCGAGTTATTTAGTATTATAGTGACAGCGCACAGTTAGTGATATTATCTGCGTCTGTGATGTGTCATTGCGTATGTGTGTTCTAAGGAGGTTGGGGCTTAGAGAGAGAGAGAGAGAGACAGACAGAGAGAGAGAGAGAGAGACCAAGAGAAAAAGGGGCAGAATGGAATAGAGGGAGAGAAGGAAGAGTGAAAGAATTGACATAGAAAGACAGAGTATTGACATAGAAAGACAGAGGGAAAGAAGAGAGACAGGCAGACAGAAAAAAAGGCCGACAGTGAGACAGACAAACCATGAGACACTGCCCATTTTATAACATTTGTTCTTGAGTACCCCACATAAGGTCCTGACTACAGAGGACATATATAGCTGTCCGTAGTGGGAAAGTGGTTGTCTAGACCCATTAATGCCTGCGTCTCCATAGCCAGACCACATGGCAATAACTACATACAGTATGCTTATGGCGATATTGAAAACACTCGGGGATGAAATAGCAATTTTCATACTTTAACACGATGACTTATGGTTCAGAAATGGGCACTTTTTTTAAAACAAAACATTGCTTAGTTCGGTTGAAGGGATGAAGTGTTTTTAGAAAGATGCTCAAATGTGGAATTCGTAAGACATTTCACCTCAAAAGATTTTAATTGCTTTCGTTGCAGTAACGTACAAAGCCGCCGGGGGCCATAATTGGACTTATCCTTCTTTTTCCACATCTGCCTACGTATAATCTCCAAGCAGATCCACGGTGGGGTAATATAGTATAAAACCCACCTTAGGGTGCCCGTTTGACTCCCTTTGGCCGGCTATACTCCTTGGCCAGCTTTGATACTATCTTATGGCACCGTAGGATCTGCTTGGAGGTTACCCACGTATTCAACAATGAAGATTTTAGACTCTCGAGTTATAACGTTACTGTCCACAAACAATACCATTAACGCATAACCACGAAGACGTAACCCTCTAAACGAAGGTAATAAGCATGAGTAATGATACTTTTTGGCTGGAAAACAAATTCCCAACATGTCAGTCTGCTAGCTGCCCCGATCTTGTACCACGTGATTATGAGAAGGGAGATAGTCCAGACTTATCTACACTTGGAGGAGGCCGACATCCGACTGGTCGGTCCCTCGGGAGAAGAAGAGCACACGTGACGTGAAGGTCAAGTTCACACGACTTCATTAAGGTTTCCGGAAGTTGGAAATCTTCTCCAGACATCTGCTGACTACTGACCACGTGACCTATAGAAGCTTTAACCTCCGTGATAAAAGGAGGTATTGTGTGTGTGTTGTGTGTGTGTGTGTGTGTGTGTGTGTGTGTGTGTTGTGTGTGTGCGTATGTGTGTATGTGTTTGTGTGTGTATGTGTCTGTATGTGTCTGTATATGTATGTCTGTGAGTATATGTGCCTGTGTGTGTGTATTTGTGTGTATGTATGTGTGTGTGTTTGTTTATGTGTGTGCGTGTGCGTTGTGCTGTGTGTGTTTGTGTGTGTGTGTCTGTGTGTGTACCTGTATGTACCTGTGTGTGTGTGTTTTGTGTGTATGTGCCTGTGTGTGAGTGCGTGTGTATGTTTGTGTGTGTGTCTGTTTGTGTGTGTGTGTGCCTGTGAGTGTCTGTGTGTGTACATTTGTGTGTGTGTATGTGTATATGTGCCTGTGTGTGTGTCTGTGCCTGTGTGTGTGTTTATGCATGTGCGTCTGTGTGTGTGTGTTTGTGTGTGTGTTAACGTTGTGTGTGATTGATTGTTTGTGTGTGTGTATGTGTGTGTATGCATATACGTGTGTTTGTGTGTGTGTTAACGTTGTGTGTGATTGATTGTTTGTGTGTGTGTGTATGTGTGTGTGTGTGTGTGTGTGTATGTGCGTATGTGTGTGTGTGTTTGTGTGTGTCTGTGTATATGTCTGTATTTTGTGTGTGTGTGTTTGTGTGTGTGAGAGAGAGTTTATGTGTGTTCCTGCGTTGTGTGTTTGTGTGTATGTGTGTGTGTGTCTGTGTGTGTTGTATGTGTTGTGTGTGTTTGTGTATATCTGTGTGTTTGTTTGTGTGTGTGTGTTTGTGTGTGTGTGTGTGTGTGTGTGTGTGAGAGAGAGTGTGTGTGTAAGTTTATATGCGTGTGTGTCTGTACATTTTTTGTGTGTCAGCTGTGTGTCTATGTGTGTGTGTGTGTGTGAGAGAGAGAGTGTGTGTCTGTGTGTGTGCGTGCGCGTGTATTGTGTGAGTGTGCGCGCGTGTTTGTGTGTGTGCGCGCATGATGTTTCCACATTTGAAGTCACCTGTTGATGGATTACGATCTGAGTTATGGAATGTGGTAGATGCGAAGTTCAAGGTACCCTAGCGACTTCCCGGGCATTGAATCAGAACCTCCGTATCTTTCCACCTGGACATGCTGTGGTCTTTATAGTGTTATGACAAATAGCTTTCGATGTCAGGAAGAAGTCCTGTAGGTTTGGGCCACCTAGCCTGATTTAATCGCGCTTCTTAGGCCCGTCCTACATTGCCGCTGGGAGGAGCCTACCAGCTCCGGATAGCGGAGTTTGCGTTAAAACTCCTTGGTTACACAGACTACTTTTTTCTCATCCGGATAACCAACAAACTGACTTGGAACTGGCTTGAAGAAGCCTCTGGGAACCAATCACGTGGAAGAGCGGGAATTACTCGACTCCACATAGTCCCAAGCAGCGGCTCTTTCACGGTTGACCTAAGCTCGCTCTCGCCTAGGATTTCTGTCATGTCGTCTGATGGTGTAAACCTTTCTCTACTGCTCCCATCTGTCTGCGGCTCGTCTTGTCTCCCAGAGACCATCCGTCATCATTACCTGCTATCTTCCTCAACAGGACAAGACGTTGTGAGACTGAGAGGAACGGTAGCCAGGTGAACACGTGAATCCCTACGGTAGCCTGTAGGGGAGGGTACAAAACCGGTTTTTCTTATTGGACCGGTTCAGAAAAATCGAACGTGAAAAAACATCGAATGTTGGACCTATTGGACAATAAACAGATTATATGTTCGAACGTCTAGGCATTCACATGTTTTGAGGCTTACCAGTCGAGGAAAATAACAAGAGCGAAGTAGAGTAGAATTTATAGTCATTTCTACCAAGTTTTACAGTCAATCCTATGGAGACAATTAGCGTTGTATGATTTTAAAACGACAGAGTGAGTATGATACTCCACCAAACAGATTTCTTTGTGAAATAGACCATTGTTGTGAGTATCGTCCATTCACAAGTCTTCACATACTGAATCAGGTCCAGGTTCAGGTCCCAACCTGGACCTGATCCTCAGGACCTGAAACGGGCATCAATTTTCTGTACCAGTACCCACCCCTACCCTCAACAAGACGTTGTAGCCAGGGGAAAGTCCCAACGGTAGCCTGGGTGCCGTCCTAGTTAAATTATGATATACTCAGGGTTGGGCAAGTTTTCTAAATTCACTTGTCCTATTGAGCAAGTACAAAAAAATGAACCAACTTTTCGCTTGACCGAAATTCAAATGACATTTTAAAAATGTATTTTCACTTCCATTGATGCCGCAATTCTTGTAGGCTCAATTTCTCAGTGTTGACCAATGTGTATAAAAATCTCACTCAATGGAAAAGATTTAGCTTGTCCGATTGGGCAAGTGCAAGTGAGGTAGAATATGCACTTGCCCGATTGGCATTTTCACTTGCCCGGGCAAGTAGGGCTTGTTCAACCCTGTTTCCATTTGGGAAATTGGGTAACGCTAGTTCACCTTTATCCATTGGGTAACCTATATCCATTGCTTTTAAAAACAGACTGTTTGGGTCGACGGACGTTGTTTTCAAATTGCAATATTTTCAGCATATTGCAGTTTAAAACTACCACCCGTCGGCTTGATGTGCCTAAATACACTGATTTGAAAAATAACGGATATAGGTCACCCCGCGGATAAAGGTGAACTAGCGTTACCTCCGGATATTGTTCACGGGCTGATTTTTTTTATTTCTGCATTTTCGGGTGTGACCCCAACGCGGCTACAGGGCAGTTTTTTTTGGCACGGCCGGGTCCTAGCCTTTTGTATATCTCGTACCTACCCATGAAAACACAGAGAGCTATACTATTTATCAACATATACAAAGATAAACACAAACACAACCGCAAACCTAACCTTCTTGGCGAATGTAATGTAGAAATCTTTATTGACACGACAAAAGTACAACGACTTTCGTAAGGTCTATAAGAACTACTTACAGTACAACTAGACATATATGCATATCTACAGGTATGAATAAGTCAAAATATTGAGTCTAGCATGTCATGTACACTGTTGGTTCTACGGTATAAGCATTTGTGGACATATTTGATTACTTGTACACAGTAAGGGTTATCGCCTCCAAGAATCTAGTTGAATTTATTCGTATAACGCTAGTTCACCTTTATCCGTGGGGTGACCTTTATCCGTTCTCTTTAAAATCAGGACATTTAGGAGTATTAAATCTGTGGACTGTGGTTTCAAATTTGCCATATTTTCAAAATGTTCCGATTTGAAACCACCGTCCGTTAACTTCACATCTCTAAATACGTTTCTTCTTACAAACAACGAATATAGGTTACCCTCGGATAAAGTTGAACCAGCGTTATAAAATAAAGAAGTCAGACCAATATCAGAATGGTTGACAGGCTAGAAACCGAAGGAAGTGGCCCAGCCCGACCGTTTAGTTGATGAACCGTGGTCTGGCCAGCTTGGCGTCGGCTGCGAGCCCCTCTAAGCCTCGCCTGTCGCCCGGCATCTCTCCCCATCCATTTGCAGAGCCCGTAATTCAATTAAAGGGCAAGTCAGAAGCGAAACCAGCCGACTTCTTGCCTCCGCGTTTAAGCGAGCGGTCAGAGCGGTCAACCGACGGGATTTTTTTAACTCCTTATTTCGGTAAAGACACACGTACAGCTTTCGCTTGGTCTATCTGTTTTTTGACAACCTGATTCCATAGAATCCACACATGAAATGTAAAATTCTTAAGCGTTGGCAGAATATCTTAATTTTAATTTTCAGAATAGGTTTCTATAGAGCACAACGATTGGTAAGATTGTTACGTTTTAAAAAAACTTTTCGCATCGAAGCTGTGATTTTAGATCTTTATTGCCCACATGGGCTAAATGCAGTAATTCGATAGTATCACATTGAATACTAAAGACTAGATACTATTACAAGTATTGTTTCAAGCGAACAGTTGGTAAACGATACATGCTATGGTATCACTATAACTAATTGTTTACAAGCCTCTTCCCTCTTCTTTTAATAGGTGTATACGAACTCACATAGTTTTTGTTGTACAATGTTATGACTACAATTTCCTAAAAATGAACTTGATTCAGATCTGTCTTTCTAGACAAGCGACGTTTTTACCATGTATGTACCTGTCGCAGTTTGCCAATATAGACTATATCTATAGACGTGGGCCTAATATGAATCCCTGAGGAACATACGAGCAAGCCTATTTTCAAAACTCTGACGTCACACTACATTTTACAACCCCAGTTCGCTGCCGAATTTAAAAATATACTTCCATTTGAAACTTTCCGGCCTTAAAATTCATCAAATTTAGTGCAAAACGTGGTCCTTCTGATCTTTTGCATAAATTATGATAATGAGCTGAAATTAGAAAAGTAACATGTTAGATATTGCTCTTACATTGACGAAGCAATGCATGTCCAATGATCACCGATTTTAAGGAATTGCAAATGAGATTTTATTGACCAAAACATTTTGGTTTGGACCGACACCCCACTCGGTCATTTTAGTCGCAAAAAGGTCGTCTTTTTAGGGTTAAATGCATTTACAGTAACAGTAGTGCACCTTTATCCACATGGTAACCTATATCCGTTGTTTTTAGAAACAAGATATTTAGGGGAATCTAGTCGACGGACGTTGGTTTGAAATTGCAATATTTTTTATAGCATTCCAGTCTGAAACAGCCGATTGTCTTGATATCCCTAAATACTCCGATTTCATATACAACGGATAAAGGTTACCCCGCGGATAAAGGTGAACTAGCGTTACCACTTTGCTACCCTCCAAAAACTCTCTTGCTTCTCCGAACAATCTTCCGTAGTGACAGTGACGGATGGCAGGACAGGAAGTGCGCCCAAGATGCTGGGATAAGGAAAATACTGTCTTCAAGAGATAAAGATGTCGTCGCACTGTTATCTGGTCATCGGCTGCATCTCCAGATCCACTGACACAGTGACCCGACCGACAGAACCGGTCGTGCCAGCTTGTCTGCTATGTCCTGATACTAAGTGATAGCCAATCCTATTAGATACGCCAAATCGTAGTTACTCAAGCAACTGGATATGGTTTTGGAAACGGTCAGACGTTTTTGATAGTACTGTATTTAAGTTCGCGGGGATTTAATTTCGCGGTAGGGGGAAAGGACTTTTCGCGGTGGATTTAAGTTCGCGGTAACACCATAGACTGCAATCTAATATCATAATAGAAAAATGTTCGCGGTGGTTTTAAATTCGCGGTGAAGTGGTCACCGCGAAAACCGCGAACATTAATCCACCGCGAACATTTTTGCATTTACAGTATCCACTATCCTTCGTCAGTGACACTGAAGTGATCCGCAAGAAACTCATCTTTTATACCCTAACTATGAATGACAAATTGGGATGTCCAATCGGAGAGATTATAAGACAAGTCAAGCTGAAGACAATTTAGATTCCAAAAGCAAACAAAGGTAGGGCAAAGTCAAGCTAAAGAGAATCATATTAGAGTCGATTCCAAGTCACCGCGCGGGTTGCCATTGTCATCATTTACAAATGTTCTCAATTCTTTTCAATTATATGTCTACGATATTTGATTCTTTGGAAATATATGTATTTTGAATGATATTTCAAGTTTCTAAAATGTCTTCCAGGTTGTGTAAACCTTCACAATGTGGAACAGAATTCGAATATTTCTAACAGATTATCTACAGAAATATCTGTTAGAAATATTCTGTTCCACATCAACTATAAAACGTTAACTATCTGCTTGTAGTTGATACGTCATCGTGATATCGTAGATCGTCCACAACTTGTACTTTTTGATAGAATACCCGAAATGTCCTTAGCTTTTGGTGTATACTACATATTAAATTGAAACTTACGTTTTCTCGTCTTCAGTGTAAAAACAAAGCATGCAGAGATGGCAGGCTTCACCCCCTTACCCATATTTATTTGCGAACCTCCCTAGACACAAACAGTATCATTTGAGATGGTCCAACTCAGCGTATTTCGCATGTTTTGTGGCAGATATTTGTCTCTGGTGGTCCCCGTTTTCAGTTATCCATCATGGCGTCTCCTCCTCGTGAACCAATCAAATCGTAAAAAATGCAGCTGAACCCGGTATCTGCTTGGAGATCAAAGATGGGGCCATCTTTTGGAAAGCGAAAGATATAACGTTACATTAGGTATGCTGCGAAAATATGTAAAACACTGCACCCGACACTACATCTGCTTGAAGACGACCCATTCCCAATGAATACCGGTTCCTCCCCTGTTTAGAGACCACCCCATCCTCAGTGAATAACGGTGCCTCCCCTGTCCGGGTCGCGGCCGTGGCGGGGGCGTTTTTGTGTGATTTAATTAGACCTAATTGGGTCGGTGGGCTCCCAGCGAGACGCGGTACACAGGCTGGCGGGCTAGCTGCTCAAACTCCGGGCTTGTTCTGTGAGAGAAGACCGGGGAGATGGGTACAGAAGGGAATACCGAGGGGCGAGGGAGGGAGAAGCATCCATCTCAGGGCTCCTCCAACTTCCATTTCGACGAAACGAGGTCCAAAAATGGGAGCATTGCGCTGCGTTCTTGTAAATTAGTTCGCAAACTGTTCTGGAATTTTATTTCATCTTTGGAATGCAATAAAAAATGAAAGAAAAAATTCAAAGTGAAACTGTTAACAATTGAGAGTTAAAGAAAAGAAGGTCCAATTCGAGCGTTGAAGGGTCTATGGATATAAGTTGTACAACTCTTGGCTCATTTTCCTTCAAGTTCTTTATTTGTTTCTAGATATGGGCGCTATCCCAAAGTTACCATCTAACGTTAACAGAACAAATCAAACCGAGATTTAAAATGAGATCTATCCTTGCAATAACGACCTTTATATATTGACAAAACGTTTACCCCCCCCCCCACTCCAATAAAGCTAGTCTACTAGTACTGTATGTTGAAATGTACTAAAAATTGGTCAAATAAGGTAACGCTAGTTCACCTATTTCCACCATAATTTCTATCCATTGTATTAAGGGATATCAAGTCGACGGACGACCATTTGGCGATTTACAACCCTCGGAGTGGTCGGGCATGCGCAAATACAAAGTATCAAGTCCGATTGTAGTAAAATGAGTTGAAATGTTACCTCAATATAGCTATCGCTGTCCTTTGGCATATCATTCCGTCTATTTGAGCAATTTCGGGTATTTTTCAACAGTATACGGAGATTGAGGGTGCTAGTACCGCCTCTTTCACCATTCTTTTTCACAGGCACCTAGGCACCTAGGCGCTTGTGTTTATTGTTTTAAGTTCTTATGACGGAAAGTTTTTTTTATGTCGAACATTCGTTGTGTACTTGTCAGCTAGAAGCAGAGAACGATCGTTTATCGTAAGAACCTTCCCGGCACAAGTATTCTCCATCGAGGCAGAGGTTAGGTTTAGCTGTTTTTGACGTGATGTAAGGCTACTTTTTATCAGGCTTTCAATATTGTGCCAAAAAGCATAAAACACGTAAAAAAAGCCGGAGCTGAACCTCTGCTTGTAGAGTAGCCAACAGACACAACTACGGTAGAACGTGGCTGCAACATGTAATCTCCAAGCAGATCCTACGGTAGCATAAGATGGTATCAAAAGCTGGCAGAGGAGTGAAGCCGACCAAGGAGTGTGTATGCGACCGAACTCCTATGTCGGCTCACTCTTCTGCCAGCCTTTGATATTATCTTATTATATCATCTAATGCTACCATAGGATCTGCTTGGATATTAGTAACATGTTGAAA
This sequence comes from Branchiostoma floridae x Branchiostoma belcheri, assembly GCA_019207045.1. NCBI lineage: Eukaryota > Metazoa > Chordata > Leptocardii > Amphioxiformes > Branchiostomatidae > Branchiostoma > Branchiostoma floridae x Branchiostoma belcheri. The sequence goes on along the minus strand of CM033024.1, from coordinate 31,603,386 downwards.
ATCGTGAGTCAGCCATAAAGGCAAACATGAAGGAGGATATAATGGTAGAGACTAGACAAGCTCCTCTGTCAATTTATTCACCTTATTTGGCCAATTTCTCCTATTTTCTCAACCCGCGAAAGGAGACCGGTTGAAACGACAAAAATGCGCCGCTTGCATGCCACGACGGATCCTCTGCCTAAACCTGACATTTTCCCGTGATTGTCCGTTAACGAGAAGCCCTGGGTCCCAAATGAACTTGAATGTTAGTTCAAATCATGCGTAATTTGGTAATGCCGGTAGCGTGACGACTGGAGAGCCACGAGTCTTCAACCCCGGCCCGCCCTAACCATCACACGTCACTCCCCATAGTCTTACACCCAACTTCCAGCTACAACTATTTTAGAGAAGCGCCGTACCTTCACGAATCAGGCATTAAGAACTTTAAAAGCAGTCTGCGGTAGGTAAGAAATCTTGCAAGGAACTCAGAGAACTTATATCAGCGGGCGTTCTTTCGCTGTAGGATTCAAACAACAGTATTTCTCCGCCTTTCTTACAATGTTCGAATGTCTCCTTGCGAGCTGGACGATTGACAGGCATATTCAGGCTTTGTACGGAATGTTGACTCTAATTGTGGGTAATATAGTTATGGCATGCTAGAGATTTGGACGTCTTTTCTTATTTCCCGAGGGCACTGCGTGCCGTCTTGAGTGAAAACAGAAGAGCGTCTTGAAAACAGGATCTTGAATAGCAGGACACGGAACTCTGGCGTCTGAGGAACAGAATAAATACTGATATCCTTCCCCGCAGAGACTTGTGTATACTTTTCGGACAGACGGAATTCTGGCATACGACGAGCTATGGATCACTCTGGAAATGTGAACATCCTTTAAGTTTCCGTCTTACCTAGCACGATATGCTCCTCAGATTACCTAGCATTGCTATTTTCCTGCTACACACACTGGCATGCTAATCAATATACAAGTTGTCAACATTGGCAACTCGCGTCGCTTTGCATTGCTGGGTAGAGTGGTGCCATGCGTGACCTAGCAAGCGTAGCAGAGCTAGTTTTCTCCCAACCAAGCAAGTCAAGTGTTTATATCAGACTAGCAACTAGTTTCCTATCTGACCTAGCAAGGCTAGGTTTTTCTGTGACGTGTTGGCACCATATGCCCTGTGGTGAGAAGGAGTTTATAGTGGAAGTCATTTTGAAAGTGAAACATCGCTAGTTTTCGGCCCAACCTAGCACGCCACATGTCCTAACATTTCGCCTAGCATTGCTAGTTCTAGCAAGAGTAGCGTTACCACATTTTCATTTCTGGGCTCTAATTACACCGCGGTGAAGAAAAAGTTAATTCCTGGCGACCCTGAAAGCAAACCCTGACCTAGCGGCTAGTTTTGGCCCGGCCTAGCACTGTGCATCGCCTAGCATAGGTAGTTCAATACGTGATCCAACACAAGGTTCTCTTGAGTTGTAGATGCCCTGCGGTGCAGAAAAGGTTGACTGTGGGGGCCCCTTTAAACAAACCCCAAACATCGCAGAGTCAAGTTCAAACCCTTCAGGCTGTTGTGGGATCACCGCTTTTCCGGTGTCGGATTTCCTCTCATGGAGTGGGCGAGTCCATTATCGGCGAATTAGAGGGGTGTAGAAAGACATTTCTGAACGCCCTTGTATTAAAAACAAAATGTCTCGATTTTGTGTACCCTTGTCGACGTTTGAATCCTTTTTTTTTTATAAATATTCCAGCATTCACCAGTGTTCTTGAAAACATTTTTCTTCCTTTATTCATTTGTAGATTGTTTCGGACAAGTCTGAGTGACTTTTCTGTCCAGGCATTAACATTCCGAAGTGAATTACACGGCTGTTCTCTCGAGCGCGTGGACACAAATCGTTCTTTAGACAACAAGCCACAGGAATGTCAAGTTAAACAAGAATAAATCACCCTTCTCGGTCCTCTAATTTTTCAGAAGTGCACAAAATTAGCGTCGCACTTGTAGGATTTGTGGATAGACACCTTTCGGTATTTCTAAGAGAGTCCCAAGGATTAAAAGTAAGGCCATGTTGATTTGATTATATGGATGGCATCCTCTGGGAACCCCAAAACTGATGCGAGCGAGCGAATGAAAACGGGAAAAGTCTGTAAAAATAAAAAGAATGTCTTTATGATGAAATCTATGTGGTCAGGAAGGTTGAACAAATGACACACAGAATGCGGTATGGCCTAAGCGTCAGATTTAGCTATGAGGTTAAAGAAAACAATCTTTTGTTTGTCTATTCTGTACATAAAAAACAATGACACTTTTTTGCTTGGACTTGGCCAGAAATTTTTTTCTTCTAAATATTAGAGAATTTGTTATTTTTCATAACATAAGTCTTTTTTTGGAAGTTGCAACGCGACGATTACTAATATCAAAGCAAATTTAGATCGCCCGCCCAACACCATGACCTAACCGCACCAGTATGTGATCACATTTGGGTAATCAGGCCTACCAGACTAACACGTACGTGACCTTTGACATGTGGCGCGAAAGGGGGAGGACCACCGATCCTTGTTGACATATGGAAGGCATGATTATAATCCTGTTTTGCCTTTTAGCATAGTTGCGTAGAGCAAGCGGGCTCAGTGGTTACCATAAGGCGGGGATTTGGCCATCACTTGTCAATTATACATGACAAGTTCAAGGTAGATTTCTCAGGGACGGTACATTGTTGACCAGGTAGGGTGAAGAATAAACTTGAGCAAATATTTTCAATACAGTATTGAGATTTTGCTTTCATCTTGTATATATATTGATGAAATTCTGTGATTTTTCAACCTTTTTTTGTAGGTCTTGGCCAAAAAAGAAAGAGCATCTGTCTTGTTGAAGAGTACTAAGATACATGTATGCTTTGCACATCCTTGGCCAATTTCTGATTAATAAAACTACCTTGCCTTTTTCTATTAACATGGGTGCCTAAGCATTTACACGAAACCTACGAGATTCGTACAAACATTATGTGATACGCACGATTCACTATGAAAAAATGTACGAACCTTATGTGATTCGCACGAATCACTATGTGACACACACCTTATGTGATTTGCACGAACCTTATGCGAAACCACCCGACCACTGCCGGGTCAGGTGACATTACGTCATTCGCATAAGGTTTGTGCAAATCGCGTAAAGATTTGTGTGATTTTCATAAGGTTTGTGCGTTTTCGCATAAAGATTCGTGTGATTATCATAAGGTTCGTGCCTTTTCGCATAATGATTTTCATCAGGTTCGTGCTTTTTCGCAATGTGATTCGTGTGAATCACATGAAGTTCCTACAAAAACCCCTGTTAAAGTCCATTCAAGAAGGTTGTTTGTTTGGAGCAATATCTGGAGCCGTAGCTAGCTTTTCATCGTGGACATCTCACGTGCTCCCTATAGAATGGAGTAATAAGGGTTGTCTCATGGAGAATTATCTAAGTGATGACCAGAAAGTAGAGCTGTGTACCTAAGCAAATTTCAGGTAGAGGTACAGGTACCAAGGTTTAGGTACAGGTACCAAGGTTAAGGTACAGGTCCAGACCTGAACATGTACCTAAAAAGCTTATGTAAGTTAATCATGTAGCTAACTGTGTTTTTTTTAGTGATAAATCGTCATCATTGTATGGGGAATTACACATTTGAACCTCAAAACAATTTTTGCCAAGTTTCAACTGTAAGATTATTATGATTGTCCCTGCTGATTTGGGATCAACTTATCCAGTAGTCTTTAAAAAGAGGTGTCCACTAGTGATTTAGCTAGTTTAGGTACAGGTGTTTACGTCTGGACCTGTACCTAAACAATTTTTTAGGTACGGTACAGGTACGGGTATTCAGGTACACAGCCCTATCCAGGAGATAGCCCTGAGGTTGTCTGTACCCTATGTTCACCTTTATCCGCAGGGTAACCTATATCTGTTGTCTTTGAAATCAGGGTATTGAAGGAACGTTCCTTCGTCCCATAGCCTTTTAATCAGCCGTAGGGGCAGCACAACATGTTGTGCTGTATCAATAGGCATTTTAGTCCCCTGGCGGCGCCTATCTCCTCTTCGGGGCAGAAGGGTGAAGGATATCAAGTCAAATATTCCAATTTGAAACCATCTGTCGACTTGATATCACTGCAAACCTTGTTTTAATAACAACGGATTTAAGTTACCCCACGGATAAAGGTGAACTAGCGTTAATAGTAATGTTCACACAAAAGGAGGATCAGACCATCAGAATTCGTTCTCACAAACCACGACTTTATTGTTTGGATGGTTGTGACTGTCCCTGGCCACGTGGCCAGGCATATACCAACTGATCTGTACAACTCTCGTCATAAAAACTAACCTTTTTTTCTCTCTCTCATCTTTCCTAGTAGGTTCGGTTCTCTTCTCGAGGCAATATGTAAGCAAAGTGCGTTTCTCTCTCTCTTTCTTTGAAAACATTGCACCATACATAAATAATTACATATACAAAAGGGCTCCCTTCTTCTTTACACTTTTTATATAATATATAGTATATAAAATATTATATTAGATCTAGAGGGCTATACAATTATCATCGATTGATGTTGAGTAGGACTTCTACCCAGCATGGGCAGGACGTGATAAACTGTCTTGAGTAGGAAGGTCCCCAGCCCTTCGCAAAGCTGATCCGGACCGAGTTAGGGTCATAGGGGCCGTCCAGAAGGTCAGGGTTCGAAGTTCTTTGCAACATTTCCGACCTCCCGTAGTCGAAAATCTTGATGCTGAATCCGGGGGGAATCTTGCGCACGATCAACGTTCTCGAGTTCGGAATATCCAGTGTGGGGGAGTTCACGAATATGGCGTGGTTGCTCCGATTGTACGCCCAGACCCCGTCCGGTTCTTTCGACAACGTCAACCCGTAACCGATCTTTTTTCGAGTTCTGACCACGTTTTCGGAGTGCGATTCGCTGGATGAGAGCAGACCGAGGCAGAAGCCGTCGCCATGAGGTAGTTCGTGGAAGATATTGACGCTCGCATCGTACACGGCGAAAAGTCGCCCGACTCGAGTCCTGTGTTCCCAGTAGGCAATCGAACACCAGTGTAATCGTTTCCTGGACTGTCCAGGCAAGTCGCTGAGGTCTGTAGAAAACACAAGAAAGGAAAACTCATAAGTCTTAAGTCTTACAAGAATCTAAGACAAGAACATAAAAACAGACACTAAGTCTAAAGCCACATCAATGAATTTGTTGGTTCTCGAATTTGTCCTCTTTTTTTAACGTTGACTTGTATGAAATGTATGAAAACAAGAAAATGAATGATTGTGGCCTTTTTCTTACTTGATACAGTACCTTCTAAATGGCTTCACTATTGCACTTGGTTTATGAAGTTGCTTTTCTGTTTAATCACACTAGGGGGCATTATTCTTAGATAGCTTACAGATCATAGAATATCAACTTATGAAATGAGTAGTTTTACATGTAAAACAACATATGAACATACAGACTGCATCTAACACAGGCTAATTACTAAAATGAAATGATTCAGGAACCATTGCTATTCATTCTTATACACCTACATCATAGGTCATTTATGTATAAAACTCAGAACATGGGACCAGTGCAGGTTAGGTGCAGGTAGACACCAGAAATACCTGCACAGCTCCAATTTTACCAGCACTAACCTGCATATGCAGGTGGTATTTCGAGCCCTGACCCAACAGACCTTTCAAAGTTTGTCTCTACCCAAGCTCGACTGTCTTCACACTAACCAGAAGCCTCCTAAACACACACACAACGGTGAACAACTGCCAAGTCACAGGACAACTGCTTCCTCTCTCAGCCCACACTACATTCCCACGCTGCGCCTTTAACTATTACTTTATCCATCACAGGACCGTCACAATGGGAATTTTTGTCTGACAAAAAGGGCCCATTTCCATCAGAGGAGTGACAGTAGACAGGAGTGTCACCTGAGACAAAGCACGTTCCCTGGAAAACCTTAAGTTGTATCTTCTTCTTACGTCATGTTGACGTCTTGGTGTATCGTACTGACACAACGAAAGATCCATACAAGATTTAAGAATCCGTAAATGCTTGTAACTTAAATTATTTGTTAGTTTTGACCTTTTTAGTCTTACATTTAAGATGATCATGTTGAAACAATAAAAGATTCATAGAAGCTTAGACAAGCTACTTATGCTTTCGAATACTGCAACAGCACTTTGTATGTTTTGTAAGTTGTATCATCGTATCCTTCGCATCCTTAATTCTGATCCTCTTATGCATGAGACTATTTTCTTAAGACAATAAAAAAGATCTATTGAAGCTTAGAGAAGCTATAGATGCTTTCTAATGCTTGTATGGTGAAAAGAACGTGTGCTTTCTAAATCGTGTTATCACGAATAATCTTATTTTGATCGGCTTAAGGCAGCCTTGGCTTGCTATTTAGAAGTAAAGTGACTTAGATTTCCACTAAGGTAAACACGAATCTGTGCTGCGAAGGATTTAGATGGTATAAAACTCGCTTAGACTTCGCCAATGCATCTTCCCAATATCAATTTGTGTAAATTAATCCCGAAGTAGTCGGAAGGTAGTGCCCACGAAATCGGATTAATTTGGAAGCATGATTTTAACAGTCGTTGAGTAACGAAGTTACAGCGGAGAAACAAAACACCCCTAGCTGTGTAAGTGACGAATTAGAGGCTCGATCGGACGCGACGTTTATCACCGCTATTTGAGGCAAGCGTAAATGCAGAGATGGCAATCTGTGGGTAAAAATACAATGAGGTTTCTCTAACAAGCAAGGTCTAAAATACGACCAACCAAATATCTACTAACTAGTCTATAAATATATGTTTGCTTCTTGTCAAGTTTTCCACATTTCTTCCAAATTTTGGCCATCAGGCAAAACACTTTAATAGTCATAGTGTGATATTGTTTTGGAATTATTTGACAAAGTGGACTAATAAAATATTCTAAGGCCTTATTCTTCTTTCATTGTAATATTACATAGAAAGATACTGTAATTCACGTTGTCTTCTCGGTACCAAACTTTCATGGTCTGAGAAAATTTAACTTGTTCTCTGAACGAAATGTTCACTGTCGCGGCAAGTGCACATAAAAAAATTCTGTGAATTATTTGTTATCAGTAATGATAAGTTCACATTACAGTCGTCAGCGTGAAAACCGTGAACATAACAGTACATTGAAAAAAATCAGGAATTACAGTATGTACCATATAGTGTTAACTGCTCATCTGAAAGTATGGTTGGCTAATAGACATGGCAACATTACCACCCAAAGTAAGACAAGCATTCTACCATGCCAGGAAAAGCTATCCACAGTCCCGAAGCCAGGAACAAGCATCAAGAAATGAGACGAATCAGATACTACATCAGAGTTGACAGGTGCATGTTGGAACACCAAATTACATTGGACAGCACCTTGCCCCATCACCCTAACCCAACCAATCAGACGGCCCGACACAGGGTGTCATGGGAGGGTCAGTGAAGTTGCTGAGGAGGAAAAAAGATGACCATGCAGTTTGGGATTCAGACGAATGGCGCAAGAAGTAGCGTCCAAGGCCACTTATAAATGAACAAATGGCCAAACACTTGTACGGCGCCATATAGGCTGAGAGAAACAGAATGCAAAGTTATCAGTCCCATATGATAACAGCAAAGTCTGAGTATAGTTGTGCCTTTTCACATTGAAAACTACAGGTAGATTTATTGATCATTTACTCTTAGTTTCCAAGTTTCATCTTTCTGTTATTTCAATTTCAACAACTGACATAAAATTTGTTTGGTTGTCTTAGCCTAGAACACAAATGATTTTATTTTTTGTCATTTTCAAAATATCTGATCAGCAAGAAATGATATTGGATTGGTTTCATGGCACACACGATATGCTGTTTTCAAGTTTCACTTTCTTCCATCACCTTAAGATATCCGACAAACAAGACATCTTATTGGACTGGCCTTAGACACATACATTACATCTTGTTCTCTATACAGGTTTCCATTCTAATCCTTTTCACAAAATCTGAAATACAAGAAATCTTGTCTTGGCCTTTTGGAAACACATCATCACAACTTATTCTCTTTTCAGGTTTCTGTGCTAATAATTTCTTTCATAAATTCTGAGAAACAAGAAGTTTCATTGTTTTGGCCTTGTGACACATATATTACACCCTGTTCCTCACTGTAGACTATTTGTTTCCAACTTGCTGTGTTCTGAAGGAGGCCCCTTCGCACTGTTGTCCCAGCAAACGCCACTAATGGCCGCTATCAGTGAGAAAGACCAAAGGACTGGCCAGCCAGGGAGAGAAGTAAACAGTCAGGCTTGATTTATTCCTTAGTTTACAGGAGACGTCTCCTGTGACCTCTGAGCTGAAGGTCACTCCTTACAGGAGAGTCCGAGCTTGAGGCTTTCTTGAAGAGTCTTTCTGCATGATATCTTCTTAATCCTATGCACTGTTGAAGGAGGTTAAGTTCTAGACACTAGAATTATATCCTGCAATGTTTCTGTTGCAACTTCCAAGACGTAACATTGGGAGAATTTCTTGCACCCTTTTGTGAAAACAAGCCATCACTTTAATGAGCTGCGGGGCAGGAACAAAGCAAGGCCGACCAGAGGGTGCCCCCTTTTATCAAACCAAGATGGCAGGCATTTCAGAACTGACCAATGGGAGAGCGTTTCTGGGGGGCAGCCATTTTGGACACTTCACAGTGAGAAACACCAGAAGACTGGGTCTGTTTCTGACCTAGGGGCCAACAAAAGGGGTGAACAGTTTGGTTTACATAGGGGCAGGTAACACTGGGAACTCTTCAAACTTAGAAAAACAAGCAGAAAATTCTTAAATCTAGTTCAAACTGTACCTACAAGAAATATAGACACTATACATAAGGCTGCAATTTCTATTTTTTGGCTCTACATGTAAGATTTGAATTAAAAAGTAGTGGAAGATCAACATGGGGTTTATGTAAAGGCAGGTGACACTTCAAACTCTTACAACTTGGAAAGACAGGATAGAAATTGTAAAATCTGCAATAACTCGGATATCTGTCATAAAAAAAACTGAGACACAGGTAGGCCACTGCAATTCAATTTACCGGTTCTACAATTTCAAAAAATAACTGGAAAATCCACATTGCCAAAAGGGTACACACAGTTTTGGGACATGAATACAAACAACTTTTAGTTTCTTTCTAAGCAGATGACATTTCAGACTTCGCTCATAATCCAGTAGAAAATCGAATTGTGTGGTTTCCAACATTTTGCCCTTGAAGTTTTGAAATTATGTTACAAACTTTTTAAGTTATTGGGTAATTATTTCACATAACTTGAAGGCATCAGTCAGTTTAATGAAAATTTCTGTAAACTTCAACTTGCATGGGAGATTTCGTACCTTGCCCCCCCAGGGAGAGACGGACATTCTAAAAGCATACATACACGTTCAAACACACACACATACAGACAAAGGAGAGAGCCTTTTCATGCGGAGAAAATGGCAGCTTGTTTAAATATGCAGAGGATTAGTCGGAGAGGAACATGTGCCATGATCTGACGTTAGGTCAAAGGTTTCCTAAACCACAACCTGTCAAAATAACCGGCGGACAATCAGGACTGAAAATAGCAAAATAATGGTTCGATCCATAACCAAGGCTTAGGTTGCTGACAATAAACTGACCATCAAGGAAAAAGATGTGTAGCAATCTGATGTCAAAACCACAACCTGTCAAAAAAATGGGCGACAATCACTGTAGAAAATAGCAAAATAATGGTTCAATCCATACCTACGGCTTAGATTGCTGACAATACACTGACCATCAAGGAAAAAAATTTTCACAATCTGACGTCAAAACCACAACCTGTCAAAATAACAGACCAACTTTCATGAGGGACAAAAGCAAAATAATGGATTGATCCATAAGTAGAGCCTACAATGTGTTAACAGTGACTGACAACAATCGGGCACAGAGAAAATGTGTCACGGTTGGTCGTCAAATTCGTCAAAACCACAACCTGTCAAACGACAGGCCAAATCTGGAGATTGATAGACATAAAATAATGATGCAATCCATAACTGGTATCGCTGGGCTTACGACGCACCGCTGACAATGTTCCGTACCGAAGGAATGAATGCGTATGATTCCTGGGGGGGATAACGAACTAGCATGACAAATGTAACAATTTTCCTACTGTACATTGTGTGGTGACACACAGCGGTAACACAGACGTACACACCAACTCATCACCATCCTAACTGCCTGGCAAAAGCTATTATTTTTAATACAGTTTGCCAAGAAGCATCCGAGCAGCATTCCTTAGATGCTGAGCTGAAACTCTAAGGTGCCGAGCAACCGAACAATCAATTCTTCCGCACTTTCTTCTTTCACAGCAAACATGCATATCTCAAAATCTCCAAGGTTGGGTCGGCATAAATTACCCCAAGACTTTGCTGAGGCTATAACAAGTTGATTTGTTGGGTTTAGAAAATGATGTTGATCAATATGCAAAAAGAATCTGAAAATTGGTTGGGACTTCATGAACTGGACTGACCCAGACAAGAGATGAGTTTTGATGTCTATCCAGTTTATAAGAAGTAACAATTATGAATGATAAAAGCTCTTTGATATGAAATACTTCTATGAGTGACACAATCAAACCTGCCTAAGAAGACCATCCAAGGAAACAATAAAATCTGGTTTATGTGGATAGGCAGTTACTATATGGACAAGAGTCAATGGACAAAATTATCTAAAAGACCACCAAAAAGTGTACCTACGGGACAGGTGGGCCTTATGTAGATGTAGTACCTTTATAGGTTTCACTTGTTATGTACTGTAAATGTATTTAAGTTTGCGGGGATTTAATTTCGCGGTAGCGGGAAAAAGGACTTTTCGCGGTGGTTTTAAGTTTGCGGTAGCACCATGCACCGTAGTCTCTTACTGCCATGGACAAATGTCCGCGAAAACGGCGAACATTAAACCACCGTGAAAGTTTCTAAATTTACAGTATGTCCTATTTTCTGAGAGAGAAGAGGGGGGGGGGCATTCTGTTGAATTAGAACAGACAGGAAGAGTTTTGAGAGCGAGGGCAAACACTACTGGTGCCATAGAGTGGTGGGCCTATATAAGGGCAGTCTCTATACACAATGTCGCACACCGTATCACCTGGGGTAGACTAACAAACCCTGGTCTTATCTACTGCGTGGTCAGGACACTGTATTGTGTAAGCTACAGAAAGGGGGGAGGGGGGGGGTTTGTTTTGGGCGACTTCCTCAAGACATTTATACATTATCTTGTGTTGTAGCTATCCCAACATTAGACCGATTCTTTGTAGGGGATAAGGAGCAACTACAATATACAAGACAAACATCACTTTGTTTCTTACTTTACGAGTTATTTTTCTTGCAAACTTGCATTGTTGACAACTCAGCTAAGTGCAGACAAAAAGATGGAAGGCACATTAACAGTTGATACCATTTTGCTCAGTTTTAATATCAAGTTCTCAAGAGAGTTACATCAAGATAAAAGCGAAAAAGTCTTCTTGACAAAGTGTTTAGATCTCTCTACTGCTGCTTTCACCATTTCGAAATCAGCACTACCAGTAACTCACTGTACTGTCTGTAGTGTTTGAAAAGTTGGTGTTTTGTAAATCTATGTTTCGCTGTACAGAATTAATGCTAGCTATTACCATTGATACAACTCTCAGTTTTTCCTACCTAAACCACAGCACACCTGAGACAAAAGAGCAACCCTAACTGTCCCCCTGTGTCTTGAATGGGAGGCCCCAGAATCTCAAGTACTTTGATAAGGATCTCCTCTGCTATTCAAGATGGCTGCCTGTGCAGTTTGAGTTGACAGACCGCTGAGTTTCCCCCCTAATTGACAAAATTAGGGCCCTGCAGCCCAAAGACCCACCATTCTCTCCATCTGTCTGTGGTTTCGGGGGAGATAAATTTTCTTATAAATAGGAGGCTACTGCTGAGACTTGAAGAATCGCCCTGAATTTCAGAAGCCTTATCTTAGATGAGGTAGGAGGCAAAAAGGGGCTTAAGGTGCATCTAATTGCATCTCCGTAGTATCAGCATATCGCTAGTACAAGGCAGAAAATGATGTACATTTGTCCTAGCAAGGGTTCTCTTGTCATCAATTTGCGATGCCCTACAGAAAACAGGAGGAGCCGACCACAAAGCAAAGTGCTGTCCGCTGTGGTCATGGTTCGCACACACAATAACAGTACTAGCACCAATGAAAGGGCTGTTCCAAGAGTCGCGCCACCTCCCCCTGCCTCAAGTCACATGTACCCTCTCCAGAACCCAAGGCATATCTGCTTTCTCCTATGGCAAAGCTAGGTTTATTCTGTAACGGAACACTCTGGTACCCCTTTCTGTCCTCTAGGGTCTCTATTGGGGGGGTCATGGGGGGAGGGGTCGGATATACCCCCCTATTGTAACTCCTGAGGGGTAATAGGGTAAGAGAAAAGAAGAGGGGAAGTAGCTCTCTGACCCGGGCATGCCTTGCTGACCCTATAACAAAGACCTCTGAAATAGCTGTAAGATTGCTCGGAGCTCGCTCGTTTCCCATCTGCTTACTCAAAACCATGCTTTTCCAACTCCTAAGGCAACATCCAGCCCACAAAACCCTCGCGCAACCCTCCCAAACACTCAAGTCTTACCCCCGTCTTGTGTTATGTCTAAGAGGTCCCGTTTCTTTACCTTAAAGGAAGTGAAAGGGAGAAGGTAATGGGTAAGTAGGTGTATCATTATCACAGGAGAGTGGTGTGTGGCAAGGGCTGCCTGGAGAACTTAGGATGGACAGCACAGTCATTACAGGTAAAGGCTTTGTTTACAACAGTCTCTAGGGGGGCAGCTTGCATTGGGAGGGGCTAGAGTAGGGTTGTCTCCACGGCCTATCCTACCCTCCCTCTCGGAAAAGTTTCTTGTTGGGACAGAAAAATGTTTGACCACGTCAAAAACATGAGAACTTACCATTGAAGAAAATGTACTTCCGTAAGTTTACAATGAGATTTTAACAACGATATCCAACAAGTTATGGGCTCCAAAACAACAAGTGGTCGGAAGAAGTTTTAAGTTGCAGACAGCTCTGGGCTAGAGGCACATGAAGTTATGCTGATGGGGTACAAGCCGAACTCAAACCATCAAAACATAGAACATGTTAGGTCTTATTCAAGTGCCAGTCACGTAAGACTAGGAGAAACAGGTTTGCAAAAAGGACAGCATAAATACAAAGAAAAGGAAAGACCTAAAACATGATGCAGCATCTTGCCTTGCAAGTTCCACCCAACCCCTCTGTTACAAAGAGGCACAGAGACGGACGAAATCTCGGTTCTCTTCTCCAATCTTCCTCCCAGCGCTGGAGTGATTTGGCCCTGAAAGCCTGGGGTAATTGGCTTAGGCTCCGAGCCGCTCAGGTCACACCGCGGCCCAGAATCCCCTGTTCTCTCCCTGTCCGCCCATCCATCAATCGCACAACCAACCGGACGGATCGATGAGGAGTCGCCAAAACCTAATTCTTCCAGGTTTCGGTCCTTGGAGGGGTGTCCAGAGGATTTCTTGTCCAAGTTGGCAATATGTTATTGTACATCCCTTGGATTGGATCCATAGTTCTAGTGCCTTTGAAGGTCGCTTGTTTTACTTTCAGTACCAGCGTCAAGTTGAGAAGTTCAGGTTCGAAACCTTAGTCTTTCAGGTTTCGGTTGAAATCAGTTACGTTTCAAATTTTTTGTCACACATTTCCAAAGGCAAGAACTAACTACTTCCAAGAGAAAAGCGTGAAAATCAAGTTTTTCATAACAAAGAACTAAAATCCTCCAAATAATTCCGGTTTGTGAAGTCTTGTTTTCTGTAATAAGGCACACTTCTATCACTTTCCTTTCTACCTTCAAGAAACGTTAGGGGAAGAACTCAATTCCCAATCTGAGCACGGCTAAGTAGAAACAAACTCGTCTTGTTGCAGACATTACAGGACAGAATGGCGCTTCCCTCTCCTAACGTTGAGCACCACGTAGACACACTGTCTGTGCCTACCAGTTACAGACTGCGTTATGGGCAGGCTGGGATCTTAAAGATTGTCTCCGAGATCTCCTCAGAACCGAAGGGTCGAAACAAATGGCCGTCCTGGAAGACAAACGATTTCCTCCCCCATTCTCATTACTTTCTGAACAGCCCCTTGAAGTTTGCAGGGTACTGTGGGAAGTGGGGTTTTGATGCTGTACCAACAGGTGTTGTTGCCATGGCAACAAGTGATGGCATTCTGATGCTGGTTGGCTGCCAGCTACGCAGAATTAGAACAAAAATTTGTGGCATACAATTGTGCATTTGAAAAAAACACTTTTTTCTGAAAAGCACAGCAGTTGGTATTTTAGTTGAATGAATACTGGATCTAAGTTATATCCATATCTTCTCTAAAGTCAATCACTTATTCCTGCTTATGCTTTTTAAATTTACAAACCAGTGAAACAATATCATTTAATAAAACAGAGGCATCTAGTTCTGACTTTGACAGTAACATTAGTTTGCATTTAGTAATAAAATAACAGATTTTCTAGTAATTGTTAAGCCCACAATTTTATTTGTTGTTTCTTGCATTTCCCGACCCTATTTTTTCCAATAAGAAAACAAACAAACAATAAAAACTTTTCAAATTGATGGCCACACTTCGTGTTGACAAAATTTCACTGCCTCTCCTTTCTCAAATTAACTATCATTACTATGGGCCTCAAATTCCAGTAGCTGTACGTGCCTATTTTGGATAGTGCATTTATTATTTTTCCTTAAACTTTGCTACCAGGGACCCCCTATATGTTGAAAGTTTAGGTCTTCCTGTCCGGTTTGACTTTTTGAAGTTTAAAAAAAATTTTTTTCGACAGACCGACCAGATATTTTTCTGAAAAAATCCGGGTCAACAACAAATAAAATTGGTGTGGCCTAACAACGACAAAACACACACTTCCACATCAGAACCGGCCTTTCCACCTGCAGCCATTCGCCCGCTAATTTCGGCTGGAGGAGTAATTACCAGTAATTATTCATACTTCATTTGGGAGGGGGTGCGAGTCACATTGATCGCGACAATGGGATCAATCCGACAACACTGTGCCCATGATGAAATTTATTGGACTCGAGCAGGGAGGGGTCAACCTTCGCGACCTTGACCAACTCGGGCATAACAAGCGCCGGTGGCGGAACACAGGGCGCTATCACGTATTTATGGCGATTTCATTGTTTTCGAGAGATAAAACGCCCGCTCTTTCTCGCTCTGACGACAGGGTTTGTGAGTGTAGGGCAGCAACCGGTGTTGACTTAAGGCTTGGTGGCTTTGGGATATGGGTTAAAAACAAGGTGGAGGATACGTAGTAACACTGGTGGTGTTTAATCATTCAAAATCACCCAAAATTGGGAAATTTTATTGTCAAATAATTTCATAATTGAAGATATCACAATATGACAGAAAAACTGTTGTCAAAATGATAACATAAAATATTAAGTTCAGATATGTAGTAACACTGGTGGCGCTTAATCATTCAAAATCACCCAAATGTGAACTTTTATCGTCAAAAAATTCCATAATTGGAGGTATCATAATATGACAGAAAAAATGATAACATAAAGAATTAATCTTAAAGTCTCTATATGTATACAATACAGTCATAGAAAAATTTATTAAACTAACCCACTTTATTTTTAGTTTAGCTTTCTGCTTTGTTATATAAGGTCTTTTGAAGGCAGTTATTTTAATTTCTAGTCCAATTTTTCTTCCATTTCTATCACAATTATGAAAATATACTTAAGATTTGGAGTCATCCCAAACTTATTTTCTTAATTGTTTAAGTGTGTTTTGACTGTTGCGACTATATTTTTAGCTTGTTTGAAGTTTCCGATGCTCTGATGACGCACAAGCCCACGCCTGACCTAGTCTTGTAAGGGGCCTTGCAGGTTCAGGGAAAAAACAACAACTGCAGTAAGCTTTGTTTACACCTCTATCTCTTAGGACAACATTTTGGTACCAGAAAAGATCACGAAACTTGACACCATCTTCCTCCTTGGCATCTACACAGGCCCTGTCTTCTCAAGACAATTGTGACGTACATCTTTACCGTCTTTAAGGCCATACCAGCTCACTTCTTCGGTTCACGTATCACCATGCAACCTTCTACACCATAAAACTTGGGGGCTAGAAGAAAAAACTTCTACACACTTCTGACTTCATTGGACAATACAACAGATAAAAGTCAATACGAAGTTGCAAAATCTACAACTTCCCCGGTTCAGCATCTTTAAACCCAACTGACATAAAATTGCTGTGGCTTTGAAACAGAGAGAAAACACATTCCATCCATCCTGAATTTTAATTAATGAAAGGAAAGAAGTGGCCGCCATCTCTCTCCCAACCTTCCAGCGAAATCCTATCTCCCAAGAGTGTCCTGGCTACATGCCTGCTGGTCTTTAAGGCCGACATCTCTCCAGCGAACCCTCTAGAGTTTCGCCAACTCCTTCCAAACTTTGTATACACTTGGCACAGGGGACACAGCCTTTCGTGACAGGGGTGGATTGCAGGGATTTGGTGGGAAGAAGTGGGTTGGGCTTGGCTGTTTTCCTCCGAGGTTTTTCCACCTAGTTAGGAAAAACCTCAGTGGTGACCCCTTGCCCTTTCGGCCACGCTTGGCCGACCTCAGTAGAGAGGGCTGCCTTTGTGTTACCCCAAGCCCCTCTAGGTTCTGTGGAATTTGCTGCTAGGCAAAACTTGGGAGAAAATCCTCGCAAACTTCTCCTGGCTGGACAACTTTGGCCATGTGCCTGGAACTGAGACATCTTCTGAGCTGAAAAATTCCCTGAGCCTTTTGTCAACAGTGGATGGGCAGCCACTATTACCTGCTATTGTGCCCCGTCACAAAGAAGAGAATATCTGTGGACAGATAAAGGCCTTTGTTACCCAAACTCCAGTGAGCCGGGCCACACAATACACGAGTCAAATGAATATCACCGCAAAAAATCCGATGAATTTCCGCGAAATCCAGTCGTACTTACCTCGGAACATCCCTCGACTTACTTACTTTACATCTGTCTATGAGGCATTTAATGAAGGTGTTCGTTTTGCGCCACGAGTCTTGTACCAAACTTGTCTGCCACAGACAAAGAGCGAAAGACACTTGCAACAAATTGCAACACTCCTTTTCACGTGCCCTACAAGACAGCCTAATAATTCCATCAAACGCCAAACCCTGACAACAAAGGAATGCCCCGGCTGTGCCCCCAATTTAGGCAGGGGGACCCTCGTTCTTTTCTTCCCTACTATGACATCATCGCTTCGCCCTTCAGCGCAACAGTTGGCGACGTGATTTGCCCCTTTTGGAACTGCCGGATACCCCGTGCACGCTAAATACAGGGTTTTGACGCCCCTCTCAAAGCCGCAGCTCCTTTGCTACCAAATTGCCTGGAGTGAAGCTTTGCCCCGGCTCCCACCACACAAAGTGGCGATTGTAAAACGTGATCAAACACCATGCCCAAGTCTTGCACAAAGGGTGTATTTGCCGTACCCTGGCTGGCTTGTATCCCCAGTCAAGGACACCAACACTACCTACATAAACCATTCCCCCAACTAGACACACACAGAAACATGGATACAAGGACATGTGTAAAGCTCCATCAATTCACTTTCTTGTTTCTTAGGCATTTGTTAGCAAAACTTCCGCGAGCAGTTAAAACTAAAGCATAGGGCTGGGAGCTAAACTCGAACATGGCTCCTCCAAACTGTGCCTACCAACTACTAAGGTACAAACTCGCCTCTGACTCTATTTTCACTTTGAGCTTCCGGTTTAGAATTTTTTTTTCAACATCCGAGAACCAAGAAATGAAACTGGTTTGGCCTAGGGGAGGTGAAACAAGTGACAACAATTCCCAACAGACTGGTAGGCGGGTTCCTGCAAGGCTTGGAGGAAAACTCCCTCAGGCTGCAAGCCTGCCCCATTACACCAACTCCACAATAGCGGGTGTCAAAAGGTCAGGGTGGAGACACCGGGACGGGAAATCGTTAGACGGAGACAGAGCAGTTGACTCGGCCCAGAGCACGATAGCATCACCCCGGTAACGATAGCATCGCTTTTTGTCGCCAGTATTGTCGCCACACAACAGGACACCAGATATTTTTGACAGTTGCCAGTTGATACGAAACACGGCGAACGATATCACAAACGCCAGTTGTTTTATCGCAAAATTGTCAGTGATTGCCATAATTGTAACTTGTTGTACAAGTTTCTTCAGAAGTTAGAATACAAATAAAAAGCCAAAATGTCTTCCAGGAATAGTATTTCAAGCCCTGTAATTAGTTGAGAAAAAATGACACATGAAGTTATTGAAATCAAAGATAATATCTTCTACAAACTCTTTTCTTAACCAGACTGAGAAAAAATTGCGTACTTCATTTCCCCAAGACGGCAATGTCACAAACGAATGTGGAAGAAAAATATACAATCATCATAAAACAGCCTAACAATTGCGAGGGTTTTAAAGGAAGACATTCAAGACTTGTAAACGGCTCTCCTCGGACGTTTCTCAGCGCGGGAGGTGCTTTCCCGAGTCTTTTATCATCATATCAAAGCTTTCAACAGTTTCTACCCTGGCGCCAAACATTCTTATGATGTATCCCCCAATTTTCCTGAATGTTCCCCACAACAATCAGCGAGACATTTGGCTAACGCCCGTGCATTTCTGCTCTATTTTGGAAATACGAGGGGTCAACGGAGGTGATACACAATGTAGATGTACAAATAGATACAGAATAGATTTCCCATTCCCTCGCAAGCTACAGTATTGAGAGGTAAATACATATCAAGCTCAATCTAACATCAAAAGCGCAAAAACTGTTACAGCATTTCAAAAAAGAACTTTCTACCTCCTTGGAAACTAGACATACTGTAGCAATCTGGATGTAACTTTTGGCAACCAACATATATATTTTCATAATATTGTACAATAAAACATTCTTTGCAACATGGAAATTTCTAAAACGTAATAAGTGAATTTATTTCATTGACAGGTTTTGGAAAGATTTGATTGCTCACAAGACTACCTACTATTACAGTTTAGTTGCTTGGTTGCAAATTAAGCTTGGTAGTCTTTTTTTAAACACTGACACCTAAGATGCTAACTTAAGCATGAAATTATACAGTCTAACACAAACAATCACGTCTTTAACTTCTTTGTTCAGGGTATACACTACTGATTTTAGATGAATCATATTTAAAAAAATGCTGAAGACGCAACAGAGGGAAAGTCCAAGTCTTACTGCAACCCTTTCTTATCCCTATGGCTTGACAGTAGGGCTGTGTACCTAAATACCCGTACCTGTACCATACCTCAAGGATGACATTTGTGATAATCTTGCAGTTGAAAATTAAGAAAACTTTGTGTTGAGGTTCAAATAAATCTTCATACAAAAATAACAATTTCTCACTAAAAAAAAAGAGTTGGCCACATTTACAACTTACAGATAATTGATCCAACTCGTTTAGGTACAGGTAAAGGTCCGGACCTGTACCTAAACCCGTGTACCTTACCAGTACCTAAAATTTCTTTAGGTACACAGCTCTACTTGACAGGAGGAGGGACAATCTACCAATATACCTACCTACCTATCTACCAATATAGCTTTCACCAAAGACAGGATTGTCGGGATCAGGGGACTTTTCTCCTGGGTTATGAAAACACGCAAGCCCAATTTCGCCCTGAGCGTGGGCCATTGTTCTCGCAACACCCTCGGTAATGACTTAGCGACTCCGAGCGGACGTTCTGCCACGCAGATTTGACGGGAGACTAGTCGAGGTGAAACCAAACCATTCCACACAATTAGGCTAACGCATGACCAGGAATTCCTTTCTGCTAACTGCACAGGGTTCTGGTCAGGATTTTACTCTAATGTAATAGTAGAGGTACAGAAGCAACAATTTGGGGGATGGTGTGGAATATGGGTCCTGGCCATTTTTTTGGTTATGAGGTTTAAAAAATGTGTGATAAAAAGTTGGCATTCTGAGGGGTTCCTTTTATTTGTCAATGTTGTTTTGGGTTGTCAATCAATCAATCAATCAGCCAAACAATCAATCAACCAACCAAGGAACAATCGCAACATAATGTACCTAAAAAAACAAACACAGGTATTGGGGTGAACCTCAACTTGTACCTGATCAAGTTTGTCCAATTATGTCTGAGTTATACATAACCAATGGTCCTTTCAGTGTTTTCATCTTTGTATTAAGAATCTAAAAAAATATTTTGTCATACATGTAGTTGTCATCTTTGAGATGTTGACTCTCTTATCTTGAGTGAAAAATATGATATCTGAGTGTTTTACTTGTGTCTTAACATGCTACACAAGGATCAAACCCCTTACTTTAAGAAGTGACCCTCTAACGCTTTATTTCACTTCGATCTTCAGAATTCCCCTGCCATAGAAAAAGTCAAGGGCGATGATATTAAGTAATTATGCTTCAATACCAACTCAATAACCTCTTCCGATAATATCAGCCCCGATGCATCCAGTCCCTGTCCCGCATTCTAAGTAGATTATCTGAAAGACACTTCTGATGTCCGTCTCGGCAAAACGCAATAAAGACTACGACAAGCGCCGTGCCTGGACACGGGAATGATCGCGATAACAGTGATCGCAATTCGCATCAGCTGTCCATGTCTGCTGTCGCAACTTTCTCGCATTTATCGATCGTTCTGTACACAAATTTTGACCACGTCTATCTTTAAAATGTTTGTAAGCTGCATTAACGAAAAAGATAAGGCAAAAGCTCTGTGAACAGATATCTCTACGTCTTGCGAATTATTACAGTACGTTAGGCAAGATATCAGGTACACATGTCCGAGGGGCAATATCAGCTGAATAGACAAGTATATGCAATGTACACTCCATATGAATGGGGTACGCAAAATTAAGTTTTACTTTATGTCTTGAATTTCTAATGTTGTTTGTTAACTGTTTGTTTGATTTTCAGTATAAAATATCTGAAAACCAAGGAAATAAACAAGTGTGGCCTAAGGAACAAACCTCAGTTAACGCTAGTTCACCTTTATCCGTGGGGTAACCTATGTGGGGTAACCTATATCCGTTGTTTAAAACTAGAAGGTGTATAGGGATATCAAGTCGACAGAACTTGGTTTCAAAGTGCTATACTTTGAAAATACAGTTGTTTTGCAGTTTAAAACCATCGCCCGTCCCGTTGATATCCCTAAATACCCATAATGCGGATATAGGTTACTCCGCGGATAAAAGTGAACTAGCGTTATCCAAGAAGACCGCCAAGTTCTATTTCTACCAGTGGTATGATCAAAAGGTGTTGGCCCGTGCCCCCCTCCCCCCTAAGGTAGCAGAAGTGAGACCAGATGTGTCTCAGTACTCAGAACTCTGGTCCTTGTATAAGCATTGGAGCCAGGAAGGGTCGAAGGGCAAGAACATGTTTCATTTGTAACCACATGGGAAGGAGATGAACTTTTCACTCCAGAACTTTACAAGACTTGTGTTGCCAAGACATGGTACTGCTCTTCCTAAGACTTTTCCTTCTTCCTTGTTGCGCTGATGTGAGAAAGACCTGTATTAACCCTAGTTCACCTTTATCCGCGGGTAACCTTTATCCGTTGTATATAGAATCGGAGTATTTAGGGATGTCAAGTCCACAGACGGCTGTTTCAGACTGGAATGCTATGAAAATATTGCAATTTGAAAACAACGTTGTCGACTAGATATCCGTAAACACCTCGTTTTTAAAAACAACGGAAATAAGTTACCATGTGGATAAAGGTGAACTACCGTTACTTCACCTTGGCCCTCAGAAAGACAAAGTTTCACAAAGACCAAAGAACAGCAGATCAAATTTACACATTTACATTTCAGGGTCAAGTCAAGAGAGGAGAAGAACTTGTGCAAAGAACGTAGACCGTGATTGTGCACACGTCACGTCGTGGCAGCTCTAACTACCCCTAATTCAACCCGTTAGACACATTTCATTGCTTTTTACCACCCTTACTGTAAACTTTGCTAAAAGCCTCCCTGACAATGCCAGCTCCTATATCCACCTAAGTAGGTCAATATGTTTCTGCAGCACTCCAAAAGCACGACCTTTACCATTCATTCTTGAGCATAGACAATAGCCATTTCTACATTGTCGAAAATGTGAACAATTACTAAAAGTTAATAGTGCTGTCATAAAAAAAACACCATTTTATTTCCTTGTATGTTTTCAGACATTCTGAAGTAAAAGATTTGAAATATGTCAACATGAAAACAGAGGGTTTCAAGGAAAAGTTGTACCTGATTATACTTGTTGAAACTGTGTATATTAAACTACAAACTTTCCTCTCAGAATCTGTTTTCATATTTGTCTTTCAGTTCATCTCTTTCTTTTTGTTTGAAGTTTTTATAAGCAATGTCTGAGAGCCAACTAACAACATTGGACAGGCCTTAATAGTATCAAATATAACGGTCTATCTTCCTTTCCTCTCTCCACCAGTAAGAAAACAGACTTCCTAAGTTTTCTGGGTCACATCCGGCTAACAGCGATCAAACAAAGGCCACCAAAACATAACAGAACACGCTATTTATGAGCAGAGAATGGCTGCAGATACCTGAGGTTTTCCTGGGAGTCTAAACTTCCCCTGAATTTAGCACAGCTCCCAAACCGCAAGCTTTTAGCTGGAAATTCCGCGGTAACCACTTCGGCTTTGTTGCTGATATTGTTATACAAACTTCCGTGAAATTTGGGGGCGATAGTTGACAACGCTCGAAGGTTACTCAATGATACAGACGACGTTTACCGTAGAAAATCGAGCCATGGAAACTTCCTTCGGTCTATCGATCTGTTAGCAACTTAAAGTAACTACTTCCTCGCCTTTGAACATTATCATCATTGATATCAAGAAGATTTTGAGTGGAGTTCCCTAAACCTTCACCAAAACTTCATGAAGACTATGACTTTATCAAACAATCATATCTAAAGCTGTGAACATCATTGACTAATAATTTTGACACTACTACTTTTATGATGGAGAGAGCTTTCAGCTGATATCACACTCATAGTCGTAGACAAAAATTTAACTGATATTTCTGAAGATTCCAAATTGTTTAGAACTGTTTTCCTACAATTGAACTGACTAGTGTTATCACCATTACAAAACTTTCCCCATTGAAGAAAAAAAACAAGGTGTACATTTTTTTCTTCAGACTTATTTTCATACTACTAGTAATGATCTCCCAGTTCCAGTTTTCTTTTTACAGAATAACCTTTCTTACAGAAAACAAACTACCTTGGTATTGTTTTAAAAGAAAGTCTACTTTTTCTTCTGTGGGCTTCGAACTTCCCACTCCGGGCCCCTGGTCCAGTCTGCTGTTGTCTAGCCGAGAGTCTACTGGTTATGATCATCACAATTCATCCTGACAGAGGGTGAGAGAAACACTGGACAGGCACCACCACCAGAGACTCTCCAGCCTCCAACGTTTCCCCACCGTTCACACAAACTTCCTCTGTTCTCAGAAACCTTCACACACGCCTTCATGAAAGGCCGAGATGTCTAAGAATTTTTCAGACAAGAAGTTGTCTGCAGAACTTGTGACACTTCTTTGCAAACTAGTGACTCTCAAAGAACTGAAACCAAGAAAATTCACCTCATGAAGTCTGCTGTTGAAACATTCAGGTGTTAAATTCCTTTAGACATAAAACAAACTACCCAACATGCAACAAAGATGCGACAACGACTACAAATTTTTGTAAGTAAAACTTTGTTTGTCACACTACAACATATCATTATTTGACAGTGCAGTCAAACTTGTATAAGTAACCTCCTCTACATAAGGAGCACATAGCCAGTATGACCATTTTTAAAATAATTTTTCGGGTTAACAAACATTTTAAAAACCCTAGGGCTACCTGCAAGAATAAATTATGATTGAGTGGTCTTCTTCAACAGGTTACTAGTACTCAGGTGGTCGTCCATAAAATAAGCCCAAGAAATTAAACTAAGCTAGATAAAGACAAAACCACCACCAAGACATGAAGTTTCCTCACAATAAAGCTGGCTGCAAAGCTTTCCACACTAAAACATTTAAAAGGAGTTCTTCAGCAGTGCAGTTGTCTGTAAATTGAGCCCAAGCTTTGTCTAGCGGAGCGAGGCCCAGGTTAGTTGGAATCCGGGGTTGAGGTGGCGGCGGCAGCTGACAAGTTGCATTACCCCCAGTGTTTATCTAGCGACTGTTAGAGAAATTCCTCTGAGCTGCTCAGTTGGCCCTCAGCTCGGATGTGACATCATCGAGTCTCTTACACTGTTATAAACATCGGAGGGAGAAAATAGTGCGTCGTAGAGTGAAAATGTCAGTCAGAATGTACTGAGGTTCGCTGTGTGACAAACCTTGCAGCCAAATTTGAGAAAACGTCATTACTACATCTAATTCTTCTCAAGGAAAGGAAATTTTTATTAAGTCTTCTGCACAGTCGCAAAAAACTTAACAATATTGTAGTCAAGAGTAAAATATCAGTCAGTAAATGTAGTGACAACAATTCCATTTTAAACAGGCTGTGAATTGTAGATTTATAAAATGCTGGGCGCTGCAAAATACTATCATTTTTTCCGTAGCACTTGTCAATGCCAAAAGACCTTCTACAGCAAAAATATCAAAATCCTTGATTCAAACTTTCCCACATGCAGTTGACTGAATGGTGAATACACATGCCTTTTCCCACGTAATGATTTAGTATTCTGATGAAAGAAGGCAAGTGCAAAGGCATGTGGGGCTTGTGTACCGCTTTTCTGTCCTGGGGTTAAAGGTTAGGGGTCAAACAAACACAACACCATCCTGTGAATGGAGCCATTTGTTCTGGGGCTGACCCCTGCATTTCTCCACCATGCCTGAAATCCAACTCCACTTGATTGACGCTGATCAATCAACCTGACATCCTGAACACGCTTTCTTGAAGGAAAAGGTGTAACCTTTCTTGAGAAAAGTAAAGGTAGACAGCTAATGTCAGATACGCTTCTTCAAGAAAATATAATTCAGGCACCATTCAAGATATGAATGCTGACACTAATATCTGCAATATAGCATTACTATTAACTATTCACTCTTTAGTAATTTGTAGACTGTATATATACATAAGTTGTTTTTACATTGAACTACATGTAATGTTTATAACATGATGGTATATTTTATAATAAATAAATAAATCGTTGTATTTTCTATACAGACAGTTCACACGTATGGTAGCGGCTACCTTCCATATTTGAAGCTTAGTCTTCAATGCCGTATCACTGAACAAATAATAATGGAAGGGGTTGACTTTGTTTTATCACTAGAAATTGCAATTCCATTTTCTCATCTAAGTGAACATTCTTCATATCCAGTTATTAATGTATCGGCAAGATACAGACATATGCTCATACGCACCCAAACATACTTCTACACGCGCCAAAACATCTATCAAAACCCACCGACGTTCAATTGTTGATACGAAAGCCATTCTTTACACACCGAGTGCTGAGAATGAACAATTCTCTTTCAGTATTTAATACCCATAACAATGGGGGATTACTAAGCAATTGTACTGGTAGTGACAACATTGTTGTGTGCTATTCACAATCTAATCCTTACTAGTCTCCCAATATCACAGGGGCTATTATTCAATGTGTTGCACTGTGAATAATATAACGGCTGTTACAGGACTTGACAATGCAGCAATAGGGGAATACACTAATAGCATAATACCTGGGTACCTTGTACCCACACGTGAAAACTGCACTCGCAGATAAAAATGTGAAAATATCTCATTTTCGAGAAGGGTACAACCGTCGAAATTCCTTGTTAGTAGAATTTATATTACAAACTATTGAGTTTCAGTGCTTGCACTTTTCTTCTTTATTACACTAACAAATCTACCCATCTCAATCATACTAATGTTGTATTCTTATAAGAAGTGCAACTCTGAATCATACAAAGTATGATCTTCCAAAACAGATAGTTCTGTATCATTTTCAGTGTGCATGTTGTATTCAATAGAGACAAAACAATGTGAAAGATAATATCAAAGAAAATTTTTTCCTATTCAATATACAAGGACCTAGTAGGCTACAGTGTGGTATCAAAAGTTTTTTTTTTTCAAAGAAAATTTATCAACATGCACAATTTTGTGTCCACTTTTGCATAAGAGTTTAACCCCATCTTTGTATGCCATGTGACAAAGCAATCTGTTATCGAAGAGAATTTATCAACGTGGACATTTTTGTGTCCTCTTCGGTATACAAGGAGCTTGACGCTTTGTATGCAACAGAGGCCAAACAATACCCATGGGAACGTCGGAGACATAAAACGGTACATTGCGAGGTGAAATGCAAATCCAGGCTTTCTCCCATCCAGGGTTTACGAGACACTATAACCCCTGAGTATCACTGTATATCTCCCAAGCTGCTTTGCTGCTGCATAATGTTCTGTTCCCATCAAGGTCACACTTCTTGACCTTGAGGGAGAATTCTGTACAGTGTTGTTCTTTGAAGCAAAGCTTTTCCATAAGTCTGATTACTAAACGTACAAGTGTTCAGTGTGCTTTGATAATTTGATAAGCTTGCCGTCAAATCATTGGAAAATCTTACGGAATACATTTGTTATAGATATACGATCTATGGGGTTACCACAGTGCAAGAAAATCTTTGTAAATGTTATCTACGGAATCTTTTTTAGCTGAAATATATGGAAGATTGTCTGAAGTTTTAAGCGTTGATACAAATCTTGAAATCCAACTCAAAATTCAGCAATCTGGGAACTCAACGTGTATCGTTTGTATTCGCTAATGTCGCCTGGATTGCACACTTATTCCTTTTTTACAACTCTCACGAGGGTCCTAACATATAGTATGTAGCGACTAAGTGAAGCAACAACTCATATCTGCTACAACTGCATCGGCGCCGAAGGCTACAAAAGTGCCGCGCTACACGACACGGCGATACATCAACAATAAATAAAGCATGGCGGGGGTTACTTCTTCGTTAGATCATATATTTGACAAGAAAATAACATTTTTACTTATGCATTTACAACTTGGTTCACGTTCGGTTAATGTGTATCTTTACTGTATCAAATGCCTTCATTGTGGAAAGTTCATGTTGTAGATTGTTTTTGATACACAGAGCATATCTATGCATCTCTTTAAAAGCAGTAATTTAACCAAAAGTGCCATTTGAGCCCCAAGTAAATCAAGCATTCTGAAAACGTCGCATCATAACATAATTCTTATAGATAAGTAATGCCTGCGATAGTCCTTTTAGGCAGTATAAGGGGCAACAAATCATGTGTAATGTTGTTATCCAGGTCTCTCGTGGCACAATAATAGAATTTGGATGTCGAATATTATTACTGCGGTCTACCAACATTCCTAAATACACAGAGGGTAACGTCAAGCGTCTAGATCTTCCTGCGACATTGTCGTATGATTCTTAAATAATCAGATGCCCAGAAATGCAGTTCGGGAAAAATTAATCCCCAGTGCATGGACCAGTACAGGTTAGGTGCAGGCAGACATCAAAAATACCTGCATAGCTCCAATTTTACCTGCACTAACCTGTATATACCCAGTACATGGACCAGTACAGGTTAGGTGCAGGTAGACATCAGAAATACCTGCATAGCTCCAATTTTACCTGCACTAACCTGTACAATCAGTTGGTATTTCAAGCCCAGTATATATACCAGTATTCTATACACAAATACAAAGTATAGGATACCTTGTAACACATGGACAACTATGATAATGCTATATCGTATACTATTCAATATAGCTCATGATTCCATGAAGAGTTTGAGAAATCATAAACATCAAACCTTTATTTCCTGACATGTTTTTTGTCAACATAGAAAATATTCTGAATTCACATTTTTTTTAAAGGCCAGCCTATGATCGTACCCTCCTCAATAAAGATCAGGGTGCCATCATGGGTTTGGAAAATTGTTACCCTTCGCTAGAAATTCCATCCCCGGCTGTCATTTCGATCAATTTTGGGGCCGTCGGGTCAGGGATGGGTCGCGAGGTGCTGTCTATAGCGGTGCACTCCATATTCATCACATAACGGAATCAGGGAATTCAGGCCAACACTCCCAACTCACTCCTGTCCGCTGTAATTATTGAAATCCCTGCTAATCGCATTTCTGAGAGCATATGATTACCTGAAAGCTTAAAATTGTCATCAATTATTGTACGACGGTAGTGGGTCTGACGGCAGTGCCAGAATTACTATGGAGTTCAGTTCTTGAACCAGGCATAAAATATTCAAACACTCTTGCTTCAAATAAATGGAAAGATCGACTCAAAATTTTTTAAGGATATCAGTCTCCTTGCACAACCAAAGAAAAGAATTTACCTGTGAACAATGATGAACAGTGACAACTATTCAAGGATTTTCATACATAGAAGCTGCTCTTGTAGATAAGTATCTAGATGAATTTCAAGTATAAAGTCATTACAGTATTGACAAAACAGACGGTATCAGAGAACCGATTAAAATTCCTTACCAATAACCAAGGTCAACTGACTTCTGATAAAACCGGTTCATTTGCATTTCATAGCATTACTGTTATTTCCACCCAAATTCCATCTTTAACGCCCCCTAATTCACTCAGTTGTTTTACAGGCCGTTCGCCCAAGGAAAGACGTTTGGAGGTTTATCGCGCCATAATATACGGATTATCGACAAAAGAACTACAAAAGCGCACTTTCTTACTTCAGTTACCGTTCAGAATCAGATCGTTAGCCCAACAGAGAGACTGTCGATACTCTTAGCAAAGTCGATCCTTCAACTTTAACTACTTAGGAAAATATGTGATACCTAGTAAATCGTACCTTGCTAAGGTATGCACAATACAGCACTTGTTAAATGTTTATACAGTGTACATTCCCTGCTAATAAAGTTGAAATACTTTCAGTAATATGGAGTCGAGCCAACGCGACTGTATATAAGCTGGATATCAATTCGTTTACAAGACTAAATTTATTGTAATGAACATAAATTAAGTTAATGGGGGAAAATAACGATAATACATAAAGCAGCAATTGTTGTGACAAGAAAAGTCATAATATAAATATTGTATTGTGTTGAAAAATCTGCGTAGAGTACTATACTGAGAAATGTGTAACAACTTGAGCTAGTTTGCCAACTAAAAAGTTATTCTAGGCATGAGCCCAACTTGTTGTTAAACAATTTGAACGGAGGGGCGAAATGCTTGGTTGCTCAGGACAGTGGAATTTTTCATGTCAACTACCCACATACAAGAATACCTTCAGACTCTGTGTATCAACTGCAAAATCTTGGACCGAGTCCAATTCTTAGGTTAGTGTAGCAAAAATAAGTCTTATTTCTGGGTTCTCAAGGCAGAAAGAAGCTCTGTTTGATTTTCAAGGTGTCGCAAAGGTTAAGTGTCTGAAATACGGATTCTTTAAGCAGCTCGCTTTTGTTTGACGTAATACGGTTATAAACACAGATGGAGTGATTGTTTAACTCTTAAATCTCACACTTGCCTGGCAGGCATTCTGACATTTGCACACCTTATCTTCAAATTTGCAAGTCTGTAAGGTCTTTCTACAATAGGCATTATAACAGTTAGATATACAGCAATATTATGCAGCCTAAAACTCAACCCTGGTTGTCCTATGTTCAACCAAAAACTGAAAAGGATTTCAGGCCCTGAAGTTATTTGTTGATCATTTTAGGCAATGGGATATGATGCTACACTACGTACCATAAAATTTCAGCACATATTTTAAATTCAGGTACTAGTATTGGTCAAATTCATCAATATTTGCAAGTTTGGAAGGAGTTTTGTTCTCCCTAGAGTTAAATCTTTGCTCAGAATTTCTGTGTAGGGTTACTGAGATTTATATCTGGTAGCATTCCCCTTTAGCTTACCCCCCCAACCCTGTACCTAACCCCAACTTCTCCAGAGGGCAAGTCTGCAAGCACCCCCATCCACCCCTGCAAAGTGGCGACCTGTTCCTCCCATTAACAGCAAAGCCCTGCCTAGCGCCTCCGCATACGCTACGCACTGATAGCGCGGCCACCCCACGATTCATAAACCCGTACGCAAAATGCCCACTTTTATCCGCTCATTCGGAGACGAAATTCGCCGCTCACATGCGATCTTGAGAGAGATAGGGACCCACACCATGTTTCTTGTTCATGTATGTATTCTGCAACGCCTCTACGGGGGCAACTGCAGACAATCTTGATAAATTGGCAGACCGTAGGTTATTTAGATAGGCTGAACGAACACTAGTGGGCAGTCGCCTTCATGGTTTAAATCCTGGCTGGCTATTTCCCCTTGACTTTGTCCCCCCGCGTCGCTGACAGAATTGGTTTTGAGACCGGCTGAGCCATGTACAAACGATAACCCATCTACCCATTTTGCAGCGAGATCCCGAGTTTAGGACTCGCATCGTTCCTTGTCAGGAATCTGGCGCAAAGATTGCGCGGACGTCTGCTGTGAGTCGCTCACCGGTCAATAGTGGAAACGAGCTACAAACGATTCCGGCCTCGGCTTGCTTTATTGCGAAGATGTTCAGGCTGGAAACCTGTGATCTCCCCGAGATTGGCAAATCGCGAGCGACAAGGAAATTGACACAAAATGCAGTTTTGTATCTCTTGGGAGGGGCCGAAGTTATGAGTGGATTTCTCTCATTTGTGCAGCTAAGTGGAGTCTAAAAGGTTCTCATTTCAGCTTGCCCCTACAAAAACAGAAACCCTCTTGTGACTTAATATGCTCAAAATTTACAGTTCAACTTAAAATAATGAGCACCTTGGCATAACGACCACCTGGTCGCTGATATGCAGTCAAACCTGTACAACTGACTACCTCCACGTTAGTGCCTCTTTCCCTCAGATAATTTTCCCCATTGACGTAAGCTTTCTTTAATGACAACCCATTTTTGGCAAGCGCATTGCAAAATCACGTTACACAGGTTTGGATGCAAAAAAAATTATCATTTTTCCTCAGAAACACATTCATTAAATCCAAAGTTTCAAAGCTCACTACATAATAAGCCATCCTTATTTATCTTTCTTGTATCCTAGCGTCCTAACAAGTGGTGTCTACTGACCCTGTGCTGTTTAAACAAGGCTAAATTGCATCTTGGATTGCCTAGAAGATATTGGCCCTCCACTGACAAAGCAAGCAAACTGTATATCAATCTGGACATATCATTTATAAGGTGAAGGAATTTCCTGTAAATTCCTGTAAAATATTAACGCGCCAGGGATCAAAATTCCCTACAGTGCTGCAAGTAGTCTCAAACTCAAAGTACAAAGACTTTCTTCAGAGTCAAACATGTACAAGTGATTACCTCTAGATAGAGTCAAACCAAAACATGAGAGAGAGAGAGAAAGGGATGGAGAGAGAGAAAGAGAGTCAAACCAAAACATGAGAGAGGAGAGAGAGAGAGAGAGAGAGAGAGAGAGAGTTTATTATAACTAGTTTATTATAACTAGTTTATTTCAACACACACAATCCAATCTTTGGTGATTTCTCAATGAGTTCACCATTTAATCCTGTCTATAGCAATCACCTGTCTACATATACCCAGTCCCTTGAGTTGTCTTCTTCTTGGACAATTTTGACCCTTTTTGAGTCCTGTCAACATAAGACGCTGTCTACAGGTGCGAGAAGAAGGCCATCTTCTTCAAGAAATGAGCTTAGAGTCGTAAATCAAGCCAGACTGGAGTGTTTGCCGAGAAATGCTCTCTGTATTTATGGCCGCGCCTCTGACGCAAGCATCACACCGTCGAGGGGCCAGTAAGATTTTCGCTGACTGCAAATTGAGTTTTCCTCAAGGCCTGTACGCTCCAGACAAATTACAACGCCAGTTCACCGAGCAAGGCATTAGGGGCTTGTAATTATAACTATTGACAAGAGCCAGCGAAGATATACTTCTCGACGCCACCCCTAATGCCAAGTGCCAATTATACGAGCTCAAGAAAAAGGAGAGCCGACAACGCAAACTTGTCTTCTTTGAAGAAGAATACACCAGAGCCTAAAAGGAAGTTGATGCGGATTTGCCAAGATATAGGATGGGATTGTATATCTTCAGCACTCCAAGGACAAGTGAAAGATATAATCTGACACTAAAACAGGACAGAAACTCAGACAGTACCTATCTTTAAACCTACTAGTACGAGAAGCTACAAAGTTGCATCAGTTTTTCCTTAGCTAAACGTTGTTGTCTTCAGATCAAAAGGAAAGAAATCAAGTCCAAGAAACACAAATAAAACAATCTCTTTTTAGCACAGGTAAAAATGCCCTGAAAACAAGTTGATATCGGATTTTCTTCTGTAATGCACACCCCTTACCAAATACTATGAAATTTAGTGACAACTTTTTAACTACCCCAAAAAAGCAACAAATCGAGACAGGCAAACGTGGTAAAATTCCTAGACAACTATAAGTCTCAATCGGATAATGGCCTATATTCTCGCTCGCTCCTTACACACGGGGTACAAGACAAACGATGCGTCGACGACACGCGTCCTCTCAGCCAGATAAAAGCATCCGAATAATTGAGGAGCCATCTTCCCTTCAGGTGAAGTCGTGTCCTATCAGCGTTCTACTAGAAACATCGACATACGTCTTCCTAACGCGCAGGCATAACTCTCCCCGAGTGGTGCCTGCGAGCGGGGGTAAACGTAACGGCGGCGAACGCTCTTCGCGACGCTGCCCCGCACATTATTGAGTAGCCCGGCATAACAGCCCTGCTTAACCGTGACAAATTGTGTCTACGCTTGACTTGGAAGGGAAAAAGACAAGGGTTTTTGTTTGCTGTTGATATTCCTGAATGCTGAAGACTACTGGATGTACTACAATACCCATTGTGCAATTAGGACGTATATAATAGTTTTGACAAGGCTACTTATAGTAGGGCTCGAAATACTTTTTTCTGCATACCTGCACTGGTGCAGGTAACATTGAAAATTACCTGCACCAGACAAATTTTACCTGCACCACTCTGAACTTAGGAAGTATGGATCATACTAAAATTGTTCAGGAAGGAACCGTTGCTACTTTTTTCTTTTATACTGTGAACTGTGAAAAGAAAAGGTACATAACCAAATATGATGTTTGTTTACAGCAAATTCTATTAGACTAATTTAGAGCTTGAGATGTGGTAAAGGTGACAGACCCATCCATTGACCCAAGACTAAAATAAGGAATTGTGGAAAGATTCCTTCTAAACAAATTTTCTCCTTTATGGCCAATTCTTTCGGCATTTATATCATAAGATTAGGATTCATGTCATCCGCTCCTTGAGATGCTATAGGAAGACCTACGACCTATCGTCTTCAGAGTTCTGGAGAGATCCTCTGACATCTTGGCCACAGCCAGTCACCATAATTGAATATATGAGTCCAGGCTCTGTGAGTTCCCTAGGGGCCTGCTGGCATATCTGCTCCATTCTGCACAGTATAATTCATACACCAGTCCGACTGGGCTCCTCGCAACCTCACAATCTTCCACTGACAAACGTTTTTTATCCATCATTCACACAAGACGGGGAAAGTGGCTTGGAGGATGAAATCTATTCTAAATCATAGTACAACGTTACTGCACCTTCAAATCAAGATGCTGAAATTTAACTGACAAGAATCAAACCATTTGTTTTTCCATCCGGTTTTGCCATTAAAAAAAAGGCATCAAAACAGCCTTAGCAATAATTTTCCATAGAATTTTCTTGCACACAAGACCTTGTTAGTAGGGGAGGTTATTGGCTGATTTGAAAAAAACGTACATGCCCCCCCCCCCCCAAAAAAAAACCCCACCATAACAAGCTCTCGCCAACTGAGCTGTTTTTTTACTTCCCAGACCAAAAGTTGACCTAAATTTTGCATTTGGAGGGGTGAGAGGGGCTGTCTGATTCAAATAAGCAAACAAAGCACCCCCTTCGAGCACGCAAACAGCCCCCTCCCCCCAAAAAAACACACACAACAAACTCTGAGGAAACAATAAAAAGCCAGCAGAACTGTTGAGAGTTGGGTGACTTTCCCACACCCACATATTCCCTGTACATCACTCAAAAAAACCTCCTGCCAAACCAAGTGGAGTCACCCAGTCTGTATGTCTGACTCCTGTATTGTAGACTTACATCTCACAACTTTTCACTTACAGGCAGGGTTAGAGCATACATGGACAATTTCAGAATGGTAAGTCACTTGATAACAAAGTTCTTTGTACATGTAACCAAGCGTTTGTACCTAATCTGAGTTTGGTGACCATTTTGTGTTCTTTGGGGCAATACTGTGGTATCAACACTTATCTACAAAGAAACTTGGTACTTATACATACGTTGTAAGTTTGGGTGACAATTGACAAAAATCAGTTTCAGACTTCAACTTTGACCTACTGATATCACAAAAGAAAACAGCCATTTACAATGTTAAGTTTTTAATAGGAAGCAAGTAAATTGACTTTATTTCGACTATATCTGCTAAGAAGAAAGTATCCCTCGATCTACTCCCTGGAAGTATGCATTCTTCTTAAAGGGATACTTTCTTCTCAAACTGTCAAAATGTTCTCAAAATGTTGATCGTCCAGTTTGGAATCATTCTAAATCCGGCAACCAAACAATTACATTGGCAAGGCCTTACACATCCACCCTGGCAATAACACAACAACAGACAACCTTTATAAAACTGAAGCAAAGCCCGTTCCCACCCCCAAAAAACTACCTACCAACAAGGAGCCTTCCCCCAAATCCCTGCCCAATCTCATCAATTTCGACAGAAAATTGGCCGCGGCTCAACAATGAGTTTGTCGGAAAGGGGTGTCTCCATACAGGAGCCCTGTAGTCTGCAGAATGTTGGCCTATTGTCAAGTGTATTCCTACAACTGATCCCAAAATCCCAGTACTCAAGAATTTCACCTTTGCCGTTTATAAAGAACACAATATGCGGAGGGGCGCTGTTGTCTGTTTCTCTATGTTGTGGACAAGAACATTCCGTTTGGAAGATTCTCCTCCGTAATTTTCGTGTTTTTTTCTGAGAGCCAAAATTGTGGGTTTGGAGGTCCATTCGAGAACGCTGAAAAACTTTGCTTTATCAATTCTGAAAAGGGCTACAAAGTCAACTCAGTTTACCAGCAACACTGTTCTCAGAAGATTTTTGCCTGTGATGAATTTCAACATTTTGAGAGTTACATCCGTAGGTTTCAAACACCCTGGAGTCAGAAATTGTTAGAGCTTGAGACGTAGGCTCTATTTCTAGCTCCTGTTGTCATCTTGTCAACCAAGGACCAAGTACATGAATTAAAGTGGGCCATAGATGACAACATTCCCCCAAGAGTCCCAGTTGGCCAAGAAAATGAATAGTTTTACCTTTTAACTCAAAAATATCAAAGAAATTGCTGTGAATCAAGTTAACAAACTACATAGTTGTCAAATATGCATACATTCTCCAGAAATTCCCAAAAGAAAACACCCAAATTTACTCGTAAATGTCATAGAAGCAATGTAATGCATAGGAGTGGCCAAAAGAATGTCTTGTACAACTTAAACACCCAATTTTACTCCAAAATGTCATAGAAACAACATAATGCATAGGAGTGGCCAAAAGATATTTTCTACAACTTACAAGAAATGTCTGTGAAACAATGAAGCACATTGGAGTGGCCAAAAGATGCCTGTTTCCCCCCAGAGATTCCCAGTGAGAAGCCCATGTGAGCTGATTAGCGGGAAATGTTTTCTGTCTGCGGGCGGGAGCCAGCCAGTCTGACAAACTTGCCCCGGCTCATCCCGGGAACCGCCGTGTCCGCCAGATTCCCATCTACGACTAACCGCTGCCGAGAGACTCCGCTGGCCAGACGTTATTAAAGCCCTGCTCCGAGTTCCGCCTATACTTATTTAGAAGGAAGTATCATCGGCAAAATTAGCTGACTCCTATCAGCAAAAAAAATAACAGCCAGTGAAGTTGATATATATAAAGCACAGACTCCTACAGAGATGCTACTCCAATTCTAGTTGACTGTGAACTTGGTAAATTTTACATACAATCTTACAGCAAAATCCAGTACAGTAGTCCTAAGTGGCTCCTTGAGCCTTGTTTTGTATTGTCCATCATATATTTTTTTAAATAACAACTTAGAATCAAACTGTGTACTAAGCATAAAATTTCCACCCTCGCTATTTTTATGTTGAACTTCAGGTTTAGCATCTCTTTTCTAAACCAAGGAAGAACCGATGAACCAAATTATCATGGCCTAACTGTAACACAAAAACCTACCAATGGTACAACACCAGACAAGTTTTATTCTAGAACTGAAGCAAAGCTGGTTTCCCTTGCAGGAGTTTTGCCTCCACACAAAAACTTGGCTATAAGAAACAGTGCACAGGGGAGACACCAGGCATGCTAGCAATGGAAACGTTTCCCCAAAGGTTTGATCCCTGCTTGTATAAAGGGAAAGGCCTCAGGCGCTCCACTGCTAATGAGAAGGGACCTGGCAATGGAAAGGGGCGAAAACAAGGTGCCGTTGTCATGGCAACCCGCATTTCACACAACCTCAAATGACCTTGAGTTTGGTCGAAGAACCCTTAGAGGGCACCTTGTGGAAAAATAGAAGCATTTGCCCCTTCTTGGGGCCATAATCTTTGACTAAAAATGGCTTGGATGTTGAGGTGTCTAGAGTTTCCAATCCGGCGTCTGGATCAAGAAGTCGTGGGTTCGAATCCAGGGCTACCATTGAGTTACATACACGTATATACTATAAGGTGTTGCAGTCTTTTAGAGCTACTCAATGCTAGACCTAGTTATGCAAGGACATAAGTTACTTATTTACCACATATCCTATACTACAAGAACTACTGAGAGCATTCGTCTTGAACAAGTGCTGAAGAAAGAAACAAAACTTGCGAACACTTTATGAAAAGTTTGGGACAAAGATTGGTCCGCAAAGTCTTTGAAGACGGAAAAATAAAACTTTTGAGCTTTTTCAAAAATGCAGTTCACTGACCCGAAGTTCTGCTGAACCTACAAAGATAGGTAACTTATTCATAATGGTTTGAAAATTTTCCCAATTGCTTGTCTGGGGAATTGTCCAGCCTCTTGACCTAAACCTAGCTCTAGCGAGAGAATTGAGAATACACCAACACTTCCAAACACTTTCCAGAATGCAGCTCTTTACCCCTTGGTTCTGTCCAACAGAACAAAAGGCCTGCGGTCAGTGTGCATTGTGCCACAGGCGACGCTTTCTCCTCCGCACAAAAACAAACAAGCCAGTTGAATTCGTCCCCTTTTCAACCTTCGTTTGACCTACTTAAACTCGCCCATAGCGTCTCTCCTTGAAAAGGGAGCTTCCTTCGATCAAACTGTAATCAACACAAAGAACACGAGTTTCCTAAACGTGTCTTATACTGTTTCTGTTGTCTAAAAGATGAAGCTACAACCTACAGTGCTCTCTTCCACCCCACAAGAATGGGATATTTGTGTTCCTACAATAAAGTTAGTTTGACCCTTGCCCCCTGGGGACCAAACTGACAGGTATGTAGGCCCAGCCCCTGCCTTGCCACCATGCCTTTTCTTCCACAAATAAATACCTCCCTGAATAAATCACAGGAAGGCAGAGGGCAAGGAAAGAAACTTTCGCACAAGAAGTTAGTAGTATATTTCCACCAATTGATGTTTCTAAAATAGGGACAGCAGTTGTGAAAAGATCAGCTTAAAATTGTTTGCTATTGGCACAATTATTTCAAGGAAGTCTTGAAATTATGTCCTTCTTTCCTCTCTCAAGCTCGACTCTAAAAAAGATTTCATCTTCTGCTGCTTTTAAAGACCAGCTCTAATACCCCCTTTTTGACAGCCATCTTTCTTTGCTACCTCGCTGCTTGCAATAAGCCTTCTGGTAAATTCATTCCAAGAAGAAGATTTAAAACATTTCAGTCCCAAACAGATTTCACTGAATTCTTAGACAGGGCAAGCTGTCAACTAAAACAGCATTATGTTAGTATGCCAAACATGTGCCTGAGAGTCTTAGGGAAAATATGCTTTTCTGACAACCACAAAATCCTCTTCCAGAGAGGTCTCGCAAAAACTCGCCCTCAATTCGTCAAGGCTTTCTCTGCGTAGCCCCCACTTTTCAGGCACTTGACATTCCTGGGAGTTTTCCAACCCAGTAGTTTTGACGAATGTAAATGACAATAGCGACACGGGAAGAGAGATTGCATATTCAGTCGCACTGGGCTGCAGAAACCCTGCAAAGCACGTGTAACAACACCCTAAATGCCTGCAAGCGGTTCTGATAATTCGGTTAGGTCAGGATTGATCGAACAATTCCAGTGATTGAGTCCCCTGTTAGAACTAGAGCTACGCAAGTCTGCAAGGGCATTTGTAATGCAGTCTTTGCGGGGCCGTTTTGCTGACAACTCCTGAACTCATGAGTGCTACAAATCCGAGAAAACTGGCTTCAAGTCTCCTTGTCACAATTAAGAGCTAATGAATTTTCCAAGACATTTGTAACAAAGTCTTACCGGGACAATTCTGCTGACAAGTCCTTAGCTATAATTCCAACTGGATAAAAATCTCCTTGTTACAACTACAGCTTATACAGTCTTATTAAACTTTTTCAGCAATTTCTTATCTATAATTTCTCAAGAGTGCTATACAACCAAGCAAACTGTCTAAAAACATTTTCAGGCCATTCTTTACAAAACCATTTCTAAAAGTCTCGAAGTAACAACTCCTGAACTATAATTCCTCGAGAGAGATACAAATCCATGAAAACTTTACAAGGATTCTTCACGGTAGACTAGAAATGATTTTTTGACAGGCATTGAGTAAAAATCTTGCTATGACTACTTGACACAAGCAGTGGTTGTTGGCAATGAGGTGTAAAATGTTGGACAGTGGGCCGGTATGTTGTATGTGTGTTACATGTGTCTGTGGTGAACACCACAACCACAATGTTAGCTCTACCACTGGTCATCTCAAGTCAAGACAAAAGTCTGTAGCTGTCAGAACGTGTCATCCCTACATCAAACAATTATAGCTTGTCTATCATTCTTAAAAACAGAATAATATGTCAGTACCAGTCCAAGTGAAATTCAGGGCTTCTGACATTATGCCCTTATAATTCGGAAAATAACTATTCTAACACTTCTATTGTAGAAAAGGCTATCTACTGTAGATGTAACACACTGAGACAAACAAAAAGGATTCTTACAGAATATGCATCAATAATCAAAGCTGGGGAGGATCTTTCTTGGACAAGGATACTATCTTAGTTTTTGCTGGAACTCCTTGCTAGGACTTGAAGGAGTAATAGTCAGAGCTAAGACCAACTAAAGAAAGCAGACCTAGACAATACTAAGGATAGCTAGAGACAGATATACATCTTAGTCAGGACCTAATATATACTACGATACCTATCCGATCCATGTCTCAAAAGACCTTGTAAACTTCACAACTGACTTGAAATGTGTGTGTCTTCAAATAAAGCTTTCTACCTTCTTGGTAGACACACAAAGAAGTTGGGAGAAGCAGTAACTGGATGAGAAGCACCAATCTTAACTACTATGCTCTTATTCAAAGATTTTCGGAAGAAAATTTGAACTTACCGGAAGTTGAAGGGGGAGGGGGGTAGAGGGACGGCGAGGCACCAGTTTCTGTACTAGAACTAACAGATTCTGCAAAAACAGAGGAAAACGTGTTATCAAACAACGTCAACACAACAGTCACACATCTTCATTTCCCTCTTTTTAGACACTCAAAAGTATATTTTAAAAAAGAAATTATGATGAAAACACAGGGTTGGGAGGACAACTTGAGTCAACATTTTTTTAAACCCTTCTTTTTGTGTGTAATGCTGGTTCACCTTTATCCGAGGGTAACCTATATCCGTTGTTTGCAAAAAAAAAGCGTATTTGGGGATATAAAGCCGACGGACAGTGATTTCAAATCGGAACATTTTGAAAACATTGCAAATTTGAAACCACTGTCCGCAGACTCAATACTCCTAAATGTGTTTCTTTTAAAGACAACGGATAAAAGTCACCCCACGGATAAAGGTAAACTAGCGTTACCAAGGTACAGACTTTTTCCCCTCAGATTCTGTTTTCATTTTGGTCTTTCAGTTTACCAAAAGTCATCTTGGAAACATGAACGAACAGTCTCTCTCTCTTCGGTATACAGTAAAGATCTATGTTGATCTGCAAATTCAGTATTATTATCATTATCCTAATCCAAGTAGCATCAAATTAAATCATATAACTTGGACATATATCACAAGTTAATCGAATACTGTAAGTTCATTTATTTTCACAGGTACTTGGTTTCATGGTTGGAGGAAAAATGAGGTTTTAACAGTACTTTAAGTTTGTAGTTGAAACAATTTTGTAGTACAGTATCAATACATATTTTTGGTGTCACAAAGAAAGTCCTGAAAACCATGAAAATGAAACCAATGCAAAAAATTAAAGATTTTACAGTAATTGACCAGACTGCACCTTACATTTTCCATGGTTGGTCAGACTTAGCGATTAGCATACATTTACTCAATAAGTAGTTCAGAGGTCACCCAAGAACCTAACAAACCCTGACCCCCCAACCAAGGTCTTCCAACAAGACTCCTACATTGTTTTTCATGTAGACATTCTTACTTTTGTCAAGTTGTCATGGGAGGGGTTATGTTTTACTTTTAGATATGTGTGTTAGTATGTTTGTAAACAAAGCAACTTGAAACAAAGTTACCAACATTGTTTGCTTATTGTCTTTTTGGTGGCTACTGACTAAGCTTTGAACGATGTAATGTTTTTGGCAACATTGGCTCACTCTTACACTAAACACTCTTAAACTAAACCTTCTTTTAAGATTATGAACTACCAATACTTCCTATATGAAGTAAATATTTGAATGCTACACAAGTAACATTGATAGAAGTTCCCGCTTTAAAAACAGTTTGATGGTATGTCTAGATGCATTCTTTTTTGTCATTCACAAATTGGAATTGGAGAAATAAAAGTCTATAACATACATTTCAAGAAAATCTCTTTTATCCTCAAGGAATCTAAACACCTTATCATATTTGTTGTGCTTCATTTTAATATAAAAATATCTTTCAGAAAATACAGGTGTCGCTAAGTATTTCATGAAACAGACAAATCATGCAATTGTAAGACATTGCCTTTACTATGGTAAAGAAGTTGGCTCAATTTTTCTCTGTTTAGAGTTTGCAAAATCTTTGTTTTAGTTGTTGCAAATAACTGTTGTCAATTCTTTTATTCCTGGTATTTTGTTTATTCTAGTCTTGGCAGGGAAGACAACAATACTTGACCAAATACACATCCGAAAAACTGGTGTTATGGCTTCCTGAAAAGGTAGCGACAGACAAAGTTTTCGCAGTATGGATTAAACGCTTTGCGCGTGCAACAATTGGCATTGTTTTTCTTGCACTTGTTCAACTTTTCTTGGCCTTCAAGCCAACCCAAACCTTGGCACGGCCCCAAAAGTTGAACCACTACAAAGTTCAATCCAGTCCAAACTACCGTCAACTTTTTGTTCCTAAAATCTGCATTGAATGATAAAAATGAGTGCAAAATTCTTTTGTTTGAGTTTTGTCTCCAACTCGGAATACACATGACTGTTTGCAAAACCACAGACACTGTCTCCTAGATTATCTAAATTGATAAAGCCATCTTTGTTTGATCAAGGATTTTCATGTCAAAAACAACTGCATATCCCTTTCCCTGTATTTCTTTCTTTAGGTGTTTCTTCAACTTTTCTCTAAGTTGATGGGAATAAGAGTAGATTTTAAACAGGCCTAGAGGAAAGTATTCCAAGTATTAGCGTTGGTTAGGTCGTCTGGACACTGTCGTTCGCACTCAATCGTTTCCCATCAATTTAAAAACCTGCAAATTCTTGTCTTTTTTCCACCATACCTTCTGGACTGAGGCTCCTGAGTCTATCCAGCGGAAATCTGGAATACGGCGGTGGCGGACTTTCTGTAAAAAATAAAACAGAAGAAGGGGAAATTTTGTGAGATCATGTGGATGTGGTAGGACACAGGCAGGGTTTTTTCCCCTTCCTACCAGCAGGGCCCGGCGTTAATTGCTGCCTGTCGCTTGGCCACGATAAGAGGCGGTCTCTCTGGCGCCACCCTGGCCCGGCCATCGCCAATTCACATCTTCAGACGCCGCTTTCATATTCTAATTACCCGCCTGTCCCGGAAAAACAACGCACACAACCACACACAGAAAAACCCGCTTCTAAAAACTCTACCATTCGATCAATTTTCTCTTCGCTTTGAGGCTAGATTGGGTCGTTTTGGGGGTATAAGAGGGGCGAAATTTGTAAAGGAATCGGTAATGTTTTGGCTAATCTAATCAGCATGGCATGATAGCACTGCACGCTTAAAATGGGGCCGCCAGGATTCAGTTACAGGCGGGGGAGGAGCCACTAACTTTTCCCTTTCCTTTCTCTTCAAGGCTACAACTTTACCAGCTTGCAACATAAC
The DNA here is from genome assembly GCA_019207045.1 of Branchiostoma floridae x Branchiostoma belcheri. Classification (NCBI taxonomy): domain Eukaryota; kingdom Metazoa; phylum Chordata; class Leptocardii; order Amphioxiformes; family Branchiostomatidae; genus Branchiostoma; species Branchiostoma floridae x Branchiostoma belcheri. Next base: position 31,560,908 of record CM033024.1, on the reverse strand, counting down.
AATAAAATGCTACTTTTGTTGCGAAATGGAGCAATCACTGCTTGTGTGGTTGGTACAAATCCGTGATAATTAGTGGTAATATTTCCATATTCAGATCAATAGGTTTTGCTAAGGTTCAGCGCTGTGCTGTGCCCCCGGCGTGTCACTGAAATGTTTTGGCTGAAGCTCATCCATCATTTCTTCCAACTTGTAGCAAACTTCGTGAAAGTGCCACAAAACTGTGGCAAACTTCGACAACAGAGGTAGGAACACGTAGGAAAATGGTACAACTGTTTGTGGAATTTAAAGATGGGAGGTTTTGAATGGGGGTAAAGTAAAAAGGGAAGGTTATAATAGAGGGGTTGTTTTGAAAAACGAACCTGGTCCGCAGAGCCTGGTGTAGTGGTACGGGTTACAGCACACTGTTGGGCCGCAATCTCCGTCCTGTTGTCCGTAACTTTGGCAGCACATGAGGGTTTTGAGTTGGTGAGGATGTTGTAGATCTGTCCACCTCCACAAGAGGCATGTTAGCACGTGTGGGGCGACTGTCCTGCGCCCGATCCTGACGTCGGGCCGAGGGAAGTGCACACACCCCGACTCCAACCCTCCCCTCGACTCGACGGTCTGGACTAACAACTCGAGCTGGCGCTCTTTTAGCCTCTTCAGGACCGAGAAAGTCACCGATTTGAGCTCGGGGTCGTCTTCTGGTTTTCCTTGGCCACAGGAGTGAGCAGAGTCGGAGGCCTGGCATGTGGAGCCGCCGCCGACTTCGGAGCCGGACCCGCTCGACTCGTCCTCGCCCTCCCCATCTCCAGCGGACCTCCGGGCCACCCGAGCTCGCCACAACCGCCGGACTAGGCCCGATCTTCGCGACCGGAACATGCGGTCAGGAGGGCCACAGCACCCCGAGCAACACGCATAGGGACATCCGAGGCACGACTGCGGCCACACGGCGAAGCCGAACCGAAGGGAACCGCCGCACCTTCCAAGTCGCAGGAGCAAGACTACCGCTTCCACGGTGGGTGCCCACCCAGGCAGGGGACGACTCGCGCTCTGTCTCCGCAGCGTTCCCCGCACTAACTCCGCTCGCGCGCGCGATCGGGGGCTCCAATCCACCGGACACCGACAGACCCGTACAGACAACTTCCTAAGGCATCGATGGGTGCCAAAATCCTGGGATGTTGGGTTCGAATCCGACTACAGGAGGCACGAAAGCGACGCGGTACCGGGCTGGATTTTGCCTCCACTGCTGCGGAGTGTCTAGACACCGAAAACACGGCCCCAATTTGCAGCCGTCCTGATGGCGGGGAGCTGCGCGCTGATTGGTCCGTGCGGCGGCAGCGCGTCTAGACGTTTTGGCGCGCTCCGCCGATGGGTGCGCAAATAACAGATCACATTACCGGCCACCGGCTGTCACGCCAAACCGACTACACTCCCTCGGAAGGATCCAAATCATTAAAAACGCTCAAAAATCGTCAAAACTCGACTTCTAACCAGCTAGGATCTCATAATATATCTGGTCACATTTTAGCAAATAAATCAACACATAAGAAAAGTAAAGGCTGTTGTATTTACCGAACATCACCCCTACGGATAGAAATGCCTTCAGAAAAGTCAAACATGTAATGAAAACTTTACTTTTGAAATCTGGGGTCACTGGAAACGTTTATCTAAGTCAGAATATGACGGGATACTGATACTGTAACAATTTTTTTCTTCGATCTTTTCGCAAAATGTTGGAATTGTGCTGTCCGAACAACCAAACGAGTTTTGCAGTCTCTACCAAATATCTGCTTCGAAATCACCGCTAAACGCATCGACACCGACTTTCAATGATAAGATTGCCGAAAACATGTGTTTTTTCCCTACTGGATCCCTTATTTTTGACCCCTATCAAAGTATGATGACCATTGTACGCTCTTTTTCAATATTCTTCCTTTTGCACGATTTTTGGGGTTTCGTTACTATGGCAACGACGCATATGGTGAGCAAGGCAGAAAAGTGCAACCCACCAATAATGACAAACGTGTTTTTGCCTACGTTGGAGAAAAGAAGAAGAAAAAAGAAGAAGACACGAATCTGAAGAAATTTAGACAAATTGGTCTCCAGTTTCTAGTTGATCGCTTTGGCGGGAACTTGTCGCCAACTGACAGAGATTGTCGTCTGCAAACGCCGCCTGAGGAACGCGCTTTCACTTCTGACAAATTTATCGACACAGATGAGTGTAGCGGGTTTATCCTTTTTCCCGACGCTACCCTTGGGGTCTATAGATATTAATTTCCTAGCTCAAGAAACAATCTGTCTAAAGCTCGTCTGGGTATTTCATTTTCCACTTATATCTATAGGTCTCGTATGTATAGTTGTTCGCTAAAATGTATGTAATTTTGAATAATTTACCAGGGAAGTCAGAATGTAGTCTACTTTTTTTTTCTTTCTGGTGATGATAGTAGCCCAGATGCAGGCTTCGCCAAGGGCGCGCATAATTGCTGAAATAACGTAACCAAAAATACCTTTTTTTATATCAATTCTAATGTCAATAACTTAATTGTAAGATCATACCCGAAAGCTAATGTAAACTAAGTAAAACAGTGGTATAGATCTACTACCCCTGTCACATTTGGCGAAAATCGATCGGACGACGATTCTGCGGCAATCGCCAGAGCCTCGCTTATAATAATAACTTCATAATAGCACAACAATTGTACAAGGTACAAAGTATGGCTTATATGTGACAGGGACGGTTTTCAGGTGAAAAATACGCGCAACCCTCTGTCGATCTTAAATATGGCCGATCTTCCATCGATACGCCCGAAGATCGTGGATAATATAACAGGGGTATACAGAATACCCTATGTCTTCTTCTTTTTGTTACCCAAGTCCCACCCCTATCGTGCTTGTAGTGGACTATCCTTAACTCCTGTGTAACTAACTGTAAGGGCAGTCTGTCCGACGCAGTTCATGGTGACTTTGATGGCAAATTCGATACTTGTAAGCGACAAGACAATCTTACTTCGGCTGTGTCGGCCCTACGCTGACACTGGAGACGGCAGTGCGACAATTTGTCTGTGAGTTTGTCTCCGCCTCGCCTCGGCTTCCTGTACCGTTATCGACAATACCGTAATTATACAGACACGATGGCGGGGTAGGGAGAAAGACTTTAGATCACTTCTTCCTGGGTTCAACAGCTAGATATGTCTGTCACTCAAAAGCCATGACCATGGCATGTTCAGAACAAACGGTAAAAACACACCCGCGAATGCGCGCACACATTGACACACGTGCACTGATACGAACACGCGCGCAAGCAACACAAACGCGTGCGCGCACACACACACACACACACTTGTGCTGAGGGGCCCAAATCTACGAGTAAAAATTTCTAGTATTTAAATTTGAATGTAAATTGCACGACAGAATAAAAATCAAAATGTTACATCGGAAACATGGCTCAATATCGTATCTTTAAAATCTACCCATCAACCAACTCATTAAGTGATCAATTAATCAATGAATTAATCAATTACTCAATATGTCCGTATCAGCTTTGTTTATTGTAATTGTAATCGGATAGGGGCTAGTGCAGTACCTTTGATAGGTGAACTTGAGAATCTCACAACAACGACACCTAGCGATTGCACCGTTTCCACCTAGATCCATACTGCATAGACTAAAGCTTTCTCCTCAAATTTACATTGGCGCGATACGGCAAATACGAAATCTAAACGATAAGGACCAAACAGTCTGGACTATTACGCGAGTAAAATAAAAATCCCCTTTGGTCCTGGGCCAAATTGGAAGTCTTCATAGACTTCTATGACGTCACATGCCCTTGTGGAACATAAGTGCACTTGCCACTATTTGCTACAGCGACGAGACGGCGTCACAACGTTAACTGTATCTAGATATCGTTCTGTTTGATATAGTCTGGAGCTGTGCCGGCCATTTCGTCTTATCAAAATGTTGTGTCGCAAACTGTAATCGTTTCCGACGACTAGTACTGTAATCTCTAAGCAGATGTTGGGTTGCAAAACCGGGACGCTCCGTAAGAAGTTTTGAAATTGTTCTTTTTTCTTTTTCTCTAAACACGAGCACATTGACAGAGTGTCGATTTTACAATGTATAGAAATACAAACATTCTATGTATGTCTGCATTCTTTGCATAGTCTCTAGTTGTCACGTGTGGACACGTGTACTTGGCTCGTAGGGACATAGCGTTACGATAAAAGTCTTCCAAAAAAGCCTCCTCCCTTACCCTGGACAAATAGAGTGACCCTTCCCTATCTAAATGCGCCCCAAAATAATGCTCTTTGCACAACTTTGAAAACAGTGGTTGCTGGTTCGAAGATATGACTATTAGAACATGTCAAAGGAATCATATCTAAGAAAAGATAAGTTTTAAATTTCTGGATTTGATTGATCTGCATATGATATCGATTGTGAGCTTGGCTAAAAAAGTAATACAAACTCAAACAGTACCGTCGTATTCGTTAGTTCGGTATATACCCGGTTCCCCTTAAAAATAAATGCGGTCCCCCTATCAAAACGTTGTATTTATTACTAGTAGTTCGCGTGATCATCTGTACTTAGCCCATTGGGACATTATTTCATAACAAAAAGTCGTCGTTAAACAATACCCCCTCCCCCTTAAAACTAAAAGCGGCCCCCCTATCAAAACGTTGTATTCATTAGTTTGCGTGATCATCTGTACTTATCCCATTGGGACATTATTTCATAACAAAAAGTCGTCGTTAAACAATACCCCCCTCCCCCTTAAAAATAAAAGCGGTCCCCCTATCAAAACGGTGGCGCACTTTGCACAACTCGAACCAACAATGGTCGGACGGTTTGAAGATAAGGCTGACGCCGTGAAGTAGTTACTGAGTACATCCGCCCACACTCGTGACGCCTTCCCGACTGACCTTTCGGCTTTCCAACCAGACAAGTGGCTCAATTCTGATTGGTCGATTCTGAAGGTCCCCTTTCGACTGGATGGACACCGTTCAACCAACCGATGAGCTACTCTCCAAGCAGAGGTTCGGCGCCGGCTGTTTTTTGACGCACGTTAGTCGTTTTTTAGAGGGTTTGTTCAATGCTATAATCTCCAAGCAGATCCTACGGTAGCTATAAGATAGTCAAAAGCTGGTTGAGGAGTGAAGCCGGCTTAGGAGTGTGTTTCGCTACCGCGATGGCAATGCACACTTTATGCCATCGTAGGATCTGCTTGGAGATTACATTTCTAGGCAATGGACAAAGTTGACGGATGGTGGAAGTCTAGAAGACAGCGATGGACACTAATTTTCAAGGCTTGAAGATAAAGTTGTCATCGAGAAAGTTTCCCAGTTTAGCGGCTCGAAGAAGCAGTTGCTGTAGAAGGACTTTGACACTCGTAATTGGTAGCTAGCCACCCAGAGGAAAACCTAGTACACGTATTACGATGAAATGCTGTCAATTGAGGAAAGGCAACGTTTCATGGCAGGCGGACATGAAGAAAATTGGGTAAAATAGAAAGCTCGACAAAAGAGTGGAGTTGAGCATAGTCGAATGTATATGTTGCAAGAAGAATAGTAAAGTACAGTCAAACCTGCCCAAGCGACCACCTCTTCTTAGCGACCACCTGGCCATTACGACCAATCGATTTTTCTTGGTCCCGAAAATTTCCCCATTGACGTAAGCATTAAGCGACCGCTTCACAACGACCACCTGGCCAAAGCGACCACGTCATTTTCAAATCTTGAGTTATCGTCGAGTTTCAATGATAACTAGCGCAATTTTGTGCTGAATTTCGGCCAGCTTGCGTCGGATTTTGACTAGCATTACGATGTTATGTTCAAAAGAGAAATAGCGGCGGATGCACGTGCGTGTGCTTGCTATTTAACATTAAACACGACGGAAAGCATTTATAGGATACATCGGGCATGTTGTGAGTCGATACTCTTCTAACCGACCACCTGCCCAAATCGACGGCTTTTGCCCGGTCCCCCGGGTGGTCGTCTTGGACAGGTTTGTGAAGGTAGTCCCATAGCCTTTTAAGGCCATAGGGGCCGTGGGTTGTTTTTATCCACTGTGTCTGGGATACGATATTGGAAGGTGGAACCCTTTTCTTGTACCGTCTTTACCTCACCAACCGAAGTCACCTGAGTGAGGAAAGTCATGTTTAGTGCCTTTAGCGCCAAGGTGAAATGAAGTATAAAATTATGCGGTTTTATATCAATTTAAATATATGGGTTGCCTTTTTCCAATTTTTGAGCGACATATGGCAAAAGACGAACAGAGAACATACAACAGAAAGCTACACAACGGATAAAAAAGACATCTGTGTGAAACCGGAGACGGACATTTAGTATACTGCATCACTATCACTAATGGGTATCCGCAGGTGATTCAATTTGCAGCCTCTAAACAATGGGTTCCTATACAAAAAAGAGGAGAAAGCAACTGTTAGTAACTCAACTATCTGACGTTACTGGCACACAAACATACCCTCATATGAAAGCCCGACATCTCAGCTATCCGAAAAACCACATTTCGGCATGAATCTAACGGCGAGAACTTCCGGGAAACTGAAAGATTGACCCATGACCTCAAAACCGCACCACAACCCAGTGAGGAGGCCATGTGCTAGGACAAAAAAGTCCCAACTTTATACCCCCTAAAAACCACACAAACTCAGCTTTTTGGCCCTAATCACAAAGTTGAAACCCTCCCCTGTCACACCCACCTCAAAACTGCCAGGATTTCTACCCATTTGACCAGGAAAAAAATCTTGAAGTTTTAGGCCCTGAACTATAATCGACCACCATCAATTTGCATGGCGGATTGACCTGCGGATCCCCTTCACAGAGCCCAAGTTCAAAATTTTACAAAAAAAGTTTTATCATACAATGGAGACAGGGGTTGTTACATATTATCCTATGTATGAAAGAATTTCAATGATTTATACTCCCCTGGGACTCACTTTTATTACAGGTATCATGGCTGCCATCAGAGTCTGAAGGGGGGGGGGGGGGCAGGGCATATATACCAAGAGCTGTTTTCAAGAAACCTGGCATATGTAGGCCAAGAAATGCCAAAAGCTAGTCACTCTGACACACAGAGACTGCCTCTACAGTGACAGAGACCTGAAATTTGGTCATGAAGTGTTGTTTCAGAGGCTTTGTAGGGACTTTCAGAAGGTGTGTGCTGGGCACTTAATAAAGTAGGTCAAAGCCAATTTCACCCCATGCACACACCACTTTCTTCATTTTTTGTTATGAAAATGGCACTGACAGACTCTGGTATGCTGTCATGATACCTGACACATGCTAACATCATGCTAACATCCCAAAATAGTTAGCAAAACACAAGATAATGGGGCTTAGTAACACACCTCCTGTATCCATGAGCTCGACCGCTTTCGCGGCTCCTCCCCTGGGACGTTGCCAAATAACGTGGTTCACGTCCAACCTAACTCTTTTGGACTATTCATAATTTACTTTTGCAATTGCCAATAAAATGCAGGTCAAATGAAAGAGTGATAGACTCTAGAGTCCATCCTCCCTCTCAAGTCATTTTACACCAATGGCAATTTTCATTGTAAGCAGTGCCCATTAGCACACCAGTGAACCCAAAACAGCTAAAATATAGGAAATTCTCAACAAATTTAGCATGGCATGTCCCCTGGGACCATATTTCACACATATGGAGGTGTATTCAGCCCCAAAATAGCTAAAAAGGGGGAGGGCAGGGTGATACCTGGAACACTTCAGGGTATCCGCAGGTGATTCAATTTGCAGCCTCTAAACAATGGGTTCCTATACAAAAAAGAGGAGAAAGCAACTGTTAGTAACTCAACTATCTGACGTTACTGGCACACAAACATACCCTCATATGAAAGCCCGACATCTCAGCTATCCGAAAAACCACATTTCGGCATGAATCTAACGGCGAGAACTTCCGGGAAACTGAAAGATTGACCCATGACCTCAAAACCGCACCACAACCCAGTGAGGAGGCCATGTGCTAGGACAAAAAAGTCCCAACTTTATACCCCCTAAAAACCACACAAACTCAGCTTTTTGGCCCTAATCACAAAGTTGAAACCCTCCCCTGTCACACCCACCTCAAAACTGCCAGGATTTCTACCCATTTGACCAGGAAAAAAATCTTGAAGTTTTAGGCCCTGAACTATAATCGACCACCATCAATTTGCATGGCGGATTGACCTGCGGATCCCCTAATAGAGATTCAATAAAACAAACAAACAAACAAACAAACATCACCATTCGTTTCTTGGTCGATCTCCAAGCAGATGAAAGGTGTTTTAGCAATTTTTCTAAGAATTTCATGCGGGTTCCACCACTCTTTAAAAGTCAGACAAAGAAAAAGGTAAATAAAAAGCAAAAAGAAATAAAATGGGAGCCAAAGTGTTCTATTGACTACAAGATTTGGAAATATATACACTAACGGACGGTGCGTTAGACAGAACAACAACTTTATAAAGTAACAAGGTGATATACTACGAAGCTCTGATTGGTCCTAGATCGACATGAAGAAGAAGAAATAAAAAGAACACACCAGCAAAAACAATATATTTCCCTATCAGGAAAACACAGATATCGTATCGAGAATGTTTGTGCGAAAATGTTGGCATCGTCACTCCTTCCGGAAGTTTTTACAAGGAAGCGCGCTCAATGCGGTAGCGCCATCAAGACTGCTTTCTTAATGTTTACATCTTAAAGAAAGGCATGTCGTCTCAGGGCCACTACAGTTCTTCCGCCCTGAACATCAACAAAAGCGGCACGAGACAATTGAGACTGAGGCTTGGGGAGGGGGGCGAGCGCCAAGTGGTCCACTTGACATTCCAGTTTCTACCTACGCGTGGTTATAAGGTCTTATAACATGTAGTATTTTCCGAACTCTATGGGTTGATAGAAAATAGTAGAATTTTGCCAAATAGAAAATTTACACTTTGAAAACTTGCACTGTATTCCTTTGGCAGCTGGCTATTTTCAACTATTATATCATTTATTAGTCTACTCGGCACATTTTTCCATCGACCTATGGAGTTTGTTAGGACCTACTACAACCAACGCGGGCTGCTCGGTTGTTTTGACTTTTGACACATTCATATACAAACTCACTTGTTTTGTCGTTCCATCTATATAGACGTCCGGGTGGTTTTGAAACCTAGTTATTGTAGAGGCCTTAAAATCTCTTTCGAAAACAGAAGTTTGCCAAATAAGGTCTTCATGAGTTAGATGAGGACAAACCTGTCCTTCTCACGGTTGAACATCGTTGAGCATTAATTATGCAAATGAGATCCTCATTCGCATAAATTATTAGAAAATGCGATAAAAGCCTTCCTTCTTAACATAGATTGTGTACGTCTGTTGTCTGGTGGAGGAGATGATCAACTGATATAATATACGCAAATAAGAACCATATTTGCATAATTAATAACAAACACAATTAATACAGCAGTTGTAAAGGTTAGGATCATTTGGCGAAGGTACGGGGTCCTGGAACTCTAGTTGTCATTTAGACAAACAACTTCTACTTCTCTGCCACAGGAATTTGTACTTCTGTAGACTAAAAGGCCATGAGTAGGTATTTATTACTGAAAAGAGAAGAAACCTGAAAGAAATGCTCTGCCATTTTAACCACAAAGCAAGACGAGCGCCATGTATTAGCTTAGCGCATTCCACCTAGTATGCTATGTTTGTTTACCTTTGTAAATATATCTTGGTTTGCGGTTTACATGGACCCGTACTTTGCCCAGTGACCTAATGTTATATATTCTAATGTTATATATTATATACTCTTCACTTGACTCGTGATTTAGAAGCTGCAAAAGGGGGTACATTTGTCCCGATAGGGTCATGTCAGTGGAGTTAGTCGACCCACTTAACGCTAGTATATCCTTCTTACTATTAATATACGATCGTCGTCTTTTAGGTGGAGAAGATGATATGATTTATGCAAATGAGAACCATATAAGCATAATTAATGGAACCACACACAATACATGAGCAGTAATGTTTAAAATGATTTGGTGAAGGTATGGGGTCGTGGTACTCTAGTTGGGAATTCTTCACTCAATTTGGCCAATTTTCTGATTTCAAGAACCACACGAGTCTGTCATTGTGCTTAGAAAGGAATATATCTAATGCGACTATTGCGTTAAAAGTTCATTTGTGTTGGTGGGATTCATTATGAAAGAGTTGAGCTAAGGGCACAACCCACCGTACGTGAAAATTCGTGCTGTCTACGTGCCAAAACGTGGACAATCTTTTGGGATCCGTAAGTGGTAAGTACAGCCTCCGTCCTTTAACGGATTTTGGAGCAAGCAGGCACGACGTAGAACTTTACGTGCAGGCAAAACTTTGTGTGCCATCGGGCTGTGGATTCGGTTGTGTTTACGTTGTTTAGATATTAATTAAAGCGCTCGTGTGTGTGTACGTGAACTTCTGTGAAATTAGACACCACATCTACCACATTTCTACATTTTTCAACAAAAAAATGTTGGGGACTTTGCTCAGGGGTATTTTGAATTTCTTTGGCTTGAACTTACTACGTTTTTTACGTTTGAACTAATTTTCGGGGAGACAACTTGCAGAGGTGGCCTGTTTTGTCTCCCCTCCATTTTATATGAAAGTGCAATGAATATAAATAGATAAAGAATAAATAAACTTGATAATAAGAGCATTTCTGCAGTGCTGAGGTTGTGTTTACGTTGTTTAAAGCGCTCGTGCGCGTGTACGTAAACTTGTGTGAAATTAGACACCATTGAACTAACTTGATAATAAGAGCATTTCTGGGATGCGCAGGATGTGTTTACGCGGTTTAAAGACTTTAAAGCGGCCAGTGCTGGCGTGTGTGTATGTGAACTTGTGCAGAGTCCGGTTTAGTCCGGCTCGCCCGTTGTTGTGATAAGCTTGCACGCGAAGACTGGGGCTGCTATACTGTAGGAAAAATCTCGGGACAAACTGTGTGATGAATGGGGTGGGGGGGGGGGGTTCCTCGAAGACTGACTGGGAATGCTATACTGTAGCTAGGAAAAAATTGGGGACAAAACATGTGATGAAAGGGGAGGGTTCCTCGAAACTGCGCTCTTCAAAGAACATAATCATACCCAAGGCAAATTCAAATGCAGAGATTTTCATTCTACTTGTATCATGTCCAGATTCGACTATCTTAAACCTAGGTACGCAAAAGAGATGTCAAAATTTATCTCAGGCACTAACTTAAATGGAAGACAATGTCTTCTGTACTTTCTGATCATCATACTAGTACTTTTTACTTCACTAGATTGTATGTAGTTTCTGTTCCAGATAAATAGAGTATGTTATATAGTACTGTTGAGCAATTTGAGAAGTACGTCGTTGCAATTGTTGACAAATAGAATTTGATTTGAATAGCACGCCGGTCTATAAAAAAAGAACAGTTTTGTATATAACCTTATTGCACCAACTGTGTGATATCGAAAGCAGTCTTTTCGATACTTTTTATCAATTATGTAGAATCATCATAATGTACAACCAATGAGCTGATAAAAGCTCCTTGGTACAACACTGTTAATATTTGATAATTGTATCACACACACACACACACACACACACACACATACACAAATACACACACAAACAAACAAACACTAACGCACACACGCACACGTACACACAAAAAAAACAACACAAACACACACACACAAACACACAAACTTTTAACGTTTATCTTTCTAAGAAGTTTTCACGAGGAATGGTTGCATATCAAGAAATGAATTCAGGATCTAACGCTAGTTCACCTTTATCCGCGGAGTAACCTATATCCGCATTATGGGTATTTAGGGACATCAATGAGACGGACGGTGGTTTTAAACTGCAAAACTGTCGACTTGATATCCCTAAACACCCTCTAGTTTTAAACAACTGATATAGGTTACCCCACGAATAAAGATGAACAAGCATTATAATGCCAAGAACTGGCCTTTTGAAAAGTCGTAGACTCTAGAAAAAATGACGAATACTTGATTATTAATCATAGTGAAAGATCCGACTTTCGCATTGAGTTTTTACTCCGTAACGGATATAGGTTACCCCACGGATAAAGGTGAACCAGCGTTAATGCCACGAACTGGCCTTTTGAAACGCCGTATACTCTAGAAAAAATTACGAATCCTTCATCATAAATCATAGCGAAAGGTGCAACTTTCGCATTAAGTTTTTAATCCGTAACGCTTTGCTAATGTACCTTCAGGAAAGGGCGTTTGCGGCCTATTTCCCGAGTGATCTCTCTCACCCTTCTCCGTATGATTTGATTCCGAAACTATGAAAATATGACGAACGACCTCTTTTTCCATGTTTATCAAGTTTACACGAAGCGGCACCTCGCTTAACGCCTCCGCCAGTCCTACTAACGTGATTAGTCCCTAATTGTCACCTCGGAGAAACAGGCGATAACGAATACAAATCGTTCATTTCTGCAAAATACTCGCATGGGACAAACTTTATAATCCAGTTGCTGTTGTGGAGTTTTCTTCCTCATTTCCTCTTCGAAAAATATAAGTAGAAAAATATGATTGATGGCTCTTTTTTTATTTCCTTATCAAGTTTATCTGAAAAGCGCGCGTATCTTTCCTCGCTTGTGTAATTAGATTTGGTTATTAATATCTATGCATTCCGCCATTAAAATTCTGCGATGGAAATTGATAAGTTGCTAATGTCATTGTCACCGATAGGCGTTCATTCGTCGCACATGTAAATTACTGCTGTAACGTTACTACTTGAGATATAAACCTTTTGTCGTAACGGGGTAAGCCATGTTGTGTATTCATCCAAGCTACTGGTTTTTAGAAGCGGCTCACTCACCCACTCTCACTCACTCACTCACTCACACACTCATTCGTCCATTCACTCACTCACACACTCACTCAACTCACTCACTCACTCATTCATCCACTCACCCACCCACTCACTCACTCACCCACCCACTCCCTCTCTACTCACTCACTCACACTCACTTACTCACTCACTCACTCAACTCACTCACTCACTCATTCATCCACTCACCCACCCACTCACTCACTCACCCACCCACTCCCTCTCTACTCACTCACTCACTCTCACTTACACACTCACTCATTCGTCCACTCACTCACTCACGCACCCACCCACTCCCTCTCTGCTGACTCACTCACTCACTGTTTTTGCCTGTACTGTTGTCTGCCTGTCTTTGTCTGTCTCTCTCTCCGCCTCTCTATCTCTGTTTCTGTGTCTGTCTGTCTGTCTGTCTGTCTGTCTCTCTCTCTCTCTCTCTCTCTCACAAACACACACACACACACACACACACATGATGTGCGATACTGAGTCATATCTGGTGTGGGTCTTGTAGCGTAACGTCAGGGTGTTTGGCCCAGAACCCAGGGGTCTCGGGTTCAAATCCTGTCATGCTACAGATCTTGTGCTCTTGAGAAAGACTGTCCTTCCAATACCGTGCCCTAGCGTGTATAACAACGTTGTCCCTACGGCCTCAAAACGACTATGGGGCCACTACGTACCGTTTCTGAGGGGATGTGAACCCCAAGTCTTATGTATCTGGACAGCTACACTTTAACCCTCAAACCACCGTATGGGGTCAAAACTGACCCCAGGCGTATATCAATGTGTGCCATTATGTCATTTCTGGTCGAATACAAATTTCCTTCAAGGAGTTTGTTTGTATATATGTCCTATAACTTATTATACGTTTTTACCGAGATTGGCTAATTGTTGATTAAGTTATCCTAGAAAGTTTATGCATGGTCCAGTGGGGTCAAAATTGACCCCAGCATTTTTTTAAACAAACATTTGTTACCCACACCTAAATCACTTATCGTAGGAGCACGAAATTTTCAGAGAATGATGTACATGTAAGCCAAAATTATTGGACTAACTTTTGTGCCATTATCATGTTATATGACGACATTATGACGTCATCTAGGTAATATCGGCCGCCATCTTGGATTTTGACTGATGACGTCATAAAATTAGCATTAATTATCAATATTGAGCCATGAAATTTACGTTGAATTTTATAAGATGTGATAAACAACTGTTATTTGCCAAGAAAACCTTAAAACTAAAATGTTAGATACAAAATTAGAAAATTTCGTAATAAATATGTCTGTCAGAATTACGTTGCCATGGCAACATGAAAAATGATGAATATACTTTGTTCACTGAAAATGTTTGCTATCAACATTTTCTAAAAAGTTACCAAGTTTGGTGGCCCTAGCATAAGCCATTCAGGCGCAATAAGGCATTGAAGTTGGTACAGGCATCAAAAACCTCCTTCCTGATCTGAATAGCGTTGGTGCAAAATGTGGTCCTCATGATCTTTTGCATAAATTATGATAATGAGCTAGAAGTATTCTCACCTAATCATATCAGACTGTCGCACATAGATTAATGAAACTATACATATATACAAATCACAAAAAGAGTCACACAAAAAACTGTATTTGTACAAAACGTTTGGGGGTCAGTTTTGACCCCATACGGTAATCTACGTCACAAAAAAGCTACGGTGGTTTGAGGGTTTTAAACATGTAACATGCATTCGCATAATTCCAACAGGTGCCATTATACCGCCACCTCAAAAAACGTTGTTATAAAGGCTTTCTCAAGATTGTCTTCAACACCTAAATACATGTATCTGAATTGTATTACATTAAATAAGGATATTCAACATTCGGCGTTCAAGACAATCTTGGGAAGACCTCTACACTAACGTTTTTTGAGGTGGCGGTATTATGGCACCTGGTGGAATTATGATAGTCGATGTTAGATGAACCCACCACATCTCACTCAAACAAATTTCGACTCCTCACTCAGGAATTTGATACTTTAATCCGGACTAAATCTCTCTTGATCGCTTCATATTCCGCTTGGCCTTCACCGCTAATCCATATTGGACAGGCGGAATTCTGAAAGGCCTATTCGTGTAACACTAGTTCACCTTTATCCGTGGGGTGACCTTTATCCGCACATTTAGGAGTATTAAATCTGTGGACTGTGGTTTCAAGTTTGCCGTATTTTCAAAATGTTCCGATTTGAAACCACCGTCCGTTGACTCCATATCCCTAAATACGTTTTTTTTTCTTACAAACAACGAATATAGGTTACCCTCGGATAAAGGTGAACCAGCGTTACATGTGTATCAGCACCAGAGTTCAAACTGTATACATGTATAGGCGTCAAAGTTAAGACTTATTTTCTATCACAAAGGTGTCAAAACCTGAAGTCCTGCTGCAGTTCCATAGTAAACCACTAGAAAGTCCATTATCGAACTTGAACTTTGTTTTCCCGACCCTTACCCACATACTAAATGTGACGAGGATCCATCAACAACTTTTCGAGTCATGCTGTCCACAAACAAACAAACAAACTAGTCGCTAGCGGGCCCAAACTTGTGTCACTTCTTCCTGGGCACAAGAATTATCTAACACTCAAAATTCGTGACCATATAGCTTGTACATGTTCAGAGCACGAGATAGCAAAACTGGAAGTTGCGCTGCAGTACCAAGGGAAGACGCTAGGGGGCCCAAAATCTAATCATTTCTAGCTTTCATCACAAGCTACCAACACACAAAGTATGGAACTAATCCACCCAGCCGTTCTTGAGTTATCTTGTTGACAGACAGGCAGACAGACAGACAGACAAACGTTATTGAGAATATAACCTCCACGCCATTTCATGGAGGTAACATAGACCCGAAACATAACCTTCCAGGTATAACACAATGCAAACAATAGTAAGCAATTTGTCTGTAAGGGCCTGCAAGTTGATAAGAAGGCTAAGTGAGTGAGAACTCGTCTCGAGACTTGGTGGCTCCTCCAGCAGAATATATGAACCACTTGAGAGTCTGAGAAAGTGCCGGGGGAGAGAGGAGGCTTGAGGAATTGAAGCGGCTGCGGCAGAAATCCGCGCGAGTCAAGGTTAATGTTGTTCAGCCATGCTGACGGCTGGGCTCTGGTGGGGGAACCAGCGGAGGCGATCTGTCTTGGGCCCCACTTGTGGTTTCACTAAAGCTAGGGGCAAACCCCCCGTACGTGCAAATACGTGCTGTCTACGTGCCAAAACGTGGGCAATCTTTTCGGATCCGTAAGTGGTAAGTACCGCCTCCGCAGTACGAACTCGTAGGGAATCCGGCGGATTTTGGAGCACGCAGACACGCCGTAGAACGTTACGTGCAGGCGGACTTTGTGTGCCATCGGGCTGCGGATTCGCCCCCGTACGTGTCAGTACGGGCGACGCGCCTGCCCTGTACAGCCTGAACGTTTTCAGCCAAAAATACGTGGTAGACGTGGCCTCCCCAAAAATCGTACCGACAAATTGCACGTACGGCGGGTTGTGCCCTTAGCATTAGTCACCAATCACTCAAAGAAACAAAGAAAGAAACAACAGCTATCTATCCACCACTCAACAATCAAAACAGTCCAGAACAAGAGATATGAAAACCGGAAGTTCCACTGCAATGCAGTAGAAAGCCGCTAGAAGGCCGTATGCAAACTCGATCTTGGCTATCCTGACCCCTACCCACCTACCAAATGTTATAAGGATCCGTCCATTCTAGAGGTATGCTGTCCAGACATGAGACAGACAGACAGGCAGGCAGGCAGGCAGGCAGGCAGGCAGGCAGGCAGGCAGGCAGGCAGGCAGGCAGGCAGACAGACAGACAGACAGACAGACAGACAGACAGACAGACAGACAGACAAACAGATAGACAGACAGACAAACAAACAAACAAACAAACAAATCCAAACGATAATCTAATCTTCGTAGAGAGAGTAATAAACTATACAATAAGCAAAAAAAATCACCCACGGCGTGTCTTCAACAAACAGAAAGCTTCCAACAGATCTTGAAAGAAACTTCGTTTCCTTAACTTGGATGAATTCATGCAGAAGAAAATTAGGGCTGGCCAACCAGACAACAATAGATCGTCCCTCCTGTATCTGCTTGGAGATATCCACTGTTGACTTTGCGGTGTTTCCCACCACTTGAGCGAGAAGGATTATCTGACACCGTCTCTGTTTGGTCAACAGGGTTTACAGGATACGGTTTTACCGCTGCATCAGTCGGTGTATACTGTAAATGCAAAAATGTTCGCGGTGGATTTATGTTCGCGGTTTTCGCGGTGGCCACCTCATCGCGAATTTAAAACCACCGCGAACATTTTTCCATGGCAGTAAGAGACTACAGTGCATATGGTGCTACCGCGAACTTTTAACCAGCGCGAACATTTTTCCATGGCAGTAAGAGACTACAGTGCATGGTGCTACCACGAAATTACAACCACCGCGAAATTAAATCCCCGCGAACTTAAATGCATGTACAGTATTCCTCTCCAAGCAGAGGTTGGTGGAGAACAGGCGTAACCTATATTCTAAAAATAGGCCATTTAGCAATATTGGGACATTAGCTTCAGACTCCAATATTTTCAATACCAAACTTACCATATTTTCAGTATTTCCAGTTTAACACTGCTGTACGCGTTAGTCGACTTCATATCCCTAAGTAACCTGTTTTTAAAAATCAACGGATATAGGTGACCCCGCGAATAAAGGTGATCTTCCGTGCTACCTTCTCTGATGATATGGCCCGTTTTGTATTTTGGAATATACAATCGAATATATTAAGTCGGACGATTATTTTCAAAATACTGCTGACTGACAGTTTGAAATCTGTCGACCTGATTTGCCCTGTTTAAGGAAATTCGTGTTTAGTGCCTTTCCCATTGAAGGACACAAGATCGGTACCATGACAGGATTTGAAAACAGCACGTCTGAGTCAAACATTCTTCGGTTTATGGCACACGACCTCCGGTATCTGCTTGGAAACTAAGGGTTTCCTCTGTCTGTGCAGTTGTGGAGGGCGGGGGGGGGGGGGGGTACTCATCTCTGACTGACATGAAGTAGATTTCTAGCGAGTTCAACGCCCATGAAGTCGGTTCTTTCAGACGCAGAGTAACTAATTAACACTCAACTGGTGGCACGCGAGGAAACGAGGTCTAAGAGGAATATTTCGCACCTATTGTCCGTCGATTACTTACTGTTTGATAACGGCAATACATTACAAAGGACATATTTTGAGCTGCTCCGGATCCCTTCAAATGCTGGTTATACAGAATAGAAGGGCGGACTGAGGAATAACTGACAGTAGTGGTCAGTAGTTACTCTCCAAGCAGAGGTTGAGTCGCGTAGATATAGTAGTAGTCGGACAAATTACAGGAGCGCCGGTGTCATTTTTCCTACTACTACTATGTCTACGCGACTCAACCTCTGTTTGGAGAGTAGGCAGTAGTGGCAGCCAAAAGTGTGACACCGACGCTGGTGGTCCGAACCGCCGGATGTTTTGTAGGTTATCTGCCTGACTCCATATTTGCACTGACACCGGGCCCGACAGGATCCGAGCCCGTGATCGCCTGATCCTGTTTCTCCCGTAAGAGCTCCGGGTCGCGACGTTTGCTTTTGGCGCGTGCTCAAGGATCAGATGCCTGTGGGGCCGGGGTGTGGCCTTGGTCCTACTGACACACTTGATAGAAAGCGAATCCTCAGGAAAGGCCGTAAACTGCATCTGTCGAGACGGGACTGATATGGAATCATCCAGACAAGTTGGAGTCTGCAAGATTGAAGGTGTCGGCGTTTGGATTTAGTTTTTGGCGAGTACTGCAAGCGCTTGTCGCCCCTCTAAAGTTTGTTCCCAAAATAGAAATGTCGTTCTAGTGTCCACGATAGTTATGAGGTACGTACAATGGCGCCAAACTTCTATTTACGCCAAGAAATTAGCTAATACCAACCATGACATGTTTAAAACAGAACTATGACTTCCCTGCACAACCAAAGAGAGTCGCTAGGGGTCGGGGTGTGGCCTTGGTCCTACTGACACACATGATAGAAAGAGAATCCACAGCGACGACCGTAAACTGCATCTGTCGAGACGGGACTGATATGGAAGCATCTAGACAAGTTGGAGTCTGCAAGATTGAAGTTGTCGGCGTTTGGATTTAGTTTTTGGCGCGTACTGCAAGCGCTAGTCGCCCCTCTAAAGTTTGTTCCCAAAATAATAATGCCGTTCTAGTGTACACAATAGTTATGAGGTACAATGGTGCCAAACTTCTATTTGAGCCAAGAGATTAGCTACTACCAACCATGACATGTTTAAAACAGAACTATGACTTCCCTGCACAACCAAAGAGAGTCGCTAGGGGTCGGGAGTGGCCTTGGTCCTAATGACACACTTGATAGAAAGAGAATCCACAGCGACGACCGTAAACTGCATCTGTCGAGACGAGACTGATATGGAAGCATCTAGACAAGTTGGAGTCCGCAAGATTTAAGTTGTCGGCGTTGGGATTTCGGAGCGGAGTTTTTGGCGCGTACTGCAAGCGCTGGTTGCCCCTATAAAGTTTGTTTCCAAAATAAAAATGTCGTTCTAGTGTATAGAAAAGCTACAAGGGCTCCAAGAAAGCTACTAGTACCACCCCCAAACCACGACATGGACAAAACAGATCTTGGTATCTAGACTGGAGTTTTTTTTGCGCGAACCGTGTGCTGGTCGCTTGATGGAAAAGTTTGTTACAAAATAAAATGAAATGAGCTGGCAGCACACACACACACACACACACACACACACACACACACACACACACACACACACAGGAACACACAAACACAAACGCACGCACGCACACACGCACGCACACACGCACGCACGCACACACGATATATATCGCAAACTTTGTTTCTGAGCGCAGAAGCTATGCTCACTCCAAAACCAAGACAATAGCATGCCCACGACAAAAGATACTAGTACAAATGCAATTCAACTATACAAACAAAGTCATTGAAAGTAATCCTATGCGCCTGTGTGTGTTTTCGTGTGTGTGCGTATGTGAGTGCAAGAGTGTCTGTTTTCGTGTGTGTGTACATGTGTGCGTGTGCGATGTGTGTGTATGCGCACGTTCGTCAGTGCGCGTGCGTGTGTGTTTACATATGTGTGTGCGCGCGCCTTGTCGTGCACTCTCAGCCCAAAGTGTTTTTTTTTCTTCAGATTACTAGAAATCTGTGTCCTTAGAGTAGTTTCTATTTCTGACTCTCGGAGAGAGATATGCGTCCGCTGTCATAGGCTGGTAACCATTCTCATTGTAGGCGGGCTTAAGCTAAGGGCACAACCCGCCGTACGTGCAATTTCTCCGTACGTTTTTTTGGGGAGGCCACGTCCGCCACGTATTTATGAAAACGTTCAGGCTGTACAGGGCAGGTGCGTCGCCCGTACTGGCACGCACGGGGGGCGAATCCGCAATCCGATGGCACACACAAAGTTTTACCTGCACCTCAAGTTCTACGGCGTGTCTGTGTGCTCCAAAAACCGTCGGATCCCCGATGACTTCGTAAGGGAGGCGGTACTTACCACTTACGGATCCCAAAAGATTGCCTACGTTTTGGCACGGAGACAGCACGTATTTGCACGTACGGCGGGTTGTGCCCTTTATAGCTTTAGGGTGGTCTGGGCAGTGGCCTCATTCTAGCAAGCATAGGGCGTTTTCTGACAGTATATTTCCAGGCGGCCTTTCTAAAAATTACTGACTCTATAGCCTGGATGCCAGACTGCTTTCAGGGCCTACTTTTATATTTGAAACCAATCACCGGTGTTCGGTAATGACATTGGCCGGCGGACAACACTCCCAGCACCGTATAAGATCCGGGGAGCTCCCGATGACATGGTTACCACCAGGCTTACCAAGTCGTAAAGCGCGGCATGTTTTGAGAAATGTCCGACAGGAACAACTCATGTCCAGCCGGAACATCAGCGGAATATTTTCTCTCGGATCTGTTTTCATCCCGACACATTATCGGCGTGGTCGGACAAGGGGCTATCTTCAAGCAGATGTGACAAGTCGGCTTCTTTTTCAACGATTTGTTTGGTTGTATTTTGTTCTTTCCGACAGGTAGGTATAGCCATAGGTCATTACCTCCATGAAAAATGGAGAGATATATTTTTTGGTGTGTCTGTTTGTGTGTGTGTGTGTTTGTGTTTGTGTGTGTTTCTGTTTCCGGATATTCTTTGTCACCATAACTATAGACGACACTAAAATAAGCGTGTTGAGCTTGAGTGTGCCGCCATTATATGGTATAGACTTATAAAAATACTTGCTTTGTCTGCCGCATGTCTTATCAATGGAATGTTAGATGACATTTCATGACAGATATGATATTGAATTGTGATTCATTTCTGTATTTTGGTTTTGTATTTTGGTTAACGCTAGCTCACCTAAATCCGTGGGGTAACCTAGATTCGTTGTTTAAAAAAATGGGTATTTAGAGATTTCAGGTCAACGACGTGGGCTTTAAACGTCAAACATTTTCAAGATATTGCAATGTACTCTCCATCGACTTTACGATCCCCAAATACCCTATTTTTATATACAACGGATATAGGTTACCCTGCGGATAAAGGTGAACCAACGTTTAATACGTATGGTTGATTTGGTAGTCGCTCTCTCTTATGTGATTGTATGCATCAATGTGTTGCATGCATGTATTCGACCACAAACAAATGTCGACCTATGGATCCTTACAAAGTCAAAGTCAAGTACAAGCCAAAAGGACGAATGTAAAACAAGCCGGATCCACGCATCATCTGCTTGGAGATCAGGTCTTAGGGTCGCCGGCTCCCGCTGTGACAGTTGTCGTCGCGGTGTCGCCTGGGAGCTACGGTTTCAAACAAACGTGGAGTCATCGAGAAATAACCGCCACCGCCGCTTTGGTGGCCGTTAGAGCGCTCTATTTTATCCTCCTTTGTGAGCTATGTCAGTATACAGGAAACACTAGAGCGGGGCTATAAGTATAATGTCCGCAATATATCGAGACGTGGCTTTGTCCTAGACGGGGCTATTTGCAGAATTGTTGAGAGTTGGAATCTAGCTGGCGCCAAGTGAGACTGACCCGGTTTGTAGAGTGCAGACGGCTCTCATAGCTCTTTCTACGGGAATGAATAGAAAACACACAGAAAACAGGGCGGTTAAAATGTGTTTTTCCATATTACAAAGTAATAACGATGTCCTTTTGGTTTGGCTAATAGACAAACAGAAAACATTAAGCCACCGGTTCTTTGTATTAAAGCCTAAAGAGCCGACAAGGAAACGCACCTCCTCTTCTACAAAGATGAAAGAGCAAAATCGTTGAGACACTAGATCTTTGATGGGATAGCAAAATGTATATATTCAACGGTCGCGTCATTTGAAACAGTACGTTTAGTAAATTGTTGTTCACATTGCTCTACCAGTCATAAGAAACAAACATAACGCGCGCTAAAATGTTTGATGTCTTTAATAATCTGTTTCAATACTATAGGACAGATGTTTATAGATCTTTGTTATCTTCATGGCGTTATGTTTTGTTTGACCCTTACCATTTCTCTCATGAAATCAGTTTATAGCTGATTTGAGTTTTCTATGAATTGATAAATGGAAACAGACAAACGAACAAATAAAAACGAACTATAAGAGTTCTGCGATACTGCCCTCCCCCATTTTCTTGCAGATATATACAAATAAGCTTTCGCAATTTTTTTCATTCCTTTGAATAGCAAATTTCATGGTGTCCTTTCTTTATCAATATTACAAGAGCTCTGCGATCCTTCCCTCCCCACATCTGCTTGGAGATGCTACAGCGAACAGGTGAAAAGTTCAGAGGTAGTCCCGTTGGTGACCCCGTGACCCCTATGGCGGGTCCGGCGGGAAAGCTGGCGTCATTTCTTGATGACTGTAATCTTCCCCTGTTAACACGCATCGCGCCATTTGTCCTACACGGACCCGGGCTGCAGCGGTAATGATTTATTCAGGTCGTCCTGGCGCCTTTTTTTCCTCGGGCGTTCTTCTCAGGCAGACACCGGAGGTGGAATATAGGTACCTGCAGTTTTGTTATGTATCGTAAGATGTCGCTGCTCTCAGTGCGCATCAATGCACAATAAGCATGCAGGAGTTTGGTAGTCCAAAGCAGACGACACACGTCACAGGAAAAATGGTAGAAATCTGCCAAACTGACAGATAATATAACAAATGAGCTTGTTAGTGCATGATGCGATTGATAAAAGTAGTCACTACCAGGTTGCAATAAAAAAGTCGAAATTGGTTATAAAAGTTCCCGGGCCATACATGTATACTACATGTAGTACATAGTATTTGCAACCAAGGGCTGACAAATATGTTCTCCAATAACCAAGTAGACCTTCTAATTGAATATTCAACCAATTTCTAGTGGGTGTGGGCCTTTGTCTTGTTTATGTTCGTCGCTTTGAGCACTTCGATTTTCATACATATCTGAAGGATTAATTTAGATGTAACTTACGCAAACCATGGGGAACTGAATTTGTAATTGCAAATGGCACTGATAATTTAGGCAAAAAGAAATCCACCGAAGAGCCCGAACAAGAACATATTAGCTAAAAACGAGATGACTAAAATAAGCTAGCCTGGGTACCATCCGGAAAGTAGTTCGCTCCGGCGTTCATTAAATACTATATACAGTCGCTTCTAGCTCTGACATTCATCATACACTATATATATCGCTTCTCTGTTGTCTTAGCAGAAGCGAACATAGGAGCGAACTACTATCCGGATGGTACCCAGGCTATAAAAAATCGGGAAGTGAGAAAATATTACGATCGTAGCTAATATCTTGTCTGGCGCCAGACCTGCCGCCACGTGGGACTCGTGCGGGCGTCTCGGCCACTCACCTGGAAATAATCTGTCTACCTGTCCGGTTCACCTGGCCGACTCACCTGTAAGTACCTGCGAGAGATGGCCCGTATATACCTGCCTGTACCTGTCATCTTTACCACCCTAAACGGAGGTGTTGAGAGGAAAGATTGTAAAATTTTCGAATTGTTTTTTTAGAAAGTGTCAATTCCAGAATTATATATTACTAGTACCTAGTAGGCGTTTGCCACATTTTCAAAACCTTGGTGATGTGTACCTGAGAAAAGCAACTGTTTTGAAAAGTTTCTAACATTTTTCAGACTTTCTAAATATTCTTTACTGTATTCCGACATGTTAGAAACATTTCTAACATCAGTTTCAGTTTATTTATTCATCGAAAACATTATTTGTAGTAGTTTCTGAACCCTTGAGACGATTCTTCATTGAAGTCTGAAATATTAATAAAATGCTATAACCAATATAGCAAAATATTATAATCAGTGTAACAGTGTATCCGGAGTGTGAGTTTTCATTTTCAATAGGATTTTACATAGTTTTATCCACACTCATTTACAAAATCAAAAGGCTCCTAAGAAACTTTCTCCTCAAACCCAATATATAAAACTATTGCTTTGCATTAGAAAATCAATTACTTAATATACATAAAACATTCAAGATGGATAACGAAATGCAATTAACATCAAAATCAAAAAGATGTGTGGTCTCGACTCAGTTTCTCATCTTTTCGCTCGTTCTGTGAAGTTAACTTGACAAGCTAACCTAAAGGCACAAAAAGTCTGTACACGACGAGTTTCAAATCTTAGACAAGAGAGACTTTGTTGTCTCTAAAAAAAGCGCCAAACCGCCAGGCGTCGGTCGATATATGTTTTATCTCATTTTCCGCATGTTTCGCTTTCCGCTAGCCTCCTGGCTGTTCCAACAAACAAACACCCCCCTCCGCCTCTCCCCCAACCATCTGGCGAGGGCGGGAGAAAAGCAGTGACGTCATGAGGAAACAACCGCCGATGAGTCGGACGACGTTTTTGTGTTGGCGCCAGATTTTGGCGGGGGGTCGAGGCCGAGCGTCTGAGTCTAGCTTTTCTCAATTTCCGAAATGAAATTATCGCCGAAAACATTAGCCACTGGATGTGACACCCGTGACACAGACCAGATCTGCGAGTCATACACAAAATGATGATTATGAGTTACACGATATGAAAAAGATATATACTTTGTGTATCAAAGTAGCATAAATATACTGTGGACAGAAGCGTGGAAAATTGCATTATGTCTGTGGATATTGCAAAATCTCTCATGGCAGGGCATTGCAAAATAATATCGTAAAAATGGCTTGTAGTACGGTTGGTTTCTAAAGGCACACTAGAACAATCTTTCTCCAAATGAAGATTTCTAAGGCAAGGAGTGGTAACGTTATTACTATTAGACAGAAAAACCCATTCTTTTGGGTTTGGAAAAGGCACTAGAATTTTGGAAATTGAAATAAAGCACAACGATCTAGATATCTATATTTCAGGTTGTTATAATAACACTGACACGTCAAAATAAACCAAGGAGGATTTGACCTGTTTGAAAGAACGAAGTGCTTTCTTGGACCTCCGTAGACTATTTCTGTCATATTTTTCACTGTTTCACAATTTTAATCGATCGCACAGAACGTAGATTTATACTTTTATCGCATTTCATGATTTTTGGTATTTTCATTTCAAAAGATGCAGCATATAACAATTTTGCTATCATAGTATCAAGCTTTATAACGGTCAACACAGTAAAGTAGTAAAGGAAGCGGACACTCCCCAAACAGAGGTTAGGCACCGGCTTAGTTTAGACATCTTTCACTAATCTCCAAGCAGATCTTGCTGTGGCAAATGGGAAGGAGTTTAGCCGGCAGAGGAGTTATTGGCCACAGCGAAGTGGCCAATAACTCCTCTGCCGGCTAAACTCCTTCCCATTTGCCACAGCAAGATCTGCTTGGAGATTAATCTTTCACTAGTTTCAGGCGTTTTTGTCGGCCTTTCTATTTGTCAGTGTTACCCACAGCGTTACAGGTCCTATAAGGTTACACAAAGGAAAGCTAACCAAAACAGAAAGCCAAACAAAACGCATTAAATACAATCCAAAGTAGGCCACAGTCAAATCTCTGCCAATATACTATAGTAGACGCAAGCAGGGTACTTTACTTGAGTATACAACAGGCAAACACTTGCCGAAACGCATAAAGCACATCACTAATGAAAACATAACATTTTCTTTAGATATTTTTTCTAACATTTTTTAACCGTAAGCCTCTGGCCAGCTAAACTCCACCGGGAAATTATTCCCGTGTATATGCCAATTTTCGCTGTTTTATCATCCCCGGGAGGACACTAGCGGTGACTAAACCAGGCCACCTGCCTAATCTGGCTCCGGCCCCCTGCGGCTACTTGATGTGGCCATCTGTACAGCTCTCGAAACTCATCTCCAAGCAGATGTTAGGTAACAAAACTAAGTGCGCTGGCTATGGGGAGAATGGGGAGAATGGTTTGGCCATGATAGGAGCACACGTGTTACTTCTGTTGGGAAAAATACCCTCCCACGGACTGAGTCTCCTGGAAATTTATTCGCCTTATTTTTGCCAAATTTTATCATCCATAACCTCACAGAAAGGCCTGATGGAGGCTAGCGGAGACTCAACAGGACACTTCACTAGGCTGGCTTCAGACCCCTGTGGCTACTGGCTGTTACCATCTGTACAGCTTCAAGCAGGCTCCGAGGCTAGGCGATACCTTAAGAAGTACACTCGGCGGAATACTAGTAGACTACTAGGATTTCTACTAGTACTGAAAGTGTGCACCAAACTTTGCAAAACGCGTAACAATGAGCTGGTCTCTATATCTGTTTGACGATTTATGAAGAATTTGTATCTCATGGAGGTTGTTGTATTTCATCTAAGGCCACGTTGATTTGATTATATGGATGACATCCGCGCTCGCACCAATTTTCAGCCATTTCCAAAAAAAAAAGAAGTTTTCGACCACACAATAAATTGTGCAAAGCAGCTGTAAAATGAGCAGAAATATTCCGTAGATTGAAAAAAAAGTATCAGAAAACTAATGCCATAGAATGCCAAAATGAATCTAAAGTCAAAGAATAAGATCATAAGTCAAAGTGAAAGGACAGAAAGAAAAAAAAATCTATTGTTGGTTGGGGGAGGTACCAGTACAGAAAATTCAGGTCCAGAGGATCATTTCCAGGTCCGGACATGAACCTAGACCTGATTGTCTGTGGAAACTTGAGAACTGTTAATAAATAAAGGTTCAAACAAACAAACAAACAAACTGGCAATACAAAATGTACTCAAAACAATGGTAATTTGTCAATTTTGCTACAAAGGAATCTGTTTGGTGGATTATTGGACTCCCACTGCATTTTAAAATCCCATCTCCATGTAATAAAGGCTAACTGTCTCTGTACCTTTGACTGTAGAAACTTGGTGCAATTGACTATAAACTCTACTTGACTTCGCTCTTGTTGTCTTCTTGGCCCCCCGGTTAGACCCCAAATGGCTGCCGACATAGTTCGTCCATTTTGTAATTGGCGAAACCTGTTCCTCTGGTTTTTTTTTCAGGTCTGTTTTTTTCGGATTGGTCCGAGAAGAAAAAAAATGTTTTGCACCCGTATAATGAACTGGTCCCTACACCTAACTGTTGGTATACCATACTATGTGTGTTAGGTCCTATGTTCAACCTTCCTGGCCACTTTGATTTCATACTGAAGGCAACTTTTTTTTTTTGACCAAACTTTTTTTTTATTCGCTCGCTCGCATCAGTTTTGGAGTTCCAGGAGGATGTCATCCTTATAATCAAATCAACATGGCCTAATGTGAATTTAAAGTTCTTCATTAGTGCTTCAATGTGTCGATTTTATGCCGATAATACACTTTTTACGATTGCTATATTCACCAAGCAGGGGTTCGGCTCTGGCTATTTTTTTTAATGTTTTCTTTTGCGATTTTACGTTTTTTTTTAGGTGTTTTCTTGGGCTTTCTATTTTCTGCCGTTTTCTTTATGTCTGGCGGCAAAAGAAGAAAAAAAAAAGCAGCCGGAGCCGGCGAACCTCTGCTTGGAGAGTACGATTACTGTCGTAGTCTTTAGTTCTACAATTCTCATCGTTGTGCCCACTGTGATTTCCGACAATTTTAATACGGAAATGGAGACCAACAGTAGCAGATGAGGTTATCTGTTACCTGTAAATTGTTTGTAAAAAAATCCCTTGAATCTGGTGGACACCCGTTGGTAGACAGTGCGCAGACTCCCTGGGGACGAGACGGGCGGCGACAAATTAGCGCCATAAAGTGGTTTCTCCCAATCTCGTTCCCCGCCTAATGTGGTTGGCGAAAATCTCGTTCCCGCCGCCGAAACGACGCGAAAATTGGGCGTCACGTCAATTTAAGTAACGTAAACGTGTTTGACGTAATGAACGGACATGTATGTGGGTCGCATGCGGAACAGACATTTCAGGACGGATTATTGTCAGCTTTTGTAGTTGTAGTATCAGCTACGCATCTGAAAATAATACAGAAGACATAACTTTAGCAGAGGAATACCACTTATTCCAGTTTTGGTCGTTCGAAACAGACACTCCTACTCAAGCTAATGGCACAACCCACCGTACGTGCAATTTGTCCGTACGCTTTTTTTGGAGGCTACGTATACGTCCGCCACGTATTTCTGAAAAGGTTGCGGCCGTACAGGGCAGGCGCGTTGCCTGCATGTAAAGTTATGACTATGGCGTGTTTGCGTACTCTAAAATCCGTCGGATTCCCTACGAGTTCGTACGGAAGCGGTACTTACCAGTTACGGATCCCAAAAGATTGTCCACGTTTTGGCACATAGACAGCACGTATTTGCACGTACGGCGGGTTGTGCCCTTAGCTTCATATTCGTATGACCGACCAAACCTTTGAAAAGGTCAGCTATTTCTACTATTTTTCAGCCCACATTTGGACTTGTATAAATCTCCCTGTACATTGAACAAGGGTGTCTAAGCATTTGCACGACAGGCAATGAGATTCGTACGAACATTATGTGATACTCGCGAATCACTATGAAGTACCGGTACCCAACCCTAGTGTAAACTATATGTTTGTTTTTTTCAAAACTCAACATGTTGACATGTTAACATTTTTATATACCTGTATGTTCCTCCACTTGTGTGCATGTTTGCATAGATGTAAAAGACCTTACGAAAATCACTGTACTACTGTTGTGTCTATAAAAATTACATACAGTCTATGTAGATTACATAGACTTTTTCTTCACTCTTGTAAGTATACCTAGAGGTCTCAGCTTGAGTACATTTGAAACTGACAGTAGTTTGTTCCGTTCATATCAATTTTACCTAAAACGACGTCGTTATTACGTTGCGGAAGGAAGATATTATTTTTCCATATCAGAAAAGACAAGTTAAGTGACGGCCTAATTCACCTCGGAGAGGACTCCACCCGACGTAATGTAATTAAGGGTGAAACAATTGACTGCGAGGAACTCTTTATTCAATCTGGAACTATATCATTGAGAACGAAAGAAGTCAAATTTACGGGTCGAAATAACAACGTTTTTAAAATCTACGTATAGCGTTAGTTCACCTTTATCCGCGGGGTAACCTATATCCGTTGTGCTGCTAAACAGGGTATCCAGGAATATCAAGTCGATGGACGGTAGTTTCAAATTGATATTTTCAAAATATTGCAGTTTGAAACCACCACATGTCGACTTGATACCCCTCCCTAAATACATTGTTCTTTAAAAACGGATTAAGGTTACCCTAAAGATAAAAGTGCACTAGCGTTAAAGCTTTTATTGCGACAAGAGCAAGAAAACCATAACAACCATGGCATGCTCTAGAGATCTAATGTGAGAATAGAAAGTAAATACGCCACACAAAAAAGTATGACCTACATTTTGGGCTCGAATGTGCTATTACAAAGGGCTACAGTCCATTTCAATTCGCCGTTAGGTTGAAAATGATATTTGTAAATAATTTGAATAACATCTGAAGTAACAGAAGTTCAAGATCTTACCCCCCCCCCCCAGAAAAAAACACACACGAAAATTTCAATATATCTTATTCTTCTTTATATATTCTGGAAACAATCTTAAAAGAACTTAGAAGAACTGAAGTTTCCTTTATCAGAACTTCCAAACACTGTGTGACTCTCTGTGTGTACTTTTACATTTTTATCGGAGGTTTGGGTTATTGCCAATATAAAGTATATGCATAGTAACAAACGTTGTGGGCATTCACAATTATCTTTGTAAGAAGCTACAACAAGTAGTTTCTACCAGACTCCGGATCGCTGGAAAACCGTAGAAATGGAACAAATAGAGGAGTAAACTGGCCAGGGAACAGCATGCGACCTAGGCCTGTTCCCTGTCAGGCTACACTCTTCTGGCCGGTTTACTCCTCTATTTGTTCCATTTCTACGGTTTTCCAGCGACCCGGAGTCTGGTAGAGAGTAAAAAAAAAGGGTGGCTACCAGCATTCTTGGCAGCCTTTCTGACTCAATAACGCAAGCTGACAAACGGATTAATAGATATGTACAAAACGCGGAAGGAACTTTGATAAGGTCTGAGTGGTCTGGGAACGAGATTAGTGTCTGCCGCGCTTCTCGTCTCCAGGCGGCCAGACGACAGTTTATCAACTTTCTCCCGGAAACGTCTTGGCGACAGTCTTGTGGAGCTGGCGGTCTCAGTTAGCGTCACAAACCACCTACATGAATAAAAGTTCATCTAGGTTGGTAAAATGCATAATGAAGAAATAAATATAGAATACAACACGGTGTATTCCGTATCACCCAAGGTATCAGCCCGACCGCGGGTCGGATCGCCCGAAGGCCGGAGGGTGATCCGACCCGCGGGAGGGCTGAGACCGAGGATGATGCGGAATACACCGTGTTGTATTTTATTTCTGTCATACTCACCTGAGAAAACCCATGTTTTGATGCGAAATGCGCCAGAAGTTGAAGAAATTTGGTGCCCTCGAACAATAGGTGTTGCCATGTCCCAACGTCCGAATCAGGTTCGAATTGCCAACCGTGCCGTATTCGGCCCGCTCGAAACAGTTCGATTTATTCGAATGGAGCCTGTGTGATACGCCTTTCAAACCTGTGCGATACGGAAACGTACGGCCCGGTCCGGAACACCCGTATCGAACGTTTTCGCGTCACAGGTATGACATAAAATAGGATATAGGAGAATTTTTTCTACACAACCAGGAGGTACTTACATTGCTTACGTTTCGATGTCTCTCAGACACCTTCGTCAGAGCTTCTAACTGGAGTTCTGCTTCTCACCGCTATATGTAGCCGATATGTAGGTGGCGCTTTTGCGGTGAGAAAACATTCCCAAACGTGGCTAAGCTTGTACCCCCCCCCCCCCCCTCGCCCCTGTTCATCACTGGGGTTGACTTTCTCATTCAGATCGCCTCTTTAATCCACCGTGCCCGCCTGTTGTCTTCCTTGTCTATGACATGAGAGACATCGAAACGTAAGCAATGTAAGTACCTGCTGGTTGTGTAAAAAGAAACCAATCTGATGAAACACACACCTAGACCATTTAACTCATATAACTTTGTAAGTTCGTCTTCACATGTTTTAAGAAGAGAGAAGAAACATGTAGAAATATAGACGTAAGTAGAACATAGAATAGCTTACTTATCAGACTCTTTGTATGTGTCTTACTGCATCATAAGTTAGCCCAAAGAGGGCATGAATGTGCAATAAACTTCATTGTCATTGTCACTGTCATTGTCATTGTCATTTATTTCTAACTTGGCTTAAGCCCCTATTCGGCCAGGCTAGGCGGTGGTCTGGTAGACTCCCGCAAAAACTACCCCCGTAGCCGTAACATTACAACTAGGAAAGGCGCAACGATTTTGTAGTCTCTACCAGACTCCGGGTCGCGTGCTGTTCCCTAGCAGGCTATACTCCTCTGGCCGTCTTTATACTCCTCTATTTGTTCCATTTCTAATACGGTTTTCCGATTTTCCAGCGACCCGGAGTCTGGTAGAGACTAACGATTTTGGCTCGTAACATATTTTGCGGGGTGTGTTCTGTGACTAACCGGTCTGCTAGCCATGCTATACGAGCCAAATTGTGTTATTGTCGTCTGCGGCCGTTTCCGTCGCCGCGGCTACCAGACAAGCGCGCCACCAGTGCGACACGGTGCCGATATGGTGGGCGCAATGTCGCCTGTATCTGTGGGGTAAACTCTGTTAGAATTGCTAATAATCTTATAGTTTAGGTATGAAATATGTAAATTGTATGTAAATTAGATATAATGCATAATATAAAACAATGTCCTTTTCTGACATTATTGTTTTCAAGTAAAATAAATCTAGTCACTATATGGCGCTTATTACCTTTACCGAGTAGTGTGTGTGTATGTTTGCGTGTGTATGTGTGTGCGTGTCAGTGTGCGTGTGTGCCTGCGTGTGTGTGTGTGTGTGTGTGCATGCATGTGTGTGTCTGCACGCGCGTGTTTGTGTGCGTGTGTGTGCGCGTGAGTTTGTGTGTATGCATGTGTGCATGGGAGTGAAAAACATAACCCGAAAAATGCTGATAGATCTTTATCATATTTGGTAGATGTCCTTGGTACTGCAGGGAAAGCCGCGAAAGTGGCGTCGGGCGTGGCGTAAATGGCAGAGCGTTCGGCTCCTAACCTAGAGGTTCTGAGTTCGATCCCCAACGTGCCTCGATGTTGTGCCCTTGGGAAAGGCACTCTACACGACCTTCCTCACGTCACCCAGGTGTAAAAATGGGTACCTGATTTCGGTCGAGCTGTCTGTACCGTATATGTAGCACTGTTAATATAACTTACATGTACAAAACTTGAGTGCAGTGCCACATTGTCCTCGTCTGTCCAAAAGCAAAATAGAAAAAAAAGCCGCGACTTTTCATTTCTTTGTTTATGTATTGATAATTGGTTCATAGATCTTGATTAAAGATGAACAATGCCAATCGGCCACCGCACTATAGAAATCCAGATTATGTGTAAAGATGACTAGGGAAACAAACGCCACTCTTTTATTAAGGGAACGGATTTGATTTGATTTATTTGCACATAAAAAGACAGAGTACAGAGTAAAGTTGAAATATAACGTATAAATACAGTGCGGGGGGAGGGAGAAGCCAAATAGGCTTATACAGGCCCATTCCCTTACAAATATTGACAAATTCGAATGAAATAATTGACATATGAATGGCTTAACGACATGGAATTATAGTAACTATCACAACATAAATGGAGTTATCTAATAGGCTAATAACAAATCAATACAGAACGATATATTGATAGCAAATCATAGGTGCATAGAACATTATTGAAGAAAACAAAGAAGGTAGCATTTTAAGTACCCTGAATGTAAATACAGTCAAACCTGCCCAAGACGACCACCCGGGGGACCGGGAAAAAGCGGTCAATTTGGACAGGTGGTCGCTGAGAAGAGTATTGACTCAAAACATGCCCGATGCAAAGTATAAATGGTTTCCGTTGTGTTTAATGGCAAATAGTAAGCACACTTCACGCACGCAAAGAAGCGAGGTCTTTAATGCCAAATACAACACGCACACTGTAAACTGTAAATTTAACCCCCAAATCCGACACAAACTGGCAGATTTCGGCCCAAACTTGCGCTAGTTATCATCAAAAATCGATGAAAACCTCAATTTTGGAAATGATGCGGTCGTTGTGGGTCCCAATTTGGACCGGTCGCGGTCGCGTTGGCCAGGTGGTCGTTGAGAAAAGGTCGCTTAATGCTTACGTCAATGGGAAAATAAATCGGGACCGAGAAAAAGCGGTCGAAATGGCCAGGTGGTCGCTGAGAAGAGGTGGTCGCTCGGGCAGGTTTGACTGTATATTAAATGTTGTTGAATATGTGGGCTTTATTTAGCTGGGACATGTTAGAATAACCGACATCCCACAACCATTTCTATGTGTGAGTCTCAAAACTTGCAATGTCAACCTTAAGAAACTTTCCATGATACCAACAACTCCTTGGAAATTAAAGAAATTGTCTTGCCGCCTTGGAGACGATTCCGTGCTCCCAGACGTACAATTACTCCACCAAGGCGCTTCTGGTCGCGACCACTCCTGTCGATTTGTTTGATTAAGGTCGGATTAAGACCCTCTAAATCACCTATTAAGGATTAAATTGATCCCATCAAATGTAGTTCAACTTGACTTCGCGGTTGTAAGAAGTCCTTAGCGACCTTCCATGTTAGATTAGATGATATACCGAGACAGTTAGGACGCAGTAATCAAGAAAAAATGTCATTTAAAGTTAGGAGTTGTTGTCGTCTAGTACCCAAGCAGATATATGGTAGCATTTATTAGTAGTATATTCTCTCGTATTGGACAACATGGTACCCATTTAGCTTCCGTGGCAGTCTCCGGACGGGGCTGTTTTTTAAATTTGGTGGTGGGGGGGGGGCGGTCTTCGCGATTTTCAACGTTTGCTAGGTTCTCTTATGCCGAGAAGAGGAGTTTGCCGAGGAAGGGAGTTTGCTGTGAAAGGAGTTTGTCGTGTAAGGTATTTTTGCCCCTTCCCGTTCGAAGCCTGCAACGGAGGCTTGTGGTAGCAGAACACAGACCTATATGGGGATTTCTATAGTTCAGGGCCTCAAGGTGACTGCCTTCGACGCTGAAACAAGTGCTTTTAAAAAAAGCTGGCGTTTCGTCTACGTTTATGAGTGTGAACTGTCTTTTTCTTGAAGTAAAATCTGTTAGAAAAAGTCACTCAAGGGCTGTTGCGTCTATAAGAAAAATTGTTATTTTGGAAAGGAGTAC
Source organism: Branchiostoma floridae x Branchiostoma belcheri (assembly GCA_019207045.1). Classification (NCBI taxonomy): domain Eukaryota; kingdom Metazoa; phylum Chordata; class Leptocardii; order Amphioxiformes; family Branchiostomatidae; genus Branchiostoma; species Branchiostoma floridae x Branchiostoma belcheri. The sequence goes on along the minus strand of CM033024.1, from coordinate 31,526,366 downwards.
TGTTTAATAGCTGGTCTTGGCTTACAACTTTATTTTAAAATGTACAATAAGTTCATTATAAAATCTATTAATATACTAGTACTCAGGTACTTATGTACACTTGAAAAAGCACCATCAGCACTGTGACAAGATTCTATCTAAATTGACTACCAAATGTCAAACAAATATCCAAACCAATTAAACAGCTACCTCATCTCTATTATACTGGTTTCCGCATTTACAATATTTCTTCCTTGTTTTCCTGGATAATTTTGCTAATATTCATGAAAATGTCCATACTTTTGTGTCGAGCGGTGTGACTTTCCACGTCCGTGTTGTCTGAAAAATTCTGAATGAAGTCGATACTGAACAATGGAGCATTTGCTACTGTAAGAAAGGATCGCTGTTTTTGATGGAGTTTCATGCAAACAACATCAAGAGCCTCTGTTTACATCATGAATAGTAGTTTAGTGGCGAGTGTTTTGCGAGAATCATCTTACCGCGCATAGGAGCCGCTGCACGGTATTTTCCATTACCATGAACAGAAAAATTCGAATGCCGGGTTTGGAATGTTCATAAGACAAAGGCCTTGCATATATGAAATGAATACTAAAATAACAAAAAAATGATATATAAAAATATAATATCAATAAATAAATAGAATATTTATATATTATCTTCAATATTTAAAAAGAAAAACCAGGGACTTTCGGATCCGAAGACCTGTGGCTTTACCGATTGAGCTAAGTTGTTACGTGTGTGAGATGTGAGTGTACATAATGCTTTAACCTCACTACATAGTATTATTTATGTCGATTTTCGGTCGCTTTCTTGATAAAATCATTTTTTTTTCTTGTGCAATCTTGTGGAATAGATGTTATATGGCCATTTCCCAGGATATTGAAGTCCGAAACCACAATGCAATGGTATTTCCGAACAGTTGCATGCGGCTCATGATCATGCCCTGATATAACCTCCTTGGTTGAACCAAACCAAGCATCCATCGAAGCATTGAAGCAGCACTGAAGGTAAAACCCATCACATTGCGTTTCGTCGCCAGAGAGAAACGCAAAAAATATAGTAGGGTGCACTTTAGAATACCAAAAACGGATATGTTTCAGTTCAAGGTACAAGGCACAATATATTGAAAACAAGAAAGCTTTTAAAAAAAGCTGGCCGGGGCGCATTTGGAAGGACTACCTCAAAATTTCATGTTGTGTTCCAGTAAAATGTGCATCATTATTAAACTAGAAGTTTATATCTAAAATCTATGGGAAGTTGGCTGGAAACCTTTGTTCACTGGTATAATTGGATTTTCCGGCGTACTTTTGTGGGCGGAATTGTATCCCTTGTGTGCGCTGTGTGCCGGATATAAAAATCGTAAAAGAAACTCCGGTGCGAGACCACAGCCAAAGGCGGGAAGAGGTCCCGGATGTGCATTGTCGTTCTTTCTTCGTGACAGAAATTTCACAGGCAGACATGGTACGAATATGTAATGAACAGATTATGGACGGTCAATACTTCTCAAGCTTCTGAATCGTTTGGATATGAAAATTATCGTGCTGAAGATATTTATACGTGTCTGGGGGATCCTACCAGACAACTTGTATAACCAATCAGAAACCAGTCTGCGATTCTCCGCCAATCAACGATCAAATTGGCGTGTTGCTTTCTACCACGTCCGTAATAGGGATGTCTGAATCTTAATTTGCATACGGCAGCATATATAAACATGTTATGGTGGGTCCGGTGAGGCCGGAGTTGCGTCCTTGACTGGTTTGCGTGGGGTGCGGATCCATTGTGTACAGGTTTGTGTCCGATTTGGTGATTTGATAGAAAGAAATAACAATTTATGGAGTAGAGTTTGTTAAGCGAAATGTTTCTAGTTTGGTGATTTTGTGAGGTAAGGTTTGTTGTGGTGTATTTTTCTTAGAATTTTTTTTTGTGTAACACGTGTTTGGTCGATGTTTTGTTGGGCGTGATGACGGCAGAGGTTTTGCACAATGTTGTGCAGGATGTAGGTGTAATGGGAATGCAGAGGTCAAGATGTAAATTCTCCTAATTAGTTGTAAAGAACAAAGAGTTCAGTGGTAGTGGTATGCATAATTTAAGATCAATATATTAATAGCATTGTGACGCTGTTATATATACTGTTATGGCATGTTTTGCATGGGTAATTTGCAGATATATATCTATATTATAGGCATGTTTATGAAAGTAATTTATCGTTTGGCACGAATTTTTTGCGGGTATTTAATTTATTGTTTTGTTTAATGTTTCAATATGTAACTTATATGTTTATTTTTTAGGTGTGAGTTGGACTGTCAGGTTGACTGAGGGACGACGGGACGCTAGATTCTTGGTCGTTTTGTTAGCAGTGTCTTGTGCTAAGGTATGTGCACACTTTTAGGTGGTGTGGGTGTGTTAAGTAGTTTTATTAGTTTGAAACGATGTAGGTAAAGTTTTTTAATCAAATTGTTGCTATGGTAAAAGCGGTAGTGTGACTTGTTATTTTTGTATTACTTTTACATAGTATAGTGGGAGGTGTGGGGTATTTTGAGCAGTGAGAATGTCAAATATTTGAGGTTGTAGTGGGTATGATCTAAGAGCTATTTTGAATAGTTATGCAGCGATATATTAATGAGATTTTTTTGTTCATATTTTAGGATGGAGACACCATCGGAGATGTCGGGATATGTGCACAACGTGTCGCCAATGAAAGACGGGGCAAAGTCAAAGTTTTTCCGGTTTGATTTTCAAACTTCAGAAGACGAGTCTAGGAAAGGAATCTGTTTTAGTCCTCAGAAGAGGAGTTTCTTTTGTGAGAAAGAACAGAGCAGCAGCCCATGCAAAATCAGTAAAGTGAGCAGTTGTTCGATGAGATCAAGCGACTTTGTGGTTAATGAGAAGAGTTCCGTGGAGTCGACAGCAGATGTGGGATTTCCAGCAAAACGACCTAGTATTAGGTCTGTAAGTGTTAAGGACATTAGCTACCTCTCTGTGAATGATGTTGTAAGAGTCAATGTGAAGGTGCTTTCCATTGATAAAACAGAGAAAGTTACAGTTAACTCAGGTGATGAGCGAGAGAAGACAGATGTTATCGTAGGTGACACAAGTGGAGCTGTTCGCTTGTGTGTTTGGCAGCCACATGTGTTAGAGTTAGGGCGTAGCTATGGTGTGGACGCTAAAGTTAAGTTGTTTGCCAGAAGACGATTTCTGAGCACGTTTCCTGAGTCAGTGGTGAACGAAGTAGGTCCTATATATGCCCCAGATGGGATTCAACAGATAGACCAGGTCAGAGCAACCGGTACAATCATTGGAAGTCAAGTACTTAGCAGGTTTTACAAATGTAACTCATGTAAAAGGAAGATCGATCCGACAGAAACAAAGTTTCTGTGTTGCCCTCACTGCAACATGAAGCAGTTGCGAGAGCGATCCAAGGAAGAAATGATTGTGAAAGTTGTTGTTGATGATCATGGTAAACATGTACATTTAACATGTTTTTCCAGTATCGTATCTACAATTATTGGTGAAGATTCATTGGCAATGAAGAGTGACGATGTTGAGGAGAAGTTGTTGGAACAAGAGGAAGTGGAATTGATGTATGATGCATTCAGCAATACTGTGAATTCTGTTGGGGATTAGTTGATGCATGTTATGATACCAATATTGGTGTTTTTATTGTATGTTTTAGTTTTTTAAATTGATCCATCAGAGGTAAAGATTTTGTGTTGCCTTTTTTGCCATATGAAGCAGTTGCAAGATCAATGCAAGGAAGAAATGGTTGTGGAAGTTGTTGTGGATGATCATGGTAAACCAGTACATTTGTCATGTTTTTTCAGTATTATATTTACAATTATAGTTGTAGGTTCATTGCCAATGAAGAGTGACAATGTTGAGGTATGATGCTATTGATGTATGGTGCATAGAGCAATACTTTTTGTTTTGTTGGTGATTAGTTGGTGCATGTTATGATACCAGTATTGTTTTTTTTTTTCTTGTATGTTGTATTTTTTTAAATTGATTCATCAGAGATAAAGATTTTGTGTTGCCTTTATTGCCATATGAACCAGTTGCAAGATCAATGCAAGGAAGAAATGGTTGTGAAAGTTGTTGTGGATGATCATGGTAAACCAGTACATTTGTCATGTTTTTTCAGTATTATATTTACAATTATAGTTGTAGGTTGATTGCCATTGAAGAGTGACAATGTTGAGGTATGATGCTATTGATGTATGATGCATAGAGCAATACTTTTTGTTTTGTGTGATTAGTTGGTGCATGTTATGATACCAATATTGATTTTTTTTGTATGTTTTAGTTTTTTTAAATTGATCCATCAGAGATAAAGATTTTGTGTTGCCTTTATTGCAATATGAAGCAGTTGCAAGATCAATGCAAGGAAGAAATGGTTGGGAAAGTTGTTCTGGATGATCATGGTAAACCAGTACATTTGTCATGTTTTTTCAGTATTATATTTACAATCATTGTTGTAGATTGATTGCCAATGAAGAGTGACAATGTTGAGGTATGATGCTATTGATGTATGATGCATAGAGCAATATTGTTTTCTTTGTGATTAGTTGGTGCATGTTATGATAGCAATATTGATTTTTTTTCTTGTATGTTTTAGTTGGTTTTTCAGCTGAAAGTTGTCATCGTCTTGAGCATGTTGTTAAGCTCTGCAGGACTCTTTTTCACTCAAGTTCATAGGTGCGCAAGATTTGTATGTTGACGCCTTTACTGCTGGAGTGGCAGACATAGTTGAGTGTGGTTCAGGGTTTCCAGGATAAGGCTTTCCTTATTGTTATCCGACAACATTTTGTCAAAAAGAAAAAGTCTATATCAAAACAAAGCAAAAATTGATGCAAATGATGCATTCCTATTCTGATCAAAAAGCGATCACACAAAAAAAACGATCACAACGGCCCAAACTGTGTACCTCTGAACCACTTAGGAGGAATTACATGTAATCACCTGTAAACACAAATTTCAGTTCCTATAAAAATCACACATATCACTTCCCGACCTCGATTTAGTTGTTGCATGTTATGATAACAATATTGATTTTTTCTTGTATGTTTTAGATGGTTTTTCAGCTGAAAGTTGTCATCGTCTTGAGCATGTTGTTAAGCTCTGCAGGACTCTTTTTCACTCAAGTTCATAGGTGCGCAAGATTTGTATGTTGACGCCTTTACTGCTGGAGTGGCAGACATAGTTGAGTGTGGTTCAGGGTTTCCAGGATAAGGCTTTCCTTATTGTTAAGTCTCTTTAGCGTTATAATGTACAACCCTACGTGTTTGAAATCATGAAAGTTGTAGGATGTACAAAGAGTGAGGAGACTTTTGTTATATTTTTGTTATGAGGCCTTGAGGCCTTTGGTTAAGTTATCTTATGTTAGTTACGTGGTTTTGAGGAATTTAGTTAAGCCAGAGTCACTGTTGCAGATATTGCTAAGTGTGTTACATGGTTTTGATGATAAGGCTTTTGTTATTGTAAGTGTCTTTTAGTGTTCATAATGTTTACCTAAGTGTTTGAAATCATGAAAGTTGTAGGATGTACAAGGAGTGAAAACACTTTTGGTATACTTTTGTTAGTTATGATATATATATATATCAATGGTTGAAGATGGACCAGTTTGTCATTGTGACATCATGTTGGTTATATGTTGTTTGGCTACAGAATTAAAGTTGGTTATAAGAAAGTTTTCAATGTGTTGTTTTGAAATCATTTGTTGGAGTAAAAATTAGGTAGTGAACCGTTTTTCAGTTTTTAGTTATGCTACTATAGTGATTCAGTTGTTTGAATTTATGTTTTGAACATGTCCAAATTAATGTAGATGGCGAAAGGCAAGAGTTCAACTGGGAAAAAATGCTGGTAAATGACAGGAATACCAAGGTGGTATAGTGACTTTGTCGTAGTAAATACTGGGTTTTAGAACACGGTGGCTCATGCAAGCTTTTTATGGCATTTTATTTGGGCTGGCACTGTTGTGAATTTCTGTGGGGTTCAGTAGCCAGGGTGCCATCATCTTAAGACGTTGCTGGTCTTCTAGTAGTGGAGCAGATAACATCAAATATTGGAGGAATTTTTCAAATTGTGATACAACTTGGTACAAATATTCATCTGACATTTGATGATGTATGTGGGCTACATGATTTGGTTTTTGTCGGGCCCCTAGGGGCACTTTTTGGTACTGCAGGAGACCTAGTGGGCTTTGTGGTAGGAGAACACAGTTTTTGCCAAATGGGGATGTCTATAGTTCAGGAGGTTGAAGTGAGAACGTTTGAGGCTTCAAAATTTATAGTAGGGTGCAGAAGCAAGCTACAAAAATTAAGTATGTTTCAGTGCAGGGTACAATCTACAAATATGTGAAAATCAGCATAAATTTGCTGATTTGTTTCCTTCTAAAACCCTTTCTAGTAGCGCTATGCGGGGGTCATGTGAACTGCAGGTGAGGCGAAGTATTAGGCGGTAACAGAATCCAGGTGCTAGTTGATGCGAGGCGAACAAACACCATAATTCAAATTATTCGGTCGCAAACTTGACGCATTCCTCTACCATTCAACACATTTTTCACCTCCCTCTTATAAACAGAAGAATGTCTGCAGCTTTTGTATTGTATTGCATTACTTTGTGCCTGAACTACGGTGTTTGCCAATAAATACTGTGTTATCTCCTCTTGTAAGCATGGTACAGTCATGATTTTTGTGTGGTAGACTGCTGTTTGAGTAAGAAAGAAGTGTCGTAAGTTTGTTTCTGTTAGAAGCTTGTGTTGGAACTGCAGGGGCGTTTTTTGCGTGTATATATCAATGGTATATAGACACTTTTAGGCATTTTAAAAATCTGAAGTTGTTCAGCTTCTACTTTGGCACTGGCAAAAAAATGCACGTATAGTTTGAATGCAAGATGCTAGGAGGACCAAACTTATGTCCCTTTCTGTTCACCACAGCAGCATTCTACCATATCAAAATCATGTGCTTGTATTACAATTTGAAGATGTTTGACTTAAGTTGATGGCAATTAGGTAAATGGGGATGTAATTGAGTAAATGGGGATGTAAGTGTGTTTTAATTCCAATGAGACTTAATAGACAAGAATGTTACTATGGTTAGGAAATATATGTAGTCAAGAAAGAAGATGAAGACAAGATGCAAGGAGTGTTGTTAATTGTATATCAGAACTTTAATTGTAGAGCTATCATTGAGGAATATGTACATATACCATTGAAGGTGCAGTATGATCTCTACAGATACAGTGATTTATATGAAAGTACCTTTTTGGAGTAATTTTTTGCGTGATTGACGCGGCAATGGTGAAACTACAGGCAATGTGGATTCCATTGAAGCAGGATTCATGTTGCAATATTTGAACGGTGGAAATCACATTGAAAGCACGGTTGGAGTTTAAGTGCTGTTGTCGGTTGTGCAGGTGCTGCATGGACAGTTGGAGTTCAGGTAGTGATGTCAGGTGCACAGCTAGTGCATGCAGTTAAGAAGTTCAGGTGCTGATGTCAGGTGTGCAGGAACTGTATGCAGGTATGAAGTTCAGGTGCTGCTGTCAGTTGCGCAGGTACTGCATGCACGGGTGGAGTTCAGGTGCTGATGTCAGGTGCACAGCTACTGTATGCAGGTATGAAGTTCAGGTGCTGCTGTCAGTTGCGCAGGTACTGCATGCACGGTTGGAGTTCAGGTGCTGATGTCAGGTGCACAGCTACTGTATGCAGGTATGAAGTTCAGGTGCTGCTGTCAGTTGCGCAGGTACTGCATGCACGTTTGGAGTTCAGGTGCTGATGTCAGCTGCACAGGTACTGCATGCACGGTTGGAGTTCAGGTGCTGATGTCAGGTGCACAGGTACTGTATGCAGGTATGAAGTTCAGGTGCTGATGTCAGTTGCGCAGGAACTGCATGCACGGTTGGAGTTCAGGTGCTGATGTCAGCTGCACAGGTACTGTATGCAGGTATGAAGTTCAGGTGCTGCTGTCAGTTGCGCAGGTACTGCATGCACGGTTGGAGTTCAGGTGCTGATGTCAGCTGCACAGCTACTGTATGCAGGTATGAAGTTCAGGTGCTGCTGTCAGTTGCGCAGGTACTGCATGCACGGTTGGAGTTCAGGTGCTGATGTCAGGTGCACAGCTACTGTATGCAGGTATGAAGTTCAGGTGCTGCTGTCAGTTGCGCAGGTACTGCATGCACGGTTGGAGTTCAGGTGCTGATGTCAGCTGCACAGCTACTGTATGCAGGTATGAAGTTCAGGTGCTGCTGTCAGTTGCGCAGGTACTGCATGCACGGTTGGAGTTCAGGTGCTGATGTCAGCTGCACAGGTACTGCATGCACGTTTGGAGTTCAGGTGCTGCTGTCAGGTGTGCAGGTACTGCATGCACGGTTGGAGTTCAGGTGCTGATGTCAGCTGCACAGGTACTGCATGCACGTTTGGAGTTCAGGTGCTGCTGTCAGGTGTGCAGGTACTGTATGCACGGTTGGAGTTCAGGTGCTGCTGTTAGGTCTACAGGTACTGCATGCATGGTTGGAGTTCAGGTATTTTGGGGGGGGGGGCAACATGTTGTGAACCATAATGCCAAGAAAAGAGAAACAGGCTCATTTCTTTTATAATTTTTCAGTTTTGGTTGCATAATAGAGGTTGAATGCCCCTTTCGGACTGAAAAAAGGTGGTTGCTGGTTGGAGTTTAGGGTTGCTTGCTAGGGAGGGGGTCATAACTATGTAAAAACGGACGGGACTGTTTCAATGTGGTTGCATACGAGAGTTGGTTGCTTGCGAGGGGTGGTTGCATATAGAGGTTTGACTGTACATGTTAGCTGTTCCTATTGTTGATACATGAAAATATATTGTCATTTCTGTATATGTAGGGGTTGTTACATTTAGCAAGTTTGTGATGTAACTTATAAGTTGCCGTGCATGATTCGTAGCATTGGGGAAATGACAGCACTCAGAGAATTGTAAGTTGTCATGCCTATCATAAAAGTATATGTATGTCATATTTTATCTGTTACTATGACATGTGTTCCAGTTTGTAGGGTCAGGTACATGTAGATAGTGTATACTGTAATATGATTATGTGCCTTCTGAGTGTTCAGGCTTTGACTCTTCTACAATAGTTTTAGTTAGTCTGTCCATTTCTTTTATCACGGATGCAAATACTGAAATCTTGCTTGGTTTAAAGTCTAGTAATGCTAAGCCATCAAGTGAGGTAATTCTGCTGAGTGCAACATAGATTTGCCCAGGGCTGAACACTGTTTTTCCAATGTCAAGTACTGCTTTTGATAAAGAAAGGCCCTGTACCTTGTGTACTGTTGAGGCATATGAAAGTTGAAGTGGAAATTGGGTTCGATTGAAAACTGTGCTATAGCGTGCAAAAAATCTTGCTGTGATTGGTGCAATAAGAATAGCGTTGTTCTTGCAAGGCTGTTGTATTGTGCGGCCGACATTGGGGTTATCAAACTTAACATAAACTCCAGTAACGGTTTGTTCATTAAGGTTTGATTGTTCATTAGTTTCAGAGTTTTGAAACTCAAAGTCTTCGACAGTGCCTTGTGCACCATTTACAAGACCATCTTCACTTAGAATATTTCTCAACAACATAACACGGCATCCTTTAGCAAGATGAATGTCCTTTTCAAGACCAGCTGTTTCACTTGAATCTGTTGATATGAGTTCATTTGTAGGAATGTCTTTTGCATTTACAGGACCATCAATCATTTCATCATTTGCTTTAAGTACATGTACATGGGTATTTGTTTGACAGTGCAGTCTTTCAAGTTGCTCTTTATTGTACTGTGCAGCTTGCTTTCTTGTTGGAAAGATATGTAGAGCTGATGAAAATACAGAATGTTGAATTTCTGACTTTGTCTTGAGACGAGTTGAAAGGAGTGCAATATCTGGATTTGTTGGAAGTCCAATACGTACTCTGTTCAAAAGCTCTGTGTACTCTTTGTCACCATTTTGTCTGTGATTCACTGTCAGAAATAGGGGCTTAAAGAATGATCTCCACAAATGAGTAAGACATTCTTCCTGATTTTGTAAATCCTCAAATATAAATTTTCCAAACACAGGTTTCAACTGGTAGAAATCACCAAAGGCAATGATATTCAGGTTTCCAAAGTAGCTATGTTGGTCACTGGTAGTGTCTTTGATCTCTGATAGGCGGAGGTGAATATGTTTTAGTCTATCATTGCTTATCATACTGATTTCATCGATGATAATTGTATGAACATTGTTGAATTTGCGTCGAAGCTGCGACAGTTTTTCAGCACTGAGTGGTAGGTAGTCAGTTTTTCCTCGTCGGGTATGATCAACAGGTAGTGATAGAGCTGAATGTACCGTGGAGCCACCTATGTTGTAAGAAGCGACGCCTGTCGGCGCGGTAAGTACGACAGGAGTTGTTGGGTGGTTTGAAATTCTGATCAAGTATTCATTGATTACTTTGATAAGAAAACTTTTGCCACAGCCTGCTCCTCCTGTTACGAAAAGTCGCAAAGGTTGTGGTTTGAAATTGCTTTCATTAGGTGCTTGTCTTTGCAATTCAACAAAATGTGCCTTGATTGTGTTAAACACGTGCTGTTGGTCATGTGACATGTTCCTTAGTGCTTGGTAGAATTCATCATCAGTCATTGTGTTGCGGGTCAAAGCATTCCATGTCAGTGATTCATCATGTAGCATAGTAAGATTTTCAATTGTGCTGTCAACATTGTTGGTGGTAGTTTGACTGGTACCTGCTGCTTGATGTGCATTTCGTGCTGTCCATTGTGGATCAAGATAAAGCCCTTCAGTGTCAAATTCGTCGTTGATTTGTAGCTGTTGATGAGTCACATTGGGTGCAAGAGTATCAGCAATTGATGAAAGATCATTTGACAGCAGGCGTACTTGCATTATAGCTTGCTCTATTTCTGATGTGAAGTGCATGTGTTGTGCAAGGCTGTAGTCAAACAGATTCTTTTTTGCAATGAAAGCATCTTGGGCAGAAGTGTAGTCACTAAGTATGTCATTTTCATTCCTCCAAGGGCAGAATAGATATAACAGACCATAGAAATAGTCATCTCCATTTGCAGAACTCAGTCTTGTACCTCTGACACATGCATATTTGCGTCGTTTTTTTATCCATTTGTCACACTGTTGCAACTTGAAACATTCACAGGCACTTGATGGTTCTGTTGAGCTCACAAAGTATGATGCAGCAAATGTGTATAATGACATTTTATCCCAGGGGTCACCATGAGGTCTCATTGCATAGTATTGGGCAGTGCCCTGAACGAAAATGTCTGTTGATGTATCATCAAGTTTTGCAAGTTCTTCTCTAGGTTTCAGCAGGCGCGTTCTACTCTTGGGTGGCTTTGTGTTGATTGAGACAGTTAGTCTTGAGGATCTTATCAGTGGTAGGTTTGCAAGTTTGTATCCAACTTCTTGTGCGCTGAGCAAACGATGACTAAGCACTGTATTGCCAATTTTGGCTAATCGTGTTCTTTGTGTACTGTCACGTGGGAGGTCAGACAGACCAGCAGAAATGGCCGTCTGAAGATTTTCGGGCTCAGCTTTTGAAATGTACATGCATGCATAGTAAGCAGCACCATACTTGGAGCCAACCATTTGTATGTCCATGTTGGATTGCATGTGCATGAGCAATGTTGGGTTGTACGCATTTATCCAGATGTCTTGTTGTGTTCGTTTTGTGACATAAAATTGTGCACTTCTGTTTGGATCAACATCTAGTCTGAGCCTTGTTGTATCTGAAACTTCTCGAGGGAAGTAAAATCTGCAGTTCACTCGTCTCTTTTTACATGTGTTGGTGTGATGATGAGTCTGGTATTTGGACACCAGTTCATACAAGAGGGAGTTCTTGTCATCTGGCAGTTGTGTGGAAAGATATTTGTCAATGAATGCAGGAGCATTTTGTCTTCCTTGTATGGTATCAAGGTCAGGGGCATCTTCAACCCAGAACATACAGTGCAAATGTGGAGAACCTCTTAATTGGAATTCCACACGAATCCAGTGATCTTTGATTCTACCAATGGGATGTTGTGGACTCTTCAGTATGAAGCGTAGAAGTGCATCAGTGCGTCTATTAAAGTGTATCGCACACATGACAGGGTCTGATCTCATTAGGTTCCATTTGTCTTGTTGTGGTAATGCTTTAGCTTCTTCATAGGTCAGGTCAGGATTCAGGGTCATGAACAATTCTGGCCAGTTTAAATCATTAGCAGACACAGTGACAAACCATGTTGGTGGTCCAATAGTGTTTATTTTTGCTAGCAAGTTTAGCAGTTGGTCCTTGAAGTAAGCTGCTGTTCCACGTATATTCTTCATAAAAGTGTATGATGTGCTTTCAACATGTTGATCAATTTCATGATGCAGATCGCCTGCTGTTAGTGGCTGTGCTATGGATTGTGATCTAACATTACTCTGCTTTTGCATTCTACATACAATGGATATCTGACTGTACAATTTCTTGATTTCATACGAGTTCAAGGCAAAGAAGAGCCATGGGATGTTTTTTCTCCAGCAATCATTGATATTGAGCAAACGTGATTGGAAGTACTGTAAGTCTGTTAGTTGTACATCACGCGTCTGTTTGAAGCCATTTTTACCATATGGGTATAACTGTGGAAAACAGTGTTCCTCAAGATCAGTCTCTTTAAATATGCTTTGTGGTGGTGATGTTTCACGTGGTAGTGATATCACTGGGACATTGTCTGTTACATTCTGCAACAGAGATTGTAACTGGACATTTGGATTAATGTAGTTACAGGGAAAAGCTGAGAGTTCTTGGACAGTAGAAGGTGCACTTGAGAAGTCTGGTTCATTGGCGTCTGTGATCATTGGATTGAATTCACTTGACTTTTTTACCCAGTTTTCAAAGGTAGCTATGTTCACATGTGAATATAGATGATTATGCGTTACCAGCCATGTAAGAGCTTCATGCATTTTGGAAAATCGTACAATGTGTTGTGGGTCTGTTCTTTGTGTTTTACTTTCATTTGTCTGACAAGGGTGTACTATTACTAGCCCAGCTGTATCTTGGCTATGTGGTAACAGTTGGCAAGTAGTTTCAATGTTGGTAGGGAAACTTATGGCTTGACCTTGTTCACCAAATTGTCCACCTGGTAATACAATTAACTTGATGAAGGTGTATTTCAAACTGACAAGTCTTGTTTCCATTCTACTGAGTTGTTTCAGGCATGTTGGAATGTCACCTGGATCCATATTGTTAGTCCAAGCATTGGGTATGGGTTTGTCTTTTTCAAGACAAATCAAACACTTTGAACAGAGATGATGTTGACCAGAAATATCATTGACTATTTTGTCTATGACAGCATTGTTGCAGTTTCGCACTTGGTCATGAAATAACAATTGTCTACATATGCTACAGTAGTACTTTGGCTGCTGTTTTATATAGCAATGAAATGCAGGAAAGTCTGATTTGTATTGTTCACTGGTATAGTCTATGCTATGTTCTCTAACATATTTTGTAGCCAATGTTTTTCTCACTCTATCACAGTTTTTCCTCTGTCGTTGCGTTTTTTCTTGTGAAGATTCTTGTTCAGCTCTTTTTGCTTTGCTAGCTTTGCGTGATGTCCTTTGTTTTGCAAGTCTTTCGGCTTTTTGCTCAGGGGTCTCATTTGCTTGTTTTGCTTTGTATGATGCTCTTCGTTTTGCAAGTCTATCGTCTTTTTGCTCAGGGGTCTCATTTGCTCGTTTTGCTCTTTCCTGTGCAAGTCTATCTGCTTTTTGCTCAGTTGTCTCATCTGCCTGTTTTGCTTTGTATGAAGCTCTTCGTTTTGCAAGTCTTTCATCTTTTTGCTCACGGGTCTCATTTGCTTGTTTTGCTTTGTATGATGTTCTTCGTTTTGCAAGTCTTTCATCTTTTTCCTCAGGGGTCTCATTTGCTCGTTTTGCTTTATATGATGCTCTTTGCTGTGCTGCTTTTTGCTCACAGGTCTCATTTGCTTTCTTTGCTTTGTATGATGTTCTTTGTTCTGCAAGACTCTCTGTCTTCTGTTGATAGGTTTGTTTTTCTTGTTTGTCCTTGCATATTGCGCTTTGGATTGCAAGACCTTGCACTTTTTTATCATTTAAATTTGATGCTGCATTTGGTGACATTACTAATTGATTCAAGAGGCCTTCATTCCTGTTCTCTGGCATAGCACTTGGATGTTTGCTTGTGGTGCATGGCACAATGTTTTTCCCAGTACTTTGGTTACAATGTGGTGCAAATGGAAATGCTGTGTTTGGTTGTTGTAGGTTCTCTTTCGTAGATACAAACTCTGGTTTAACCAAGGTGTATGTGTGTTGTTGTTGAACTTGAAAGCAGTTTTCTGACTCAATCATAGAAGAAACATTGCTAGTCAGATTGATAATGTGTATACCAGTAGGTTCAACTGATAAGAAAACATTTTCTGCTTGTACTGGGACAACCTCAAAATTGCATGTTGTGTTCCAGTTAAGTTGTTGCAAGAATGAAACTAGATTGCTGTTTGAACTGTGCATGCTTAAAGTAGAAGTGCCATGGCTATCTGGCAATGCTGTTATGGGACTTCTGGCATGTGAGTCATAAACAAAATACTTGTTATCAGCGTGCAACAATGCTACTGTTGAACCAGTTATTCCATGTGCTGTTATGAAAAGACAAGTGTTGGATTCAGCAAATGCTGCTTCTAGGGCTTTCTTTAAGGTGTAATAAGGATAGACTGCTTCTGTGGCAAATATGTCTCCAGTGTAAGACTCTTTTATTGATACACGTACAGTATTGTTGTAAAGTTGCAAATAGTCTGGAATATCATCAACGGAGAGGAACTCCACACCAGATCTTAGTGATGGTTTTATGTAGGTGTATAGTGCATCTCCTTGAAAAAGTACACCATCAAGGTCTGTACTTGTCCAGGTAATTGCTTGTCTGCAAGTACTGTGGTTAACAACTGCCATTAAAGCATTTGCAGTGCATTGTTTGCCTCTATTATCTCCACTGAAAATGATGTCACCTTGGTGGTATTTTCCCGATAAAATAGATTCACACATTGTTCACAATATATGTGTTCTTTGCTTGACTTTATTTGCACAATGCACAGTGCTCAGTGGCACGATTGAGTCTGGTGTGTGCAAAATGCACAGTGCTCAATGGCACGATTGGTCTGGTGTGTGCAAAATGCACAGTGCTCAATGGCACGATTGGTCTGGTGTGTGCAAAATGCACAGTGCTCAATGGCACGATAGGTCTGGTGTGTGCAAAATGCACAGTGCTCAATGGCACGATAGGTCTGGTGTGTGCAAAATGCACAGTGCTCAGTGGCACAATTGGTCTGGTGTGTGCAAAATGCAGTGCTCAGTGGCACGATTGAGTCTGGTATGTGCAAAATGCACAGTGATCAATGATCTGTTAATAGGTCTCAAGGTCTAATTTGGTTGGATCAAGGACTCTCTTTCAAACCTCTTTGGTTGGATGCAAAATGTAATGCGTAGATTTCAGCAGAAGAAGTATAAATGTGTACTGTGTAAAATCTTATTGAGTACAGACTTTTGCTAGCTGTAAGTTTCTGTATATTACTGTGTCACTTGTATATATAGCAGAGAACAGTCTAAGGCGTCACTGAAACAGAAAGAAAATATTGTCTTGATCACATAACATCTTACTAGTACCAACAAAAAGCAAAAATCTACAAAAGTTCAGGTGTGACATCTTGCCAACTGCTTTGCTGATTGTTTAACAGTTAGCTACAATCCGTTGTTTTCTACTATTCTTTGGAAATGTATGTTTTAATGTATTAGAATCCGATCCATCTTTTCAACTTGTACGATATTTTTACAATCAAAAATGCCCTGCATAATGCCTCGCATCGGCTCAAGCACAGTGCACCATTAAACTATCTAAATTCTCGTCAATCCCCACACACTGGTTTTACTAAAAAAACTATATACCGTTCCTTGGAAATATGTTTCAATGTGTCCGAATTCATGATCACTATCTTTTCAAATTGTACGTTACTCTTACGATCGAAAATGTCCTGCAGGACCTCCTGCAGCTGCATATATAGACGCACGCCCCCCTCCCACCCGCACGTAAACTGTTCCAATCGTTGCACAATAAACTTGACTGTATACCCTCCACAAAATCTTTCGTCAAATGTCGTGCTCATTTTACTCACATGACACTACGCCTTAGAATGTAATGTTATATTTTAATACATCCGAATTCCAGAAAGATAACTTTACAAACTGTACCAATTTCTGTACGATAAAAATCTCACCTCCTCCGCACCGTCAACGCCCGTGAGGGTATTTACCGGAATAACCCGAAATGACCCGGAATAACCCGGAATAACCGTAATATTTCTTGTTCCCATGGCCATATATACATTATTTTATGCCAAAATATTGCATTCTGCGATCTTAACTTATCAAAGCACACTGTATTTCGGTAGCTTTCATCCTTTATTAAGGTTATTCCGGGTTATTCCGGGTTATTCCGGGTTATTCCGCTAAATACCCGGACCCGTCAACGCTATCGCAAAATGAACCGTGCGATTTAACGACAACTCCTCAAATGTTACATGACCAGTGTTTTACTGCAAATCAAGAAACATTTTCCTTTCCTAGACTTTGCTAATGAGCGCTGCAATGTTTTCTGTACGAGTAGAGGTCATGGATAAACAGTATTCTTACAACGTTTATTTGAAGGGCTAAGAAGGGCTGAGAATTGTCGTAAAAACGCACGGTACATTGCGTTTATTTGAAGGGCTGAGAAGGGCTGAGAATTGTCGTAAAAACGCACGGTACATTTTGCGACCATAGCAGACCCATCCAAGGACGAACCATTAAACCGGGCACAAAGCCGGGCGCCTTCGGCGCCCCGGCAAACAACAAAATCCTGTCGGCGTATCGCCTTCTCACGCCCACTTTGAAACGCCGCTTTGCGGAGGTCATATAACTGCAGCCGGCTGACACTAGAAGGACAGTTGCGTAATGGGGCGCATTTATACACAACATGGAAAACTTTCATAATCTAAACCATGCAGTCTCAGAGTCGACACCTTCCGTAACCACGCAGCACAGGTTATATCTGGCTGCCCCTCTAATAAGGCTTTTTACCTCTCCTTCGACAAGTTTAATCGTACTACTGTTATGTACCCGCGTCATGGACCCGGGGTTCGCCCACTAATACTGTGTTCTGCTACCTTGTACTTATTTTCATCATTAGATGACTCGTAATTGAAAAAAGACCGACCCGGCTGGCTTTTGCTGACCAGCGATGAAATTCTTTCTCATGCCAGTAGTTTTTTTTTTTTCCAGCACAAAATAGCAACGACAATCAAAAATGAAAGAATGGATAGAACTCATGTTCTATGGACTAAGACAATCATTAGGTCCCGTATTCGGCGGAACCCATAAGGCTTCAACCCTCTGTACGCTCAAGAAACGCAATTAACTGCGTGTGTGTGTGTTTAAAAGGCTAGGGATTTCTCTCCTGTCATTCGATGACTGGTATCTGTGGATAGACGTTTCAAAGGCGCCTCCATACAAGATTAGTCTAAACTGCAGTTCAAAACTGTTGTATGGCAAGAAATCGGACATAGAAAAACATGACCCATTTCAGAACTTTACAAATAACTTTACACTGAAGAATACTGCACCCAAGGGAATTCAATGTTTAGGCAAGACTAATTTGAAAGGTTATGTAACCTCCTTTTCTTATGCTGTCCTAGACATTGTTGTCTTTATTCCAAATCTTACATACTTTATCTTCCAGGCACGGGCCATCTATATACCACAATCTACGTTCAACAACGGAGAAATGCTCCGAGAAAAAGACATTAGTTACACTTTACACTTTACAAACACGGCTATCTTAGCACACAGTCCCTGAGAAAAAACCGAGGCTGTTTTTCCAAATCTTACACTTTACACTTTACAGACATGGCATCATCTTAGCACACAGGCCCTGAGAAAAAAACCGAGGCTGCTTTTTCAAATCTTACATTTACACTTTACAGACACGGCTCATTCATGACCCACCACTCTCAGCGAAAAAAAACGGGGCTTTTTCCAAATCTTACACGTTACACTTTACACTTTACAGACACGGCATCATCTTAGCACACAGGCCCTGAAAAAATTCGAGGCTGTTTTTCAAAAGCTTACATTTACACTTTACAGACACGGCTCATTAACCACCGGGGTTAATTGTCAAAAGCTTGTGACAATGACCCACCACTCTCAGTGAGAAAAACGGGGCTTTTTCCAAATCTTTCACTTTACACTTTACAGACACGGCATCATCTTAGCACACAGGCCCTGAAAAATTTCGAGGCTGTTTTTCAAAAGCTTACATTTACACTTTACAGACACGGCATCATCTTAGCACACAGGCCCTGAGAAAAAATCGAGGCTGCTGAGTGTAACTCCGTCTCGCTCATAACATAGGGGATAGAATAATGAAAACCTTAAAGTTTGTTCAACATGCACTGCGCCAGGCGCAGGTCACACAAAAGAAGAGTCACACAAAAACATGTACACGTTGTCAGCTTTATTTTTATAGCACAAATACTAATAGTAAGTTCTTTTGATTGGACGAAATGTAGGTGCTTGTTAAATTTTGTAAACAAAGGTTTGTTGTGTGCTAGACATCAAGTATACTGGCATTTTTACGTATCCATCGGTACCACGGCCTAAAAAAACACTCAAGTTCACTTTTGGAACTTTTTTTCTGTATGGAAGCAAGTTGGCGCAGATCACTTTAGTTAATTAGCGGCCTCGAACGACATCACGTGACTGGAATCAGAAGTCCCCGGCCAGGAGGTCAGCCACGACAGACTGCGCTGGTCGAGGTGTAACAGTGGTGTTCAAGGACTGCTAAACCGAAGACGCCTAACGGCTTAAGCCTTTTGGCCGAACGGTTTGCACGTTCGATTTGTGATCCGGCTGCCCGGGTTCGGCGCGGGTTCGAATCCCGGGAGTCGGGGTGTTGTTTCTTTCTGTTCTTACTCGCCCCTCTGGTTGTTTCAGAGGCATCAGCAAAATCTTACTATAGCTTCAACGTTACCACGATTACTAAGGAGGAAGCCAGTGTCATCTAGTATAAATTTTTGTGTGTGTGCAGATCTGTGTATATCTCGGTCAAATCAAGCCATTTTTTGAACGTTACGTTGCCGTGTCTGTAAAGTGAAGTGTAAAATTGGGAAAACAGCCCTTTTTTCTCAGGGCCTGTGCAGTTTGCTAAGATAATGCCGGGTCTGTAAAGTGTAAAGTGTAAGATTAGAAAAACAGCCCCGTTTTTTTCACTGAGAGTGGTGGGTCATTGTCGCTAGCTTTTGACAATTAACCCCGGTGGTTAATGAGCCGTGTCTGTAAAGTGTAAATGTAAGCTTTTGAAAAACAACCTCGAATTTTTTCAGGGCCTGTGTGCTAAGATGATGCCGTGTATGTAAAGTGTAAAGTGTAAGATTTGGAAAAAGCCCCGTTTTTTTTCACTGAGAGTGGTGGGTCATTGTCACAAACAACCTTTGACAATAAACCCCGGTGGTTAATTGGCCGTGTCTGTAAAGTGTAAATGTAAGATTTGGAAAAACAGCCTCGGTTTTTTTCTCAGGGCCTGTGTGCTAAGATGATGCCGTGTCTGTAAAGTGTAAAGTGTAAGATTTGGAAAACAGCCCACATTTTTATCATAAAGTGGTGAGTCATTTGTCAGTTAGCCGTGTCTGTAAAGTGTAAAGCGTTGGAAGAAGCCTCTTTCGTTTCTCGGGGCATGCGTGCTTGTAATAAAAGCGTTAGAAAAGGTGTCCATAAAGTGTAAAGTGGAAAAGTTGAAATGTTCCCATTAATCTTTTTTTTCGAGAGCGTAATTGATAAGCCTTAAGGTTTAGAAGAAAACCTCCTTTTATTTCCAGAGAGCGCAATTCCCTTGTGTGCAGTTACGTCTTTGTGTTTGGATGCAGTAATGTTTTTGCGTTTGGTCATTCGTGTGTGGGAGATTAGGTCATCGGTGTGTAAAGTTATTTGTAAAGTTCTGAAATGGGTCATGTTTTTCTATGTCCGATTACTTGCCAGTACTGTAGTGTAAGCACCAGACAGCTGTAAAGTTCAATTTAACCCACCATACTAGTATTATAAGAACCCATACAGGAGAAAAGCTACAATTGTGACTACTTCGCAGCAGGGAAATCCACTTTGGAAGACGATCGAACAAAATACTGAACCAAAATACTGGAGAGAAACCCTACGTGTGGGGAGTGTAGATACAAGTGCAAACGGTCAGGAATATCTCGCCAACAAATAATCTGATTGAAAAGCGGTTTTCATCTTTCAATTTGGCACTGAGGGACCTCTCTAATGATATCAACTTTACTGGGCTGGAACTTTAACACTTAGCTTGAATCGCAGAATAAAGTTATCACCGCACCCTATCCCTTGCCTTCGGTTAAGGGTAGCGGTTAGGCCAAGAGTGCAAACGATCAGAAATATCTCGCCAAGAAAACATCCGATTGAAAACCGGTTTTCATCTTTCAATTACACACTAAGAGACCTTTCTAATGACACCAAGTTTACTCGGCCGGAACTTGAACCCATAGCTTGAATTGCAGAATTAACTTATCACCGCACCGGTGCTCCAGTGGCAGTGATAGAAAACCTAAAAAAAATATTGAAAATTTGTTTTTCCATGTTAGAAGAAAGCCCAGGCTATAGTGCCGGCCTCTCGTGACCATAGTTTCTCTGATGACGTTACCTACGGGGTCTCTTTAGAGTGATTAAGCCCATGTGTTAAGAACTGATGATTGGAAAATACGGAATGGATGCTGTAGTGTTAGAAACAATAAAAAGTGATGACTGAGAATCACAGAATGGGTGATCTAGTGATAAAAAACATTTTAAACTAGAGTTCGGTGACCTCATACCTCCATGAAATATTGAGTGTTTCTTGTAGATTTTATGTTTGTTGATGATGACTTGTATGTAATGATATTCGTGTTATTTCTACTATTTGTGTGGGGAATCTTTATGATGTTTATATCATCACGTTATGATAGTACTGGCAACTTGCAAGGTAGAGAGTATGTTTCATTCATAACAAATAACTGCGACACATTCAACACAAGCAATAAGACACAAAATGTCCATCAACCAATACCTACATGTAGGTTATGGGGACAAGTTGATGCAAGATATATAATAATCCAAGTACATACCAACACAACATCAGCGTAACACCACGCGGAGCAAGAAACATCTAACAGCACAAACTAAGTATAACACACCAGGTCCCCAAAGGCACAAGTGGATAAATACAAAGTTAATGTTACAGATACCCTAAACAGTTGCCATACGACGTCAACTGTTCAGATAAGGGATTACCAAACACATCCAGATAATAGATATATAATAAAACCAAGTACATACCAACACAACTTCAGCGTAACGCAAGGCGGAGCACGAAACATCAAACATCACAAACGAAATATAACACACCATGTCCCCAAATGCACAAGTACATATATACAATTAATTATTATATTCAAAATTGTCCGGGTTCCCCCAAACAGTTGCTGTACGATGTCAACTGTTCCAGAAAGAAAAGACATCTGTTTAAGGCTATCCCTGGCGAAACAAATAACCTCACTATCTGCTTGGAGATAAGCTGATTAACAAAGAGGGAAACCACGATGCCTGTTCCAATATATCGCAGATATAGGGGTGATTTCTGATATTATTATAACAACAGATACGGCGAAAAGAAAGGAACGTGCATCAATTCACTATTGATTACAGGCGACGTGCCAAACCTCATACGCATGCGGCAAACGGAACATAGAGATATAGGTGCGAACACTCAACACACAAACCGTTGGATAACAATTGTTATAAAAAGATCCTAATTAATTATGGAATTAAGTGCCATTTGCATAAAATGTATATCAGTAATCATTCATTGTGTACATCTTTGTCTAAGCTACCTATATGCTAAAAGTGATGCCAATCTGTCTTTCCTTTCGGCAGTTAGCCTCTAGGAATGTCTTGACAAAAACGCCCCTAAAGTTCCACAATTACATGTTAGGGGGCTGAAACTTGCTCCACACTGTCATGACGGTAAATTCTATCTACCACGTAAATGTCATGACCATTTCATGTCCAGGACGAGAGATACATTGAAAAAACTGCTATGATAGCTTATTTTCATTAATTATGCAAATGTACCTACATACCAAAAATCTTGAAAATTCGTTGTTCTCGTCTTGAGTTATCCACCTCAGAAGTTTTTGTCAAAAATGCCCCTGCTATCCCTAAACTAGTCGCTAGGGGGCCCAAACTTATGTCACTTATTCCTGAGCACAAGAGCTATCTAATACTCAAAATTCGTGACCATAGCTTCTTCAGAGCACGAGATAGCAAAACCAGAAGTTACGCTGCAGTACCAAGGGAAATCGCTAGGGGGCCCAAAATCTAATCATTTTCAGCTTTCATCACACCCCACCAACACACCAAGTATGAAACCAATCCATCCAGCCGTTCTTGAGTTATCTTGTACACAGACAGACAAACGCTACTGAAAATATAACCTCCATGACATTTCATGGAGGTAATGAATAGCTCTGTCGGCCTTGGACGCTCTTCTCAGAGATCCAGTGGAAATGAGGTACGGTACATAGGAGGACAGTAGATATGTACCATTACGCAACTGCTTCTAGTGTGAGCCGGCAGCAGTTATTTGGCCTCCGCAGAGCGGCGTTTCAAAGTGGGCGTGAGAAGGCGGTACGCCCACAGGATTTTTTTGTCGATTTTGTGGCTTGTACCCTGATCTCGAACATATCCGTTTTTGGTTGATATTCCCATAGTACACCCTTTTATTTTTATTTTTATTTATTTTGCACAATCTTTAAAAGTACATGCAGGAGGGAAGAAAAAAGCCTCGTGGCTTATATATAGTCTTCCTCCAACGTAAGAAATAATAATACAATTTAACAACTCATAAGCTGAATAAAGATGGGATACATGTGTAAAAATTATACATTGGACAATAATGTAACCAAAAGAATTATATCAATTAACAAAATGGAAGGAAAAAATGATAGTTCAATACTTGATAACTAAGGCAATATCATAACGGCGAAATGAATGAAATGATGTAATAAGAATATAACATTGTAAGAAATGTAACAACTAACAATGAATGGGAGGTTAGTTAAATGTTTGATTATCTAATAATGACTTTTTAACAGGTTTTTGAAGATGGGTGATGAATGACAAAGATGTTTCATTTAAACTATTCCAGAATTGCGGACACCTGAACAGCATGGAAAACTTTGTTGTGTTTTTACTTGGATCTGATTTAAATGGTAAGACTGTCTAGAGTATTGTAATGATGGTGGTCTGAATTGTGATGGAAAAGTTTCTGGAATCGCTTACTATATTTTTTCCGCTCGAGGCCAGTTACTTTGTGGCCATTAATAATAGAAATCCCCATTTTTCGAAAACTGTGTTTTGCTACCTTATAGAGACAGCGATTAATGTCACGAGGTTGACTGGCGTTTTCTGACGAGTTCTGACGATGAATCCCGAACACCTCTCGGATGACGTCATACCTGCCCGACGGGATCAGGTTGGTCGTAGAACGAAAAGAACAGAAATGGCTGCGGGGAAAATGAGTCGATAATTTTCTTATCAATGATAACGTTGATTGATTAAAAGACATGGGCAATCTTCGTCTCATTTCCTATGAGCTGTCCACCCGTACATAACACGCCGTAAGTTGTCTTGTTGTTGTTGTTGTTGTTGTTGTTGTTGTTGTTGTTGTTGTATTGTTGTTTTGTATGGGCCGACTGCTCTCTCTTCGCAGCCAGGGGCTGAATTGCGAGGAGCTTACAATAGGCGGGGCTAAATCGCAAGGGTCTGAAATGGCAGCCTGTATACAGAGCCTAATGACCTCAATACGACAGTAATTGCCCCAGGTGTGGCCAGGGATTGTAGGTTTTGAACCACTCTCACCGCACCATCACACGTGTGGCGGGTTCTTTAACGTGCGTAGAGTGTGGCTCTCCCAGACACGGGACCTCCATTTAACGTCCTATCCGAGGGTATGACTGTAGCCTCGCGTTTTGTTCTCTAATGTCAACAAAATGAGCCTCAGGCCACAGACAAATACTCTCCAAGCAGAGGTTGGGCTCCGGCTGTTTCAGGCATTTTTACGAACAGAATCTTGATTGTTGCTTTGTGAATAAAAGTGTTGCCAAGAAGACCACATGTCCCACGAACCATCAGTCCTCACGAACCATCACGTATTCAGCTCTGAGGTTTTTGTGCCACCCAAGTTTCCTGAATACCTGTCGTTTGAGAGGTGAGACAAAACAACTTGACAGCACAGGTGGCCAAAGCCACTCAAGCCAAACTTCGTGGGAGATCATGTGCATAATTCAGGAAGTCCTGAATCGTGGCTACAGTCACGGTGGTACTTTCAAGGGTAAGCTGTGTACACAGAAGTAGCCGTACGGGCACTTCCTGGTCAAGTCATCCTTCTTTAAAAAAAAAAATTGAGTTTGAGTAGGATCCGTGGGTACAGGTTCGTCTCCATGATGAATATATAGTAGGCGATTATTCAAAATTCATATCTATCATGTGCAAAATCATCGCATTGTATCAAAAGAACAGATAATAAACTGGCGATTTTTAACGTTAACGTTTTCAAAAGAAAAATTAGAAGTAAAATTGTTCACCTGTTTTGAAACTGTCTTTTTCTTACATGACAATCCAATTGTTGGACTGACTATATCATAAATTCTTGTTTTGAGGGTTAGGTCAAGAACAGAGGGACGTCTGTAGAGACATATGATTCGTCTGCAATACACGGGAGGATAAATCCTGACATGTTATGATACATGTAATTTAACAGTATAACAAAACTATACAGGTTTTTCATTTGACGTCATCTGCGCCATGAACAGCGTACGTCTGGTTATACCCCCTCACATTAGGCGAAAATCGATCGGACGACGAACCTGCGAACTCTAAATTACGAGGAGGCATGACCCTGATGCCGACGAAGAAATGGCAGAGTTCCCCCCTTCCCGTCAGGGTCATGCCTCCTCGTAATTTAGAGCTCGCAGACTCGTCGTCCGATCGATTTTCGCCTAATGTGAGGGGGGTATAACCACACGAAGATGCTACTGCTTAATTCAATTACTTCCAACATGGTCGTCGGAGGATTCAAATTATAATTAGTATGACGTCAATGAAAGGCCTGTATAGAAGTTGATTGACCA
Source organism: Branchiostoma floridae x Branchiostoma belcheri (assembly GCA_019207045.1). Taxonomy (NCBI): domain Eukaryota; kingdom Metazoa; phylum Chordata; class Leptocardii; order Amphioxiformes; family Branchiostomatidae; genus Branchiostoma; species Branchiostoma floridae x Branchiostoma belcheri. Next base: position 31,501,136 of record CM033024.1, on the reverse strand, counting down.
ACTCGCGCTAGGGGGGCTTCATGTGACAACAGGAGTCTGTGTATATGATACCCGGCGTCTTTTTTCTTTCCTTTCGTTCACGCGCGCCGTGACCGTGGACATCCTGCCACCGTGTTTACAAGCATCCAAAGTGTTTTCAGTGATCCAGATAGTCAATAGGTTGTCGAGAATTTTGCTGGGTGATTTATTGACTTGCAAACGCTTCAGATGCTGAAGGTCACGGCGCGCATGAACGAAAGGAAAAATACAAAGACGCAGGGTATCATATAAACAGACTTTTGTTTGTCGCAGGGGGACCTCCCTGGCGCGAGGTGGTCAATCAATCTTTATAATTTTTTTTCACGGTAGAATTGTATCCATAATAACGTGTGATATAGGCGAGGGGCCTGTGGCCTTTTGACAAAGTGTGCAGAATTCTGGATGACCTATTGACTATCTGCATGACTGCAAACACTTCGGATGCCTGTATTTACGACGGCAAGATGTTCATGGTCACGCCGCGCATCTTAATGACGCACCTGGCACCAACACACCCAACGATATAAAGCAGGGAGAGAACTCTCACATTGAAGCATTTCCAGCAAGGCGACCATCCAGACTTCGAAACAGCCAACTAGTTCGATACACCGGCCAGCGAGACTGTCTGTGACCACATCGACTGACAAAGGTGAGACAATCATTGCCTTTCTCTCGGGCCGGACCTCATACTATTTTCGTACGATCACGTTCTGATGCCGGTCGAGCCTATGTCGAATTAAATCTAATCGTATTTTTGGGAAAATGCCGTGTGTTGGATCTTTGTCAGCAGTTATTGTCATCATGTTCTACATTTATGCCTCGGTCTTTAAGAAAGGCACTTTTTTTTTTACATCGAGCTTCTCCATGTTCGTCCTGTTCCGCTATTATTAAAAAAGGGACATCATCTTGTAGGAAAGAAAGGGTCCAATTTTCGCCCGGGTCCATTGTTGGGCAATGTCAGATTCCAGAAGCGCTCAATTATTGGCTGTTTGAATGTTGGGCCATTTTCTCCCATGCTTGTCTTAACCATTTGTGTTCTGAACAGGCGCACTGATCGAAGGATATACCGCATTTTCTCAATGTATTCATAAAAATATAAACTAAAGATTTCAAGTTACGTTACATGTATATATACAGCTACCAGGAGTTTATCAGGGAACAGGCTCACTGATCGAAGGATATACCGCCTTTTCGCAATGTTTTATTAAAGAAAATCCCGCAAAGATCTTGCGCAATATTTACGAAAGATGGTTTGAAGCTAAAGGATTATGTGCTAGTCTCAAATCGTCCATCAACGTCCATTCCGGTGTCACACGGCAGTTAATAAGTTATGTAGCTCATGGGACGAGTCCGCATCCCTCCTCCAGATAACGAAGTGCGCTCTATTGTGATAATTGAGAACATTTAATTGAATATATTTTCGGCCCACTTGGTTAAGTACATGTCACAAAAGCGAAAAAAAGATAACATGATAATGATAACAAAAACAAGCTGATTCGAGAACTGTTATCTTATCTAGATAAAGTATTTGAATTCGTTTTTTCCCCTGAAATTTTGTGGTTTTGTAATCGAATTCATAGTTTTACGTGATCATAAACAAGCATTTCAGCTTTGAAGGACCAAACCAGTTCCCTTGGCCAATTCAAGTCACTGTGCAAGTGTTTACATCCAATTTATGACATTTACTTGTACGTGCCAGTGAGTCAGGGAACAGGCTGTGAATGAGGAAGTCAAGGAACAATTGCCCTAAATTACGGAAATCCGACTTTTCTTTCTTCCTTTCTTCCAGTTATTCTCTTTCAAGGATTTTAACAAAATGCCCCTGCAGTTTGGAAACAACAAAAACTATTTGCCACCCAAAATCAGGACCGTACCATGTCAGAAGATACAAACACGGGCTGTTCTCCTACTGTACCAGAGAAAGCCGTCAGGGGCCCCCAAATCTGTCTTTTACTTCGTCCCCCAGAACTTACATACATGCCAAATACCATCACAATCACCCACAGGTACATGCTGGACTTGGGAATAAATTCCGTGTTAACAGACTTTGATTTAAACTACAGGTGCCGATGCGAAGACTTTGACTTTATTCCTATTGCAACAGACAAGAAGATGCGAACACGTGTGATGAGGGCGCAGGTGGACAGGGAACTATGTCTAAAATGTATTTTAAGGGAGGGCCGTACTAACCTGACTACACGTTTTTTTTTATATAAAATGAAAGGTTAAGTGAACGAACGGCTGCATCAAGACCATTTCCATGATGCGTCGTCTGAAGATCGCCAATGCCGTCGGCAGCGTGCTGCTGGTGATATTTGCAGTGGTGGGGGGAACCGTCCTGGGCCTCGACCCCGACCACAAACCGAGCGTAGTGACGGTAAGATAAATTAATTTTTCTGCTTAAGATCAACATATTTCGTTTTCGACGACATCAGAAGTTCATTGATGATATTGAGAATTTGAGAGAATTCTCTGTTCCTTACGCTTACCCTGCACATTCATAACTACAGCGCTCGGTGCAGCTGTCCATAGAGGATGAGATCATAGAAGAGACCGTGGAAGTGGACAAGGAGAAGGACACCGAGATTTTCCGTACGGTCAGCTCTACTGGGACATCCTTCGTCATCATGGATATGAAGACTGTAAGCACTGATGATTTTATTGCAAGTAGCGTAGACAATGATTTTGGTAGCAGATTTTTCTGATCTTTACAGACTATTTTTTCATGTCAGTTCTTTAGATTCCGTATGCCTGACTGTGATGGTCTTGACTGTCTAAGTTGCCTGTAACTTTGTATCTCTAGGGCCTCTCTGCCTACCGGTTTGATGAGGATGAGAAGTGCTACATCCTCTACGAAAGCCTTGAGGATTGCGAGGACACTGCGGAGCTGTTGGAGGACTTGGAGCAGATGGAGGTACGTACGTCGGTGATGACTTGATGATATATGATATCGGGATGGTGACGTTGAATGCCTCTAGATCTAGAGTGCCCAAATAGCTTTTTCCTGGAATTTCGGGGCAGAAGTTGTGTCATTAGGAAATGTACTTTACTCGTCTACTTTACTTTCCTCATTACATGCAGGTGTGAAAATGGGTACCAGACCTTTTTCAGATACCATTCCGTCATACGTCATATATGGATGGCCCACGTTCATTACCATACCCGTGTCCACGGTTTGATGCCGCATCACACAATGGATTTTTTTACTGCTTCTCACAACCAGGAAGGAGAAGTTGATGCCGCCGAACGCCGATCAGAGATGTTCCTATCTGTGGACGAAGAGCGAGGCCAGGTGGAGCCGTCTGAGCTGAGTGACAGCATGCTGGAGTTCTGTGAGGGTCTGCAGACCCACTGGGCCGACAAGTCTTCCACTGGTCCTATCCCCACTCCGGAGGCGACTGCGGAGGAGGAACATGGTGAAGCTGACATAGAGATGGAGGGGGAAGTTCTCCCTGGACAGAATGGTAAGCACTCACATCGCAGAGACACTATCTCCTTCTGTACAACAACCTTCATCAAAAATTATTTCTATTACTTTTATGTACTGTCTTGGCAGTTGTTCTGAAAACGTCCTTACTATTTGTTACTGCTACAACTGCTTTTTCGAAATACCATTTCATCTTTGCACTTTCTTTCGAATTCAATGATTAGTTTGGTTGATGTCAATGATGATATGACTTATGTTTAATACCTTTCACCTAGGGACCAATGCTGTGCTGGAACGCGAAAAACGTGCCTGGTGGGTGCGTCCAGTCTTGGGACTAGTCTGCCGCTGGACCACCAGAAACGTCTGCGGTCGTACATGCAGGAACGTGTGCGGGAAGCGCCGTCGCCGGGCTCTGGCGGATGGCGAGCCGGAACAGGAGGTGAAGAAGCGCGCCAAGCGAGGTTGGTTTCGCCGTGTGGTGAGGAGGGTGGTGTCCGTCATCTGCAGGGCTGTCTGCAGCTGGGGGTGCCGTGCTGTTCGCACCAGGGTCTGCTCCTGGGTCGGCTAGGACAGCCATCCAGTACTCTGGTAACATATTATTTTCCTGAAGATCTGAAATTATCTGCTGTCACCTACAATTGCTTCGGTCTTTATAATGGATACAGATTTTTTTTAAATCTACTGATAGTTGCAATCTACTCAACCTCCTATACCACATGTGAACAAAGTAGTAAGACGAAGTTTACATCGTTCAGCACCAATAAATGTGTGGTAGCTTTAAGTTAAACCTTCTTGGAAAAGGCAAGTATTGCTTTGATGTAGTGTCTTTGTGGCCGCTGACGTTGCAGACGTTTAGCTGATAATGCAAATTCTTGGTTCCACAGGTCCGGATTTTATATGATAGAATATCACTGCACTCGGTTCGTTGTGACCAGGCTCCGTAAACTAGGGGCTGTCAACAACGAGCCGAGTGCGAAAGGTAGTGAAACAGAACTGATGTGCCTTCAGTCAAACATCCACCGCAGACATCTTCAGCAGGCTGAAAGTTGATGAACATAATAAAAACTTTACTTCCACCAAGCAGGTTACAGGGCATGCCAGCTGGGTTAGGGCCTTCATTTGATATTGATCAACCAGTCGATCAATCTGTCAATGCATTTGTCCAGTTTTACAAAAACAAAACAAAAGAATAAAACAAACAATGAGAGGCGTCTTCTTATGGTCTTTATGTTGGTCACATTTGACCAGATGTTTGTCCCTTTTTTCAACAGGACCCCGGAATGGCGATGGTCCCACCACATCCAGCGTGTGCCGAGCACCATCCTGGCCTTCCTGCCGGGACTGCTGACCAGCCGCATAGAGTTTAGCTGCTTTTGCCTCATTTAACCATGACAAGGCTCGTGAAGGGGATATCAGAGGTCAACATTTAAGGGTGTCTTCCCTGTGTTTAAAGATAAAACCAACATATCCTCGTATCTTTTCTTTTTGTTCTCTGATACCCCACTCATAGCCCGTACCATAGATAACAGGGTTCCTACATCAACTATCCCTAAAATTTCACGTCTCTATAGGATAAAACTTCTACCTGATGAAACCACAAGGTTGTTCCTTTTCGACATCTGATGGAGGTCGGTGAGATCGACTGAAAATTCATGGAGAGTGTTTCCCTTGTTCTGGAACAAAGCTCAACTTTATACCTGTAACTATAAAACTCTACCAACACAGAACTTCATTCGTTATTTCTTTTCATTTAGTCTTCACAACTTCTTCAGATTCTACCTACACGAACATTTGTAGTACCCTACTAATTGTTATAACCGAAGGAATCCAGAGATCAGCTCTCGCCGCTCTATGTAACCAAGATTTATGGCAATAAAACATACATGATGAGAAACCTCGTCAGTCATTAGTAATCTGTGAATGAATGAATGGATGAACAGACGAACGAACAAATGGAACGAATGGATAGGTAATGAGTGAATGAGAGCGATTGAATGAATGAATGAATGAATGAATGAATGAATGAATGAATGAATGAATGAATGAATGAATGAATGAATGAATGAATGAATGAATGAATGAATGAATGAATGAATGAATGAATGAATGAATGAACGAACTAGAGTTCGGCGACCGGATACCTCCATGAAATATTGAGTGTTTTTGTCGATTTTATGTTTGTTGATGATGACTTGTATGTAATGATATTCGTGTTATTTCTACTATTTGTGTGGAAAGTTATCACATGGGCACTATGGTAACATGCAACAGGTGTGGGGAATCTTTATGATGTTTATATCATCACGTTACTGGCAACTTGCAAGGTAGAGAGTATGTTTCATTCATAACAAATAACTGCGACACATTCAACACAAGCAATAAAACACAAAATGTCCATCAACCAATACCTACATGTAGGTTACGGAGACAAGTTGATGCCATATATATAATAATCCAAGTACATACCAACACAACATCAGCGTAACGCCACGCGGAGCACGAAACATCTAACAGCACAAGCTAAGTATAACACACCTGGTCCCCAAGGGCACAAGTGGATAAATGCAAAGTTAATGTTACAGAGACCCTACACAGTGGCCATACGACGTCAACTGTTCAGATAAGGGATTACCAAACACATCCAGATAATAGATATATAATAAAACCAAGTACATACTAACACAACTTCAGCGTAACGCAAGGCGGAGCACGAAACATCTAACATCACAAACGAAATATAACACACCATGTCCCCAAATGCACAAGTACATATATACAATTAATTATTATATTCAAAATTGTGCAGGTTCCCCCAAACAGTTGCTGTACGATGTCAACTGTTCCAGAAAGAAAAGACATCTGTTTAACTTTAAGGCTATCACTGGCGCAACAAATAACCTCACTACCTGCTTGGAGATAAGCTGATTAACAAAGAGGGAAACCACGATGCCTGTTCCAATATATCGCAGATATAGGGGTGATTTCTGGGGGGATTATTACATCGATTATAACAGCAGATACGGTGAAAATAAAGGGACGTGCATCATTTCACTACTGACTACAGGCGACGTGCCAAACCTCATACGCATGCGGCAAACGGAACATAGAGATATAGGTGCGAACACTCAACACACAAACCGTTGGATAACAATTGTTATGAAAAGATCCTAATTAATTATGGAATTAAGTGCCATTTGCATAACATATATATCAATAATCATTCATTGTGTACATCTTTGTCTACGCTACCTATATGCTAAAAGTGATGCCAATCTGTCTTTCCTTTCGGCAGTTAGCCTCTAGGAATGTCTTGACAAAAACGCCCCTAAAGTTCCACAATTACATGTTAGGGGGCTGAAACTTGCTCCACACTGTCATGACGGTGAATGCTATCTACCACCCAAATGTCATGACCATTTCATGTCCAGGACGAGAGATACATTGAAAAAACTGCTATGATAGATTATTCTCATTAATTATGCAAATGTAATCCTATCCAATTACGTCATCTAATTAGCATAACTTATGAATATTTAATTATAAATGTTCAACTAAGATATGTTAGATATTAAAGATATATCAAAAGAAGTCTAGTTTAGCAAGAAAATCACAAAATCCCAATGTTTAAACCAAAAGTATTGGTTTTTGTAAAATTTGCAAAAAAGACCCCCCAGTCTGGATAGGGTTAAATGCTCAATATTCTGACGTTGTACAGAGAAACTTATGGCACGGTGATTCAATGTGCACGTGGCTGTATTGAGAGTGTATTGACTGCTGACGTCATGTATCCATTGGATTACGTGTCAATAACTTCACGTGTTTGTAACAGTTGACGTTAAATTCTTATTCTGTGTACAGATGAGCTTTCATGATAGTATATATAGAGTACTGTCTAAAGTCTATTTTGGCCCAACTCTTTGAATGTTGCATCCTTAACAGGAACCATGGATTAAAAGTAAGGCCATGTTGATTTGACGATATGGATGACATCCTCTGGGAACTCCAAAACTGATGCGAGCGAGCGAATAAAAAAAAAGTTTGGCCAAAAAAAAAGTTTCCTTCAGTATGAAATCTAAGTGTTCAGGAAGGTTGAACATAGGACTTAAAACACATAGTATGGCATACCAACAGTTAGGTGTTGGGATCAGTACATCGTACGGGTGGAAATCGTTTCTTTTTCTTGGACCGATCCGAAAAAAAATACCTGCAAAAAAATCAGTGGAACGGGTTTCGCCAATTAGAAAATGGACACACTATGTCGATAGGCATTTGGGGTCTTACCGGGCCAAGAAGACAGCAAGAGCGAAGTCGAGTAGAGTTAGCCTTGATTGCATGAAGATGGGATTTTAAAACGCCAGTGGGAGTGGGATAATCCATCAAACAGATTCCTTTGTAGCAAAATTGAGTACTGCCGATTCTGAACGGAACCTATACCTGAATTTTCTGTATTGATACATACCCCTACCCCTACCAACAATAAATTTTTGTTCTTTCTGTCCTTTCAAATCTTATTCTTTGACTTTAGATTTATTTTGGCATTCTATGGCATTAGTTATCTGTTTTCTGATCTTTTTTTTTCAATCTATGGTATATATGTACTCATTTTACAGCTGCTTTGCACAATTTACTGTGTGGTCGAAAACTTTTTTTTTTTTGGAAACGGCCGAAAATTGGTGCGAGCGCGGATGTCATCCGATCCATATAATCAAATCAACATGGCCTAAACGAAAATCAAAAGTTATTCGACTAAGATACTCTTTTATTTTCCTTGTTCTGAGTACAAGATTTCCGTTCCGATCTTTTTTCATCATTCAACCTTTCTTAGAGTAGCAAAACGTCACATTCTGTGCAAGGATAGAACGAAAAAAGCATGGCCTTAATCTTTCAGTTAAGACTTTGCACAAAACAAGTCACAAAACCCATCGAAATACACACACACAGCAGGTAAGTTTTCTTCAACAGAACTCTGATAGTCGATTGCACCTGCACCATAACTACATCAAAGAATTTGAAACGTACCACTTTGTGTCAAACGTGCTATCATAAATGCGATGATACTCCAATCCTGCCATCACACTCCCATCTCTATATGTTCCTTTAATACTAATAATCAACACTGGAACGTGCCTGTAATACAAAGGCCCCTATCAGTGATTAAGTACAATGTTACAATGCTCTTGCACAAAATTACTGGGTCTTTGACACACACCAGTCTACCTGGAAATCTCTAATTATGAATTCAACACAAACTAAGACTGCAGAGTAGATTAAAACATTAAACTTTAAAGTACAGTACTCCTCACACTTCTATTGTTAACCACAGATAAGCCCTTTTCTCATTACACTATGTGGACTAACAGCCAAAAATAGCTGACCTGGCAACTTCAATGGATAATCGTGGAATTTAGTATCAAGCGATAGGTAATATTTAGAGGCTAATATGTAACAATGTTCTATCCTAGACATGATAGGCATAATGAACAAATACAAGTAAAATATAAATTTCAATTATCTATTAAATCTAATTTGATGTGGCCTGGGTGTACAGGCAATATTTGTAATGTTCATAGATCTATTAAGCACCAATTATGATAGATAATGTATAGCATTGAACAATATTGTTCCTTATACATAAGAGGCATAATACTAGTAAACAAATTCAAGATACAATATGCTTCTGCACTAAATATTTGAACGTGTTATTAAAAAATAGATCATATACCGGTACTTTTATGTTTTCATTCTAGCCAAGTCATGAACACTTGCAAACTACATGAATCTCTCTATCATAAATTTTCTTCAACATCCTGACTTCATTGTGAAATTGTACAATAAACAACATCATCTAGTGCCCTTGACATGATGCAACTCTAGATCTGTCTATTGACACAATGTTGGTCCCATCTGATGGTCAATCATTTACTTCATATTACATTTACAACAAGAGTTGCCAGTGATGTCTTAGAAGTATTAGCGGTATTCCGTTGTACCTCAGCTCTTCAGTATAGTGACACAACCATGCCCCAACAGACCCTTGGGCATGGTTCCCACCTGCTTAAGTGATTCGTCTTGGCGATCAAGCCACAAAACTTTATTTGTTCCACTTCCATTGTTGTCTTCATAGCCCCCATATATGTAAATTTCACCACCAAAGACAGTCATACCACATCCCGGTAGAGCACCGGTGTTGGCTACAACAGTCCACAAGTCCCCCTGAGGCCTGTAACACAGCACTTTTGAGTAAAGCCCAGCAACATAGATGCTACCATTGAGAGCTGAAGCATTAATATTGCTACCCTTCTTCGGTATGTCTCTTGCTGAATACCACTGGGAGTCTCCTGGGCTGATCCGGTACACTGTAGATGTTGAGATGAAGTCAGCATCGCGTCCACCTATCACATATATGTTACCATCTAACACTGCAGCTGCATGGTAAAACCTTGGCTGTGGGAGTGGAACACCTTCAGCCCACTTGTTCAGGCTTCGGTCATAGACTTCTACAGCTGCTGTTACACGACGTGGTGACAAGCTAATTCTTCCACCAATAGCATAGACTTTGCCTTGCAACACTGCCAGCTTGTGACAGCACCTTGCTGTGTTCATTGGAGCAAGATTAGACCAGCAGTCAAGTCTTGCCTGATACAGCCAAACGTCCCTGCACTGAAGCTCACCACCAGACACCATGATGTCACTTGTGCCCAAAACAGCCACAGCAAATCCAAAGTCATCACTCGTCTTCATTGTGGTCATAGAAACCCAGGTTGTGTTTGACGGTTTGACGAATGAGTCATCAAGATGTCATTGCTGTCAACAGTACGGTTTCCTACTTCACTTCCTAATGTCTCTGTCCCTCCAATGACCACTATTGCCTCCCTCAAACCACTGGCATGGCGGGGATGGGTGCGGGGTGACTGTACCTCCCCTGGGTAGGCCTGATACTTCAGTGTTTCTGACACAATATCCGGGCAGCACTTGCGCAGGGTCTTGTCAGTCTGTACCTTCTGTATGAAGTACATCTTGTCCATCCAGGGGAACCTAACCAGCTCCATCAGCTCTCTCATCTCCTTCTTCCTCTTCCTGGTGTCATGGTTGATCCACTTCATCACTGCCATGTACACAGTTTCTTCAGGAGCGTCAAGGTCATCTGATGAGATGAGTGTGATGAGGAGTTCCTTTGTCAAATCAAGGAAATCTGGTGTCTGGCTAGCAGCTGAAAACTCTTTCATGACGTACGACAATGCAGTGCTCTCCAGATGGTGGTTCATCAGCATGTTCCCTACGTTCAGTCTCTCCAGACAAAATTGGTGACGCATAGAGTGTCACACAGGAACTTTGTGCAGGCATCTCTGACCGGTTCAAACTGGAAGAAGCTGGCACCTTCCAACAGGTCTACAGCGTTGTCTTCTGTGATGGTAACCTTTGATGTGTAGGCGTAGTCGACAAGAAGCTGCACAATGCTGTCACTGGCCTCGTGAATGGTTACCTTATGCTCCTTGCTCTCAAGATGACCATTGCAGAACATGGCGCGAAAATACCCACTGCAAGCAGCAAGTACATTTCTGTGGCATGGGATTTCTTTCTCAGAGACACAAAGGACGACGTCTACCAGCAGGTTCTCCGATCGCAGTTCCTGCAAACCCCGCAAGAGGGCGGTTGAGTGTGTGCCGTAGCAAACGTCAAGTGACGGCTTTGGCCTCTGCGCTGCTGTTGGCATCGTATCAATATTTCTGCAATGCAAAATAGTATCAATCAGAACAAGGTAGCAAGGTGATCAGGCGGCAAACGTCACCCCTTCATGTAGGTTAAAAATTAAAAAAAAAACACTGAGAGACTGAATTGCTAAAATCTGCATTTGATGACTGGTATCTGCCTAAATGTCCTGGTACTAAATCATTTTTTTTACATCATTTTTTTACAAAATGAACATAGTTTAGATCATACTCTTTTCCATCATGATCACAAGTAAAGTGAGGTCACTGAAAACTTCTTTTCTCATGTGCATCAAATGACTGTCGGACCACATGAAATCTAATTTCTTGCTTCTCGGATTTGAAAACACGTCAGACATTATTATGCAAATCGACCGACGGAGGCTGGATGGAATGTGTGACTGAGGTAAAGCCGTTGTGTGTAGGGCTGGGTATCGGTACAGCGTACCGGTACAAAACCGGTTTTTCTTATTGGACCGGTCCAGAAAAACCGGACCTGAAAAAATTAGGTGGACCGGATGTTGGACCGATTAGAAAATTAACAGATTATTTTATCAGGCATTCACACGTTTTGACGCTTGCAGGTGGAAGAAAATAACAAGAGTGAAGTAGAGTAGAGTTTTACAGTCAATCGTACAGGTGCAGTTAGCGTTGTAGGATTTTAAAACGTCAGTGTAAGTCTAATACCCCACCAAACAGATTTCTTTGTAGTGAAATGGACCATTGGTATGGGTCATACTGCATCAGGTCCAGGTTCAGGTCCAGACCTGGACCTGATCCTTTGGACCTGAACCGGACCTGGACCTGAATTTTCTGTACCGGTACCCATGGCCAGCCCTAGTTGTGTGTATCAAGTGGTGTAACAAATGGAAAAATACAAAATTTTCGATACAGAATAGGTGCCCATTTCCTTGCGGACATAGAAACTTAAAACAAGAGTATATCAAGTCACGCGTTTTCTTGTAGCACCAGGTGTTGGATATGCATGGTCTCTTAAAAATTCAATTTACAGAAAACCGGTAACGTTGCCATTTACTGTTCTTCTCAGTTTCAAGAAATGTTACTACAGTAGTCCAATAATCACTGGTATCAACAGCAGTTTGTGCTTACCTGGCATTGTAGCAGCTCTTACTTCTGTTTCCAGGGAAGGTAGGAAACTGGAAATCTGCAGACGAGATGTACGTACAGTCCGCGCAGCTGATGAGTCTCCTCAGTCGGAATACGCAAGTGACACAGAAAGCGCGGGAAATTTCTCAGAATGTCAAAGGTTATCTTGTGGAAAAAAACACATGTTGGGGAAGGCACTGTCTATATCATTCTAAATCGAAATCGGTTCATATTTTGCTCATATTTCCTTTACGAAATGGAATATATCAAAAGTTGAAAATGGACCAAACCAAGTAAAAAAAGTAGTGGTGCATGGTGGGAGCTCAGAGGTGTGCAATGGGTACGGCATCTGAATACGAATATACATAAGATTTGCATGATAAATCAGAAAATACCACAAATCTCTGGTGGTAAACTAGAAGGTAACCCTGAAATTTCACAAAGTCCTACAGTACACCAACTACAGTTGCACCGTCACTAGGTCATTACTAGTAAGAAGAAGAAAGAATATATGCAGGGAGTAGTATTAAATTGTCGACCCACATCGCATCGTTGCTGGTCAAGAGACGAATCATACGAACGCTTCAGTAGTTCTGCCACGTGATACGCCACGACAGTTCTCACGTGGCGGCCATGATAGATTGAAGACGAGGTCAATGAGGCAAACAGACAAAACTTATTTCCAAAATCAACTCCCATTTAGTTTTCCCTAAAAACACAAAAAAATGTACAGTATAAGATTAAATAATAAATATTATAGTAGTGTTATGCATCGACAGATATAGCAATTTAGAGTAGCATAGACTGATCCCATTATCCCTTAAGAGATGAAAAAACACATAATGATGCAAATATTTGATAGACATGCAGCCATTCTCTTATTGGTCGATTTTCTAATTTCCATGCTATCATTTGTTGAACTGCTAATGCTAACTAATTATGATGGACAGACTTTTGTTTGCCTCATTGAACTCGTTTTAGATCTATCATGGCCGCCGCGTGAGAAAGGTGTAATGCATGAGGCGACGTCAGAAAGTCCAGGCAAGACGACATTACAGAGTGGACGTCACCAAACCTTTCATCTCAGACACATGATTCGATCTTTTTGTACTTTTTGTATGATATTGCAGATTACCTAGGTCCTATGAAAATGGAAATGCAGATAACCGTATAGTTTGTGATAGCGGCAAAGGTCCCATTTTCGTTGAAACAAGGACAAACCAAATAAGTATGGTCTTAATTTTCAGTAAATTAAGACTTTGCAAAAAATTTTCAGTAAAGACTTAACAGAAACAGTAACTGAAACCATTGAATTGGTAGTCGATAAAAAAACACACAACAGGTACGTTTCTTCAACATAACTTTGTTAATCAATAGTACTGATAACATGACAACAAAGTGTAAGAAAAGTACCACTTGTGTCGCATTGAAAAGCGGGGTGATACTCCCATCTTCACATTTCTCTGTCTTCAGCTTAGTTTAATACAAGCAATTGTTAGAAATGCCCCTTTTCGTGCCAACTTACAATCGTCAATTGAAGATTTCAATACAGAAACTGCACTTCCTAGAGATAGCAGCATTTGTACAGGCTACATTTGCTGTCTAATCTTCTGAACACAATGTTTTGATTGGATCCGAAACAAACGTCGACAAAAACAGAATGTTTCCTTTCTGTGAAACATAATTATAACATTGTAACCAAATAAGGGAGGGAGCAAAAGAAAAGAGAAATTCCTTCTCATATCCCTTCTTCAGCTAAGCTTGATGACCAGAGAGCAAAACTTTTCATCTTGAAGAGGTCAGGTTTTATGGAATAAACTAACCTTTACCTACAATCTTTATGGCGAAAACACAACGAACATGCTGCTACACTGAATGTTTTGTCACCAAATAGGATCAAATAATTCTCTATTTCTGTGTTAACGTTCATTGCAGCTAGTTATGAACGGGTACAAACAACATCTCTTCGTCACAGATTTTTTTCTCAACATCATTACTTGCTGACTTTCATCATGTGTTGGTCACATCTGCTTGCCAGTCTACAGTAGTTAAACATGTCATCAAATAGGATCATATAGTCCTTTTCTGTGTTCATTCCAGCAAGTCATGGACTGTTATGAAATACATTTATATCTTCATCATACATTTTTCTAACGTTCTTACCTGATTTCGTCATGACAATCTACAGTAAACAGAATCATCTAGTAGCCATAACATGAAGAAACTATGTCAATTTTTTTCTTAACATCCATACTTCCTGACCTCATCATAGCATTCCACAGTAAACAAGATAATCTAGTAGTCATAACATGATAAAACCATATGCATGTTCTTGACACAATGTTGGTCATCTGTTTACTTCATATTACAAGAGTTGCCCGTGATGTCTTCAAATTTGCCAGCGCTCGGTCGTACCTCAAGCCTTCAGTATGGTGACACAGCCATGTCCAAACATACCCTTGGGCATGCTTCCACTTGCTTGAGTGACTTATGTTGCTGATTAAGCCACAGAACTTTACTTGTTTCTTTGTTGTTGTAATAGCCCCCATAGATGTAAATCTCCCCACCTAAGACAGTCATACTCCATCTGAATCCGGTACCAGTGTTGGCTACAACAGTCCACACGTCCTCGTGAGGCATATAACACAGTACTTTTGAGTGAAGCCCAGCAACGTAGATGCTACCATTGAGAACCGCAGTGGCAACATTACTGGTCCTCTCAGGCATGTCACTTGGTGCATACCACAGGGAGTCTCCTGGGCTGATCCGGTACACTGTAGATGTTGGATTGTTCTCAGCATCACGTCCACCCATCACATATATGTTACCATCTAACACTGCAGCTGCATGCCAGTACCTTGGCTCTGGGAGAGGAACACCTTCAGCCCACTTGTTCAGGGTTCGGTCATAGATTTCTACATCTGCTGTGACATGTAGCGGTGAGCAGCTGATTCTGCCACCAATAGCGTAGGCTTTATCTTGCACCACTGCCACCTGGTGATAGTCCCTTGCTGTGTTCATCCCAGCAAGTTCTGACCAGGAGTCAAGTCCTGCCTGATACAGCCACACGATGCCACTCAGCCCACCAAAAGACACAATGATGTCACTAATGCCGATAACAGCCACAGCAAATCCATGGGCATTATTCGCCCTCATTGTGGTCACAGAAACCCAGCTGGTGTTTGATGGTGTAGAAGAGTATGTCTTCATGATGGTGTCGCTGAAAATCGAAGGGCTTTCGTTTCCTCCAATGACCACCACTGCCTCCCTCAGACCACTGGCACAGCGGGACGGGTACGGGGTGACTGGACTTCTCCAGGGAAAGCATAATTCCTTATGGTTTCTGTAACGATATCCGGACAGCACTTGCGCAAAGGATTGTCCGTCTCTACCTTCTCTATGAAGTACATCTTGTCCATGAAGGGGAATCTAACCAGCTCCATCAGCTCTCTCATCTCCTTCTTCCTCTTTTTATGACCTGGTCTTTTGTCAGGTCAAGGAACTCTGGTGTCTTGCTGGCTGCTGCAAACTCTTTCATGGCATATGCCAATGCCTCTGTCTCAAGATTGGGGTTCAACATGCCACCTAAGGTTACTATCTTCATACAGTTTTTGACACTTAGATTGTCTGATATGAACTTTGTGCATGCATGACTGACGGGTGGAACTTGGAAGAAGCTGGCCGCTTCCATCAGTTCTGCAGCATTGTCCTCTGTGATGGTTACCTTTGACATGTAGGCGTAGTCAACAAGAAGCTGCAAGGCACTGGCACTGGCTTCGTGTATGGTTATCTTTTGCTCCTTGCTCTCAAGGTGACCATTGCAGAACATTGCACGAAAATACCCACTGCAAGCTGCGAGAACATTTCTGTGGCATGGTATCTCTTTCCTGGAGACACAAAGGATGACATCAACCAGCAGGTTCTCTGATCGCAGTTCCTGCAAACCCTGCAAGAGGGTGGTTGAGTGTGTATCATGGCAGAAGTCAAGCGACGGCTGCGTCCTCTGTGCTGCTGCCATTGTAGCCTCGTTCTGCAATGCAAAAGCTCGTGATCAGATGTATTTCTCTGAAAACCTAGACACAAGACAGACAGCTCAATCCGAGCACATTGCAAGGTGGTCTGAGATGGCAGACTTTGCCCCTTCACAGGCAGCAACAGGCTCTTTTACATGAAATATGCCCATTTTGTTGGGATTCTTGTGCACCACCATAATGTAATCATGCAGGTTCAAACAGCAGGTATTGAAACTCCTTGATGAAATGCAGCAACATGACTGGCTGTATAAGTACTAGTGTTATGTAGGTAGAAAGATGAATGAGGGCTTACATGCTCCTTCTCTGCAATACATTAGTAGCGTATGATTGATTTCCTATAGGGAAAGCCATCTTATTTGCATATAATTTGTCGCAAAGCGACCACCTTTTGTATAATGGCCCTCTTTGATCTCTTCTGGATTCAGGATCACCCATGCAGACCCTCATGAATAAACCAGTTTACTTTGACAATAGCTACACTAAATATAACACTAAATGATATGATCTACATAACAATAACAAGCTGGGCAATAGAAACTACTACCATGATTAAGAAACAAAAATTTAGTGCAAAAATATGCATAGCGTATAGGTTTAATGGTTCAAGATGTCATCCCTAAAAACCTTATATCTTGAAATGACATACAGAAGAATCTGTTCAGTTTCTAAACCGGTTCGCTGATTAAGACAACATTTCTAGGGTTGGTTATTTTTGGGAGGGGTTGTTGGTGGCAGAATATGGATGCGAGTTCCCAAGAAACGAACGATCTTGATAAGGCTCAAGTAACAGGTCACACTCAGACTGTGCAGACGAATAATGCATCCACAACGACTCAGAGTCTATCGTCGCCATGGCGAATGTCTATTTTTTACATTCTCACTCTTGTTTCCTACATTTTTGTTGTGCTGTTTCCGTAACGCTAACAGGGTATATTCATGATATACTTTATCTTTTTTCCGGGGCAAGAAGAAACAGCTAGCTCAACTCATCTTTAGTCTTTCTGACTCTAGAACCAGATGGTGGTTTTCGCGGACAAAATTTGTTTGACAGAAAACCCGAACCTTCAAACCCTCTTTCCTTCTTCTCAGTTTCGAGGCTCAAATTTTGAGAAAGCATTTCCATAATCGCTAGTACCAACGACAGTTAACTCTTACCTGACGATGTTACGGCTCTTGCTATTTTTTTTAACGGGAAATAAAGCTGGGGACCCACAGACGATCTGGCCTCTGCGCAACCGAATCTCCTCAGCTCAGTCTGACAAACAGCGCGGGAAACTTCCCGAAAAGTCAAAGGTTATTGGGACGATCTAATCACAAAACGTGTAATATATTCAAGAATGTCTATATTATAGAAGCAATAGTGTAAATGACATGCTAGTCCATATATGCTGATTTATTCATACCTATAGATATCCATATATGTGTGTTTAGTTGTACTGTAAGTAGTTGCCAGACAGTGTCAGAATGAAGTTTACTCAACACTGAAGGGATAGTAGTTAGACAGAAAAGCCAGTTCAGCACCAAGGACAATGTCCAATCATTAACTCACCTGTAGCAATACCTGCATGATTCTTTTTCTCACATGGGCAAGAAAATGTTGTCAGAAGTCTTAAGATAGATTGTAGTCAAGAAATGGACACTGGAAATGTATAAGTTGGGACGTGTTAAATCCCTTCGCCTGGGCGGAATCTTGCAAAACGTTTAATCAGTCATGCCCGTAGCCGGGGGGGGGGGGGGCGTTCGGGGGGTGCGGAAGAACCCCCCCCCCCCCCACACACACAAACACACGCTCAAAGGTCCGCTTTTTCACACTGTACTGAAAGGTCCACTTTTTCATGTCCAAGATCATTTTTCAAAGGCATTTTATTCAATCTTAGTGAGCCTTGTGTATTCCAATAGTAATTCCATAAAACTTGTCCAGCAAATTTTGCCTGTCAAAATGCAGGAAATAGCGTTTCAGAGGGTCAAGATTTCAATTTTTCCGAAGGAGCATGCCCCCGGACCCCCCTAGGCAGAACCGCGCTCGATGGTCCTTCAAGTACTAAACTGAGACACCCCCCCCCCCCAATCAAAATCCTGCCTACGGGCATGTCAGTGTTAAGAAAGTTTTAATTCTATGCTAAGACAGCACATTATCACCAATAATACCTAATACTACATTATTACAAAAGCCACTATACAAATAGTCTTAAACCACTGTCTTTTAAGACAGCCCCCCCCCCCCCCTCTACATATGTATGCAGAAAACATTCACAGATAGACCTGGACTTGTCATTGTTTCACCTCTTAACGTCATCATAATTTCTGTGTTCCCTCGCAACCATTCTTTTGGACATGAGCTTGCAAATAAAGATTTGAATCATTCTTTTGTATTACTTGTTTGATTTCAGTCAGAATCCGTAGTATTTCTTTGTCCTTATAGATCGTTTTCATGTGACGTCACAGTCGCGTTCGAACGTTCGAACGGCCATGTTGGATGATAAGCTGCTCGATCTCCACACGGCTGTGTGTTGCACGTGGTGGTACATGGAAAGAAGTTTTTTTTTGCTATACGGGCTGGTTGTTCGATGTGCTAACTGCGAGTTCCATGAACACAGGATACAGCGTACTCGCCGTTTCTATCTAACAACACAGTTATCCCTTTTTAACTCGATTGAATCACTATTCTAGCGGCCTGCCAACATGGGTCCCCGTGCGAAGTTTGCTCATCTGTGATCAAGTTACAAATTTAGTCGTTTTTTTTGTACGTAAAGACGTGTTTTTTTTAGAAAATAGTACTCTCCTACAAATTTAGTCGTTTTTTTGTACGTAAAGACGTGGTCTTTTAGAAAATAGCACTCTCCTTTGGAGGAAAATAGTTTAAGAGTCATTTCATGGCATACGGCCCATCTACATTTCGTTATTCTACTTATTTGCACAATGAGCATATACGTTTCCCACGTCAGAGGTTGAACTTTTACCTCAAGTCAAGTCAAGTGTAGTGACAGGTTAACCGGTGAGACAACATCTTCAGACAGGGTGTACGTGTGTGACACGGGCAGGTCAGCACTGCAAGCTTAAAGATCTCTAACTTTGTCACCAACTTTGTCTCACAGGTGGGAATATATTTACTGTGTAGGTTCTAGTTGAAGAAATGAAGGTTGTCTTCTGTCGCAGTGAGCAGGGTTTGAAAAGCTTCATAGCATGCAAGTTATCACGCACACATATGCGTACCTATTATTGTAGAAAATATGTAACGACCAAACCTTAGCCTCAGGGAATTCTTCTGGTTTTCATAATGGCGATACGATCGAATGTTTATCTTGTTCTCAGTTTAGCGTATTGGGGGAGAATACAATAACGTTACGGTGTCGAGGTGATGTACAAGTTGGTGGGGTTAAGACGTTGTAGTCCAACTTTGTCGCAGTATGGCTGAAAATACGTAGTTTGGGTTGTTACATTTTGCACTAGACGTATTTACAAAATCTCTCACTGGCTGGGTTTAATGAGGGGGGGCGGAAACTGTCGGGCTAGGAGAGCGTTTTTAGTCAGGCTATGGTTACTTACGAAGTAGTTGAGTCAGACAGTACCTCAGGCCGAAAGTCAAGTCGTATTGAAGCTCATTGCATTGGGTGAACTACGCGAGTTCTCCAAATTACGTCGCGCCTTGTCAAACAACGTCGTCTGGCTGAAGCACGCCGTAGCTCAGTTTTGACCGGGGTAGAAAACCATTCACACGGAGTCAGAGTTGGAGAAGCACCAAATCTTGCCCCTTGTGAGGCAAGTGGATAGTGAGGGCAGCTGGATACTGGGGTAGACTGTGTAACGCAAACTCCGCTGTATAGGGCTGTAGCTAGTCTAGTCCTCCGTGCGCAGCCTATATGATAGGAGTGTACATAACGTTATATAGTCGCCCAGGGTAGCGGTAATAGATGTCCGGGTATTCAACCATCGGCAAGAGCGTTAGATCGTCAAATGCCTTTTCTCTGAAAGCATATGGATCAAGACCTATTATTGCAACTTTGCCCTGATAACTAGCCTTGGCTACATCACTATATCATTCACAGTACGGAGACAAAACAGCACACTTGAACCCGCCGCAAGTAACTTTGGTAGCGCCGTTCTCATCTATATATCCAGGTTATCATCCAACATGGCGCCCACGCGTGCGAAGCGGTTTTCGAATGTTCTGTGAAAACGATCTATAGATTTGGCTGGTATAGTACATGAAACGTAAAGCATAGATCACAGAATAAACAATGATCAACACGAGATAGATCTAATTTTTTATCATGCCTAGCATTATTATATTTGTATTGTTACATAGCCATTCAAGGGATACTAATACAACAAATGTCAGAGTGCATAGTCGATAATTAGCTATTATTTAGTTATCTCTTTTGCAGTGGGGGAGTCCCAACAAAGCTTTGCACTGAACACAGAAGCATAATACGTTAAAACGTAACTTTGCCCATAAAAGGTTATGTGTTCGGTACTGTTTATCTCCCTGTGTGTCTGTTTGTAGCCTGCATAACTCGCAAAGTATGGATTCTTATGAATCTTGAATGTGGGTAGCGCCGTGAAAATGAAGGCCAAGTTCTAAAATGGTTCCGCCTATCGGTTTTCTAGCGTACTGCAGTGAACTTTCGGTTTTGATATCTAGTGTTCTGGCCATGCTATGGTCCAGGTACATAAGTCTAAGATAGATCTAGTTGTAGTTTTATGTAGTTTTGTATAGGAAACAAAAGGTGGGAAAAGTTTTAACTATGTAAATCTTATCTTAGTATGAAAATCTTATCTTATAGCAAAGAAGGCTGTTGTAGCGTTTCCTCATAAATTAGATGTGACGTACCCTGCCGATTTAAATGATTTATGTTAAATAATTTTCGCTTTAGTTTGCCTCGTGATGCCTCAAATATGAAACTGACATCATTTACTACTATAGAATTATAGTATCCTGTCATTAATTATGCAAATGAGGTATCTATTTGCATGATTGATTTCCTAAGAATTTCGGTCTTTCTCAGTTACATATGTGAGAAGTTTCATGGAATGTAGGGATTTATAAAATTTCCTCATTACTTATGCAAATTAGACATTGATTTGCATATTTAGCATCTTATTATATGCAAAATACATTAGACCTACAAAACCTAATAAAACATAATGATCCGTCGAAACATTCTTGATTTATTTTCTTCTAACCTTTTAAACAATTTCCGGAAATAAAGGTGCAAGGGAACCCAAACTTACAGCACTTACTCTCTGCCCCAAGAGATACCCACCTTTAAAAAATCAAGACCGTGACATGTCAGGAAACATGAAATATAAAAACGGTAGTTCCGCTGCAGTACCTTAGGGAGTAGATAGGGGATCCATATATCGACCTTCGATTTCCTGACCCTTACCCACCTACCAAATACCATTATAGATCCATCCAAGACTTATCAAGTTTTGCTGTTCACAGACACACACACAAATATTTCTATGGGGTATAGGGGGTTATGGATAGAGGGGTTGTCACCTGGCGGCTAAACATGCCCAAATATAACCTATTTGGCGAAGGTAAATATAGATTTTCAGAATTTACCGCAAGCAATTTGAGGCAAGCTTAACTTTTTTTCTAGCGTTAATTGTGTATGCGAGGCTTCTCCCAAGATGGAATCACTGCATGGATATGTGTGCGTTCAAGACTGCGTTGTGAGCATGGCTAGCAAATAAACATCTTTTTCATACCAAGACTCACAAATCCATCAGAACCCGCGTCGCCAAGGTGTTTTTTTAACACCATTCTTGTTCATTCTATGATGAGCACATTTACCGTATATCGTGGGGAAAAATTGCCAACGTCAAATAGACACCATTTCTTTTTTTATAGCTATTACAAACTACGATTAGTCAATCCCACAAAAGGCACTTTTTCGCTTCTAGTGTACAACCGTACCACTCAGAACCCAGGACTGTGTACCTCCGTTGTGCACAGACAGACACACAAATGCTAGTGAAATGGAGGTAGAAGTTAACCTTTTCAAGCTTTGTGTGCTTTGTTGTGTCTTCAGTCATACTGATAATTCTATTATGAAAACAAAGTCAACTTAGAATGCAGTGACGCTGTGAGATGACTCTTTCTACTAGGACGGCGCTCTCGCCATGTTCTTTCTGCGACCTCAATTTTGTCAGATCGCTTAACGAACTGTAACGGAAAAAACGAATCTTTTTACGCTTTATTTTTTCTTCTTTGATTTTATGGCCACACTTTTACATTTTGTATGATACACCCAGTCTAAAAAATCAAAGGTTACACACGTCTGCTTTATGTCGCAGTGAGAGCGCAGCGCGATCGCCGTCCTTGCGGGAAGGGCCAGGGGGGCTTGATGGATACTGTAAATGCAGAAATGTTCGCGGTTTTCGCGGTGACCACTTCGCCGCGAACTTAGACTGCGGTCTACGGCGTTACCGCGAAATCAAAACCACCGCGAAAAGTCATTCTTTCCCGCTACCGCGAAATTAAATCCCCGCGAACTTAAATGCATTTACAGTATCTCCTCTGACATAGGGCTTCTTAGACAGACCTGTTCGTCGGGTTGTAATTACGGGATGATATGTGTGACATAGACTGACCTATCCTCCACAGGCCAGGCTACCGGAAAAGATGGGTGATTACATCAGGGTCATTGACTTCTCGGCCTATAGCCTCGGCACGGAGAACATCTCCGAGGCCGACTTGGAAGCCCTGACTACAGAACTCATGCACTCCTTCACAACGTCGGGCTTCGCTTACCTGAAGAATACGGGAATTTCTGAAGAGCAGGTACGTTTGACAACAGGTACAGCTTACCCACTTAAGCTACCATATTGAAATCGTGCAAAGCTGCTGCAAAATAAGTAGATATATGCGGTAAGTTGCCAAAATTGGACATCGGACACTAATATCGTAGAAAGATTTTATGTTTATTTATCTGTCTATTTATTTCTGTATTCTTTTACCAGGGTAAGCTCCCATCAGTGACTAACAATGCTTTTCATGGGGCCCCTGGAATTGTATTCTGTACACAAAGTAAAGCAATTGCCAAAAATGCTTTACTCAATCAGATCAGTCTAGTGTATAAGTTCGTCTTCTTCTCACTTCTTGGTAAGTCCACAGCAAGTAAATTGAATGACATAAGCGCGCTCTTTAATTTTCGCCTGATTTAAAAAAGGATTTTTCTTCTGCAGGGATGGTCAACATGACGGTAGTGTACTAAAATGGGCAAATAGGTTTTGTTGTATCCTAATTATTGTCGCTGTAGAAGTGACACCATTAAGGTAGGCATGGCCGTAGTTGCAGAAGTGAAACTTATTGTATAGTTGTAAAAGTGACACCAATGTCAAAGCCATGAGGGTATGTAGTTGCCAATTTGATAAGTGATACCAGTATACCACACTAGTGTCACCTTTACTTCACAAGTGCACTTTTGAATATATAGCGTCTGACCTCTCTAGATCTGTCACGACAAGTGGACGACTATAGCTAGCTCTTCAGTGAGCTAAAACTGGATCACTTTCCTTTCTTTCCTTTCCCTTCGTTGAAGAGATTTCCCTTCGTTGATGAGTTCAACGCCTTCGTTGGAGGTGGGAGTAAGGGGCAAAAGATCCACGCAAGTCTCGACCTAGTCCTCGCAACTCTCGCAAGAAGTAGGTCACTCCGCTAACATGATGGACTGATAGCCATCGAAAATTTGGAGGTACGTGTGTTTACCTGTCAAAACTAGTCACTGATTGATGAAACATTCTATTAACTTTCCTTTCCCTGCAGGTGGACGCGATGTATGATGTAACCGACAGGTTTTACGCCCTGCCCGCTGAGATCAAAGAGAAGTACGCCCGAGCCAACGACAAGAACCGGGAGCGTCAGGGCTGGGGGTGCGTGGAAAGAGAAAGGTACGTCAGATTTGCAAAGATGGGTTCACACGTGCGTATCCAGTGAAAATCCGAATGAAATCCGTATGGATGTCTTAGCTACTCTCTAAGCAGAGGTTAGGCTCCGGCTGTTTTTAAGTTTTTTTTTTGTCGTTTTTATCGGGCTTTCTATTTTGTATTTTATCTCGATGTGTTTGGCTGGCGTACTTCAAGAAAAATGACAGAATAGAAAGCCCGATAAAAACGACTAAAAAACGTTAAGAAAAACAGCCTAACCTCTGCTTGCAGAGTACGTCTTAGCCTCTACCAGGCTTCGCAGACTTCTCAGGTCGTCGAAAAAATGATCGAAATTGGACGAAATTGGTAGGAAATGTGACGTAGGCCTTAGGCGGCGGGTGTTCCGTGCGCGCGTGTTGTAGGGATCGGTAAACTTTGCGTGCCTCGTAGGAGTCTGCGTTTTCCCAGGGTAGAAATTCGGCTACTTCAGTCTTTAGTCGCTCCCAAGTGTTCGCTGTGACCTGTCACTTGTTGTCCGACCATGCCTCACAAGCAATATGATGCAAAAGTGGGGCTGTGTGGCGCAATCGTCAGGGTGTTCGATTCATAACCCAGAGCCAGAGGTTCTGGGTTAAAATCCGTTGATGCGCGACCTTGCAAAATGCACTTTACACGACTTTCCTCACTTCACTCAGATGAAAATTAGTACCTTGCTTCGGTTAAGGCGGTCCCTCGGATAGGACCGTGAGGTGCTTTGTCACTGAGGAGAGCCATACCTCAAGAACCCGCCGCATTACCGAAAAGAGTAGGGGTCCTTCCCGGTGTGAGTGGTTCGAAACCTGCAAACAAACCTATGGCCGCAAATGGGACAATTGCCGTCGTATTGAGGTCACCTGAGTTAGCGCCGAATGGCGGCCATACCAACCCCTTGCGAAAAGTCTATCTAGCTTGAAATTCAGCTAATACAAACTCTGCCCCCCCTCATCTTATATTTTCCATGTAATGTTATCATGTCCAAATCGTATATATTCGCCTCTACATGGCTTCTTTGTGTGTGTATTTCGTTAAAAAAGCGACGAGATGAAATCATCATGTTATATAGTGTAACTCATACAAGGGTATCAATAATATATGGCTGTTGCCATGGATTGTAACATCGACTATCATAATTCCACCAGGTGCCACAATACCGCCATCCCCTCCCCCCCCCCCAAAAAAACCCTTAGTATTGGGGTCTTCCCAAGATTGTCTTGAACACCGAATGGTAAATATCCTAAATGTAATACAATTCAGATATTTTCGTGTTGAAGACAATCTTGAGAAGGCCTCTATAACAACTTTTTTGAGGTGGCGGTATAATGGCACCTGGTGGAATTATGCGAATGTATGTTACCACATAATATTATCGAGCAAAAAAAAGTTCGTTCGTTCATTATCAATCTCTGTCTGTCGGGTTAGCGTGGGCGGACTGTCAGGGTCGGACCGACCGGCTGACCTGAAGGAGTACTTCGGCATCAAGATCCCACTCATTGAAGATGAGGTTAGTATCCTTCCGACTCTACACGAGTGATCGTTTTTCAATAGCTAATTGAAGTAAGAGGTTTTTTAATGAGAGTAGATATGCAAAATGTATAAGCAAGGAATTTTGATGGAGATCCTCAGTTCAAGGATCCAGAAAAACTCAACGTCGCTATCCTCCAACGTATGTAACCTGTTCATATTGTATGACCACATTTTAAAACAAAATACCTTTTACCAGTCTTGGCCGTACGAAGTCCCGGAGTTTGAAGAAACATGTCTGAACTTCTACGCCGCGTGTAAAAGTCTCA
The DNA here is from genome assembly GCA_019207045.1 of Branchiostoma floridae x Branchiostoma belcheri. Classification (NCBI taxonomy): domain Eukaryota; kingdom Metazoa; phylum Chordata; class Leptocardii; order Amphioxiformes; family Branchiostomatidae; genus Branchiostoma; species Branchiostoma floridae x Branchiostoma belcheri. The sequence continues at coordinate 31,475,137 of CM033024.1, read as the reverse complement.
CTTTCAGGGTCCTGGAGCTGGTCGCCAGAGGCCAAGGGATCGAGGTACGTGATAAACACATTTTAGGCCACAGCAACTAATATAAGATTTATAGATGACTTCATCGCGCTCGTTAATTTTCGCCTTATTTTGAAAAAAAGAGAATTTTTCTCGTGTCGAAATAAATATATCGTGTAGTAGCATTGGTTGTACTTGTAGAAGTGACACTAGTGATGTACAAAATGTAAAACTAATTATGCAAAAGACTACATTTGCATAATTAATGAGAATAATCGATCATAGTAATTTTTCGATATATCTCTTGTCCCGGACAAGATATGGTCTTGACATTTAGGTGGGCTTTCAGCGTCATGACAAAGTGGGGCAAGTTTCAGCCCCCTAACACTTAATTTTTGAACTGCAGGTGCGTTTTTGTCAATACATTCCAAAGAAGATAACTGTAGAAAGGAACTATTGATTGACATCATTCAAGGCATGCAGGTCGCTTAGGCAAAGCTTTTTGTTTTATACAGCATCGTCGTTCTAAACACACAGAATATTACAACAGGGGTTTAAGGTTGTTTCGCAACAATGTCAGTTCGCAACAAGGCAAGTCTTTTCGCAACAAGGTACATGTCGTTTCGCAACATTTGAATGTTATTAATTTTGATAGCATTATATTATTAGAAATCGTATACGTATTCCTATCATAATTATACTCCTACCTGTGCACGTGTGAAACTGTACCGCCCGGTGTACGAAAATCATCGGGCTGTCAGATCCATTCGGCCCCATGTCTCTCTGCCACCGGGGTTGTCTTGCGCATCCGGTAAAATTTTTACGCGAAAGGCGTATAATTATCTTAGGAATACGATTTCTAATACTATTATGAAGATTAATCACATTGAAATGATGCGAAACGTCTTGTACCATGTTGCGAAATGACTTGCCTTGTTGCGAATTCGAACTGACGGTTGCGAACTGATATTGTTGCGAAACAACCTGTTACCTACAACAGGTTGCCGGATTCTTGGACATGTTCAAGCACATGGGGACAGGCCCCAACGGAACCAGCCTGAGGTGCACGCATTACCCGCCAACACCGGAAGTTGTCAAGGAGAACCAGCTCCGGTGTGCTGAGCACACAGACATAGGCTGCGTCACCCTGCTGTTCCAGGACAGACCTGGGCTGGAGGTATGGCAAATCAGTGACTCTGCTACAATGTAGACCCGAAAATAGCTTCATCAGGTTGGTAGAATATAGGATGAAGGAGAATTCTTGTTACACAACCAGTGGGTACTTACATAGCTTACGTTTCGATGTCTCTCAGACACCTCAACTTCGTCAGAGCTTCTAACTGGAGTTCCGAAGTGCTTCTCACGGTCTCACCGCTATATGTGAGAAGCGCCACCTACATCGGCTACATATAGCGGTGAGAAGCAGAACTCCAGTTAGAAGCTCTGACGAAGGTGTCTGAGAGACATCGAAACGTAAGCTATGTAAGTACCCACTGGTTGTGTAACAAGAATTCTCCTTCATACAATGTAGACCGATTTAACGCAAGACTGAATAAGAATGGACCATCGGCTACCGAATGGAATTTTTCATATGGACAAACTGTTAGACAGAACTTTCTCCATTCTGTGTGTTTTCGTCTTATCCACAGCATGCGCAAAATTATCATTCTCCTACGCAGAGGGACCACAGTCGTGTCAAAACTCCTTGTGCTAATGCCGTTTGGGACCGGGCGTTAGGAGGATGAAAATTATCCTCTCAACGAGAATTCCAATGTTTCAACAACACAATCTTCACTGTTCTATCTGTTCCATTTACTTTACCTGCTCTATGTGCTCTATAACGTTGTATTCTAGCTATCAGTTTATCAGTTCTATCTGTTCCACGTGTTCTATATGTTCTATCTGTAACAGTTCTATGTGTTCTATCTGTTCCATATGGATCGTTCTATACCTGTTCCATTCTGTTTGATGGACGTTTCATCTTTAAGAATGTAGCCTTAGGGGGCCAATGAATGACTAATAAGAACTCTGTTATTCTGTGTTCCTTTTAATATGCAGCGTGCGCAACTAGCAGGAAAAAATTATCTCAACAAATCATGGATTTTTCGGAGAATTCCAAATGTTTTTCGGGATTCAACGACACGAATCATCACCGTTATATTTGTGCTGTTGGTTCGATTTACTCTATGTGGTTTATCCGCTCTATGTGCTCTATATGTTTTCTATGTTATCCGCTATATGTGCTCTATATGCTTTTTTATCTGTTCCATCTTCCCTATATATGTTCTCTCTACTCTATGTGCTCTATCTCTAACAGTTCTATCTGTTCTGTTCTGTTTGATGGATGTTACGTTTAACCTTTAAAATGTAGCCGGTCGGACGGGAACTCTCTAACGCAAGCTTGAAGGAAAGTGACTTATGTAGTATTCTCCTACGCAGAGGGACCACAGTCGTGCCGAAACTCCTTGTGGTCACCTCTGCTGTCTAATGCACTCAGATCAGTTACTGACCGCCCTGCTTATAAATATTAATGAGCTTACCCTTATATGGGCAGTCAGCCGTTGGAGATTCGGCGTAGGAGGATGGAGCTATGTAATATGTAACATGATTGGCTGATAGCTTCCCAGCGGCCGTTGCGAGATGGCTTTCGTAAACAGAAAGCCCAAGAAAGGCCTATTCTCTGATTGACTGACAGCTGGTTTGTGGCGACGCTCACAGTAACCGGGAGTGGCCATTCAGATAGCAGGGCCCCCACATAGGTGATTAGCCGGTTGGGGACCGTGCGTAGGAGGATGCTTATGTAGCGGACTGAAGCTAGATTAAGAATGGATACCGATTAGAATTTCCATGTGAATACAGGCTTTATATAATGCCTGTTGTAAACCCATGAACAAAATTAATTTTCATTTCTATGTTTGAAAGGTTTGCACCGAGGGCGACAATTATGTCCTAGCCCCACCCATCCCGGGCACTGTGGTGATCAACATCGGCGACATGTTACAGTGGTGGACGGCCGACAAGCTGGTGTCCACTGTAAGTCAACTTCATTCATCGTAGTACCCTGGATATCAGAGTACAACGTAGCGGCGTATCTCCCCGGACGGCTAATTCGATTTACGGGGCTATGTTGCTAGGGGCCCGGGAAAGAACCGTAGCCGCGAGCGCTGTTCTCTGGATCGGAGACCAGGGTATCATCGTAGGGTCGTGTGGCACAATAGCAGGGTGTTTGGCCCGTAACCCAAAGGTCCTGGGTTCAAATCCATAATGATCTTGTGCCCTTGGGAATTGCACTTTACACGACTTTCCTTACTTCACACATCCCTTGGATAGGACGTTAATTGTTAAAAACGCCACGCCTCTTCCTACTAAGATCTAGCCTCCATAGCAGGCTTTCTGGGGCCTTTTTTTAAACATTCGGAGGCCGGCCGGCAATCAGAAAACGCCAGCAATCAGCGACCGAGTACAAATAGAAATGGCCAGCAAAAGTGTATTATGAGCTAAGAAAAGTCCCCAGAAAGCCTGCTATGGAGGCAAACTAAGATCACCGAATCAATCTATTATAGAATACATGGGGCATTTCATTTCCAACTGTCTTCAAAGAAGAAGTCAAACCCCGTAATAGTTACGTAGACTTAGTACCCTATTCTGTATCGTATGTACATGTTCATCCACTTAATCTTTGTATGTTAGAATTTAGTTTATCTACATGATTGTACTCAGACCACGTTAATTCATTTCATGTATTTAGTCTCTCTTCTCTTGCAATTAGCCCCATGGGCATGAATTTGCAATAAAACATTATGTTAAACGGAGATCCCGTGTTTGAGGGGAGCACATGAAAATACACTACACGTATCCGATCATGGAAGGGATCCTTCTCGGTGTGAGTTGATCTGATCAAATAAATCTGTTTGGATAAGCAACTTGTGCTCTTCATTCAGTACAAACCTGGCGTGTTACTGGCTGTGTCAAAGAAAATAAGAATGAAATCATGCATAACGGACCTTTTTGTAATCGACTGCAGAAACACCGGGTGAACATCCCAGCGACGGCGGAAGGCCGGGGGCAGAGACGCCGCTCCATCGCCTTCTTCGCCAAGGCCGACTGCGACGTGAAGCTCAAGTGTCTGGATGGCTCCGATAAATACAAGCCCATGATTGCCCGCGATTACCATGCGATGAAACTTCAAACCACCTACGATTAAGGCGTACTGTCTGGGTGAAGGTGGTATCTCACCACAATGTCAGCATGCTCGGGGATTTAATTTCGTGGTAGTGGGCAAAAGGACTTTACGCGGTGGATTTAAGTTTGCCGTAACACCATAGACTGCAGTCTAATACCATAATAGACAAATGCTCGCGGTGGTTTTAAGTTTGTGGTGAACATTTCTGCATTTACAGTATTTCATTATCATAGATACAAGTACATGTATGAACAAACACCTACGTAATGGTGGACTATTCCCTCCAATTTCCTATAATCGTTCCAATTATCTAGACATTTCGTTAGCATCAAAAAGCTAGCTTAATATATGCGTTTTCGTATATAGACTTCTGATAGCATATAATTTCTAGCATATAGACATCTGGTAGCTTAAACCCTACGTTATATATTTGATACTAGATCTTTTGTTAGCATATTGTGCCTTTGTTACAGTAACTAGTATCTAGACCTTTTGATAGCATGTAAAGGCCGGTGAGGCTATGGGACCGGTGAGGTGAAAGCCTAGGTTATGTATACCAGAGGTAGTCCTTTCGTTTCTTTCAAGAGATCCCTTTTGTTTTAATCAATTTATTTCAGTGACAAAATAATGATCAAAATGGTATTGAAGTTAAATACACAAAATAAAACAACCGAGAAGTTTTGAGTATTTTCAATATATTTCAGCACATGTATTGTTCTTTCACACAAACTATTCTGTACAAGTACGGAGGCAGAAAAGTTAACAAATATCACGAATAACATTTACAGAATAGCTGGGTCTAATATGTTTAATTAATTGACTTGTCAATGCTTAATCAGACAACGAATATCTTTGCCACTTTCATGCCCTAAAAGGTGAATAAACAATTAAAGAAATGAGAATCTGAGTAAAGTTTGAATACGTATCAGTTTCCAGTAATGTTTGCTCCAACAGTTACGTAAATAATGGATGAAATAAAATAAAGAAGGCGTCTTTCCATTTCTTAGACAGACACTGGCAGTCTTGAGTGGTGTTATGATAAAATCTGCCAGAAGTCAATCCTTAAGACATTTACAAATATTCAAGAGCAGCATGTTGTGTTTTTTACTGATCATTTGAAGGCACACTTGCATCAAGTCTTGTTTAGTGCAGCAGATAACAATAATGTTAAAAGACTTACTTTTACTAGTGCCAAAGTAGCTCACATACGATTCTTTCTATAATTCTGTGCTGTTTCCTCTCAACCATTCATACAACGGCAGCTAGTGGCCATTCAAAACAAATGTAAATCTACGACAATCGCACCTATACTTTCTCGCTATTGACATACATACATACAATGCCATACACAACTATAATGTACATTACTTCATGAAGCTAATTAAGACTTGAACCATTTATACAAAGATGTCCTATATGATATATCAAAGCAGGACAGGATAGGATTAAAAATACACAGCCTTGGAGACCAGCTTGGCTGTAGTGTTTTGATGACAGTTTAAACATGATATCCAACAAAAAATAATCTAGACTCAAAAAATTACCCAAAACTTAAAAGAAATGTGACTGGGACAAAAAGCTTGTGCACTGTTTGGAGTGCTCATGTGTAGTGCTGTACATTTTGGGAAATATATCAAAATTGAGGGCGCAAAGCAATTTTTACATGTATGCACTCTCAGGGGCATTACTTACAATGTAGCACACTGTACATGTGCACTTAAAACCATGAACTAGCTTATAAAGGCATCAATTCACCTTTGACAAATTCCCGCAGTCACATGTCCATCAAGTCATGTGACACGAGTTAGGGCAGTCTTCCTGAAGACAGTCACAGGATTTACAAAAATCCATTCCGAAGAAGGTTGTAAATTCAGACTTGGTATAATTTTGAGTGGGAGAGCATGTTTAAACTGTTATTGTGTCAGCTATAAATGGCAAACAACATTGTACAGCTAGGCAGCTGTGTTGCTGTCTTTGTCTCTGGCCAGCATCACGGTGTGCTGTCCTCCCCCGGACACAAGGACAACGTCTCTGGTCTCCAGCTGTTTCCCCGACATTTTTGTTGGCACCCAGACGTCATCGTCATCGCTCAGCCCCAGCTGCAGGTTGGTGCCCATGCCCCAGGAGTACGCCTCACCTGGAATAAACAAATAAATAAACAAAAACATTTATCAAAATTCCAACCCCTCAAACCTGCCCAAGGCCCTGTTCATGATGCAAAAAATCTATCCGTTTGGCAAGCTACCCTAGCGCATGTACGGAGGGTTCTGGCCTACTTCAGTCATTTTGTTATTAGTTGCTCACCGTTTTACCTTATTTCCCGCGCTGGAAACGTGCCGCAAAGGATAAACAACCCAACGGACTCTTCACCAGACGGTTTTCCGAGGAGGATTTACTCATCCAAGTGACCTGAAACACCGACCAACTCAAGAGAAGGAAAACTCTAAGAAACCCAGCCGGACTCTGGTGGCTGTGAGCAGAGTTGGTGTTAGAAAGGGCATTCAACCGTAAAAACCCCGCTTCAAATCCTTGCCAAGTCGTGTTCTGTGTTTGATTTGCTGCCCGAGGCGAAGATGATGGATGGAGAGCAGCAGTTAAACCAAAACGTCTTGGCGACACGTCCAACCCCTGCTACAGGGAAGAACGGACGCTAAACCGGTCAGAGAGAGAGAGAGAGAGAGAGAGAGAAACTGAAACAGATAAGATTTGTCATCATGAACGCTCCGAAATGGATCTGAAATGATGACTCAATGACTGAATGATCTCTAAGATTTTCCAATCATCTCCATGACCAATAATTTTTGGCTGGTTATGCCTTGTCCCGCAGTCTCTGTCCTATGAAAATGGGGCCTAACATAAGAACTTTTTTTTGATCAAGAACAAAGCTGCAACAAGACATGTAACGAATAACCATTCCATAAAATATTTCACCAAATAAAACTACTGAAGCTGTGAAAAACTTGCTTAGAAAACCTTTACCATTTTTGTTGACAGCGAATGACACAGATGAGCCAGTAGCCACACCACAGATGTTCCTGAGGTCTGTGAGCTGTGTAGGTTTGGTGACTTCTTTATCCATGTCTTCACCCAGGCCCAGTCTGCCATACTCTCCTCTACCCATGACATAAACTTCACCTGAAACACAATAGTAAAAGTTGTACATGTATATTGGTCCAGATAAGCTCACTGAAGAGCTAGTCTTCCACTGGTCGTGATAGAGAAGACAGATGCTATGTACAGTCTTTACAGGTTCATTTTATCAGGGATTTTCCCCCTTGCCTTCTTTCCAAAAGCACAATTGACGGTAGACCACAGCTTAAAGTCCCGTCGTAAGAACTGCAACCCTTTCCAGTAGCGTGCATGTCAGGTGAACAACACAATTGACCCTTCAAACACATCCCCCTGCTTGGTCGCTCTATTCCATCACACTGCTTACCCATTCCAATTTTTTCTAGAAAAAACAAAAAATTAAGAAAACTAGGCTTACCGTCTTCTGACAAGGCCACTGTGTGATGCTGCCCTGCCTCGATCTGAGTCCATCTCTTTCCTGAGAGTGACTCCACATGTTCAGGCACATACCTCGCTGTATCACCGTCCAATCCTGTTCCAGAAATATCAATAAATCATGTCACTAAGATTGTTTTTCAAATAATCATGCAAACATAGAAATCGTAGATCTGACACATCTGTGACATATCAAGAGTTTTTATAAATTTATTGAGAAAACAGAACACAACCATGTCCGTTTCACACTTTTCACCACGTGCCAACGTTCACTTCTTGCCAGCCTACAGCTGAAGTGTGGACACAGGCCAGCTTAACCTTTGCATCCGGTTAGTCTCAAATTACAGCATGGGGACAAACTTGGACCCGGGCCAATGGTTACAAACTTGCACACAAACTAAGACAAAAAAAAACAAACAAAAAACAAAGATACCATTTTCAAGGGGATTATAAAATGAATTTCGACAATGATAATGAACTTCATTGCACGACGTTTGTACAAGGGATGTAAGGCAACGGTAATAAATCAGTTAATGTAATGACACTAGTCTAATGTCTATGACTACATATAGTACAGGGATGTGTAAATGGAGTATTGACATAGCGCAATATACAAGTCAAACGATTTGGTCTGTTACTGTACAATGCATTTTCTCTTTTTTAGAGCCTTACATATGTATTGGGCTACATATCTACTCTCACCTCTCAAATAGAAGTACCCCCTGGAATAAAAGTACCCCCCGGACAAATCTTCAAAATCTAATAAAAGTACCCCCTGGAATAAAAGTACCCCCCGGAAAATTACCAAATTGACATGTAAACTGTGCCCATGCTACTTCAGTCCAAGAGAAGATGATAAGCAGGTAGGCTCTTTTTATTTATTTATGCCTCAGTACCATATCAGTTATTTTTTTTATTTTTTATTACCATATCAGTTAATTGTATAAATAATGAACAGAATAATCCCCATGTTATTGCACATATTTTCTTTATCTGAGTGTCACACCATCAACAAAGGTTAAAATAAAAGTAAAAAAAATGACTGAAAATAAAAATTGAAGAAATGAAAAAAGAAGTTTATTTTATAATCATTGTTACAAAATAACATTTTGAAGAAACATTCCAACTTAGAATACCTTATTCACCACTTGTGCTATTTTCAATGTTGCAGAAACCAAGGTCATAGACACTGCCCCCTATCGAGAAATACCGGTACTGCAGAAAATATATGATTCTCTCGCGCATTACCGCGAGATTCGGCGTGAGTTGATGAATCCAACATGGCGGATCTTTTCGAGCCGATTGAACGCTATGCTTTGTTTTGGAATGATTTTTTCGTTGCTGGAACATTAAAACAAGTTGACTACGGGTGAAAAATAGTGGAAAAGTATTGGTAACTTTTTAATTTGTTTGGTTGGTGGTTAATTTCTGTGTTTTGATAGAGAATTTACGGAAGTAAGCGACTGTGTGTGTAGCATGTGACCTCGATGTTTTCGTCTTTGTTCAGCGCAACATTTCAAGATTTTTGGAAGGTTAAAGATGGTCCAAAACGAAAAGGATATATTTTTTTACGAGTCCAGTACCGAATCACTTGTGTTCCGCTATTTTTGGACCTGAACCGAAACGTTTTTGCAAGTCCAGAACTGGTCCTGCGTACCGGTACGCATCCCTAGTTATGTTTGGGTCATAGCGCTAGCGGCAGGGAAATCCGCGATGCCTCGTCCGAAAAATAGTGAATATTAAGCAAAAATACAGCGGAAATATGGGCAGAAAATACCAAACTTTCAATATTTTTGGGGTCCCTGGTTAGTAAAGAAAGCCCCAATTTGAAAAAAAAATAAACGTACCGTCTAAAATAAGGACGTACCGGGTGGATTTTGAGGCGGAAAAAAATAAACGTACCGGTACGTTTATTTGAGAGGTGAGAGTATGTATATAGATATGTAGTCTGGACATGATGTAAGAAGTTTGAAAATAAATGCGATTGTCTTTGGTAAGGGTGTACTAGATTTATATGTGATAAAATGCCTTACCCATTTGGTAGTAGTTGTTGAGTCCGAAAGCGTACACATCTTCCTGGTCGTCTGAGATGGCAAACGTGTTATGGCTCCCACAGAAGACGTCTGCAAACTTCATGTGGCTCTTCCCGGAGCCCCTCTTACCCTTCATCCTGACCAGGGCAGGGTCAACGAGGAGGCCTGCAAAATAACAGCTGTTACCATGTCTGTTTGCAAACTAAATACTTTCTCGAGGATGAAATTGGACAACTTTAGAATGAGCATGAAGCATGATGTGTTTTCCATAGCTGATAGAACAATTCTGCCTTGTTCATATCCTTATCTAAGGCCTAGGAAAAAAATGTTGTGTTTCCTGTTTCCCCACCAACCCTAGAAAAACCTGTAGACACTAGACTTTTTTGGGTGGGCAGGGGAGTCACATAGCTTCCAGTTAGAATTTCTATTCAGCCTGCATGCTTCCTATTCAAGTAAAAACACTACTTGTCCTACCTAATGCAGGATAAATGTATCTATCATGCACAAAATTAAAGTTTGACATTGAAACACAAGTGTCCTGAAGCATTTCAGTTTACTTTGTTCAACTGTATTTTGATAAATATCACTAGAGTTTTAGGCCTTTTGGCCAGCCTAAAAGAAAATGCAAGAAAAAAATAGATAATCCCTACCCTACCAAACCCATTTTTTTAAGGACTGAAACAGGAAACACAACATTTTCTTTCCTAGGCCTAAGCGATGACTTAACACACATATCATTACTCACTGAGTCCCTTGCGGCCCCCTCGGACCGTAAAACACTCGGCTATTCTCCCCAGCTGACCCTGCTCTCCGCAGCCGAAGGTGTACAGGTCTCCGTCCTCCGTCAGACAGGCCACATGGCTCACACCGCTGGAGATCTTCAGTACTCGTGCTGGGAGGGGGATCTCTACTGGTCTGGGCTGGACCTTACCATCACTGGTCAAGCCAAACTGACCATTGTTGTCCTGTTGGGAGAAAAGTTACAGTTATATTTATGTGTTAGACAGGCCACATGGCTCACACCACTGGAGATCTTCAGTACTCGTGCTGGGAGGGGGATCTCTACTGGTCTGGGCTGGACCTTACCATCACTGGTCAAGCCAAACTGACCATTGTTGTCCTGTTGGGAGAAAAGTTACAGTTATATTTATGTGTTAGACAGGCCACATGGCTCACACCACTGGAGATCTTCAGTACTCGTGCTGGGAGGGGGATCTCTACTGGTCTGGGCTGGGCCTTACCGTCACTGGTCAAGCCAAACTGACCATTGTTGTCCTGTTGGAAGAAAAGTTACCATTTTTCAACAGTTACATGTATGTGTGAGACAGGCCACATGGCTCACACCACTGGAGATCTTCAGTACTCGTGCTGGGAGGGGGATCTCTACTGGTCTGGGCTGGACCTTACCGTCACTGGTCAAGCCAAATTGACCATTGTTGTCCTGTTGGGAAAAAAGTTACAGTTCTTCATCAGTCAAGTCTATGTATTAGAGAGGCCTGGCTCACACCACTGGAGATCTTCAGTACTCGTGCGGGGAGGGGGATCTCTACTGGGCTGGACCTTACCGTCACTGGTCAAGCCAAACTGACCATTGTTGTCCTGTTGGGAAAAAAGTTACAGTTCTTCATCAGTTACATGTATGTGTCAGACAGGCAACATGGCTCACACCGCTGGAGATCTTCAGCACTCGTGCTGGGAGGGGGATCTCTACTGGTCTGGTCTGGGCTGGACCTTACCGTCATTGTTCAAGCCGAACTGACCATTGCTGTCCTGTTGGAAGAAAAGTTACCATTTTTCACCAGTTACTTGTATGTGCGAGACACACCGCAGAAGATCGTAAAATATAGAACATGACCACTATTTTCTAGTGAAAGATTGGGGTCTATATTACAGGTAATAATAATACATGACTCACAATACTCTGTAAACCTTCTGGTCTACAAAAATAGTAGCAGAGAATCACACACAAACACAATCAGTTTATCGTCTGTTGTTCCCCATCGAAGGTTAAGTATGCTTGGAAGGCAACTCTGCATTGTGTATTTTGGACATCACAAAAACAGACATACATGTACAGACAAGCCAACAACAAAATAAGTAATTAACAGTAAAACTGACCCTGAATGTTCCCCAGCACCATACCCTGCCGTCTGTGGTGAGTGCGATGGTGTGGGAGTCTCCAGCGCCTAGCTGTGCAATCTTGGCGCCAAGTTCCACCTTCCCTGGGATGGTTTCGGTGCCGATCTCTGACGTGTCTCTTCCCAACGCTCCCTCGTCGTTACAACCCCAGGACCACACCTGAAAACATGACACATTTACCTGCCAATATGAAATACGTGTATTTACCTGCCAATATGAAATATTTCTCAGAAAATTTTGAAACCCAAGCAGCAGAGTTTTGGGTGTACATCTTTGTTGTGTACAAAATTTTGGGTGTACACCCGTAGAGTGTTTTTCTTGTATTACAAGTTGTACTTGGTACGTTGATAGTTCAATCTCAGGCCGAGATATAAAAGACTTTAAAAATGGTACATTGTACATGCTGTTTTTTCTGCATAGCACTCAGCATTTGGAAAAGGGTACAGCAGTTGAACACATAAAACACTACCAGCAAACTAGGCAGCCACTGTATTGGTTGCACAAAGTAGTGTGGCCTAGAAACTGAGATGGGTGATGGACTAAGGACTATGCAGCATTTGGTGGAAGGCAAAATCTACCAAGAAGAAAATGTAATGAAAAATAATGAAAATCCATGTACGACTCTGTTTGATCCTAATAAAACAAACAAGCTCACTTGAATTCTAGAATGGGGCTATGGTTAAAGAAAAAGTAATTTTCAAGGTTAACAAAAGGTTGAAACAAATAATTTTGAAGACTTTGTCTTACCTCTCCTTTGACAGTGAGTGCTACAGTGTGCATGCCCCCTGCACACACATCAATGACTTTGTCCTGGATAGCCACCAGCCCAGGCTTTTTTCTCTCCATGACGTCCTCCCCTAACCCCAGCTGACCTGTGTCCCCTTGACCCAGGGTCAGGACAACCCCCTCAACTGTTCGACAGGACGGCTGGACTTCTGAAACAGAGAGAGGTTAGGATGAGCTCAAAGGGCTGATCTGTGAATAGTTTGTCAAGTTGGTAAGGTTATGCTGATTTGATTACATGGATGACATCCTCTGGGAACCCCGAAAAAAAAGTTTGGCCAAAAAAAGGTGCCTCCATTATGAAATTTAAGTGGTCAGGAATGTTGCTGTTATGCCGAACAATAGATTTTTCACCAAAAAGTAGTTACTCAAGCAACTGGATATGGTTTTGGGAACGGTCAGACGTTTTGGATAGAATCCACTATCCTTCGTCAGTGACACTGAAGTGATCTGCAAGAAACAGGTCTTTTATACTCTAACTATGAATGAAGACAATTTCAGATGTCCAAAAGGAAACGTCTGACCGCTTCCAAAACCATATCCAGTTGCTTGAGTAACTACTTTTTGGTGTATCTTCTTACCTGGATGTCTAACCTACATTGACGAATAGATTAACATTTTTCAATTTTCTTCTTGAACATGGAATTGACCATGGCATTCTATGACATTAAAATATACTTGATCAGTGTTTTTTTGTTTTATAATTTACGACACACCGCAGTTTCCAAATGGCTGTTTAATGTACTGTATGTGACTACCAGAATGGCGCTACTGCAAACTCAAAACCACTGCAAACACTCCCTTTTGTTGCTAACATGAGACTGCCACCAACATGAATGTATTTAGGTATTCCAATCCATCCCTTGCGACAATGTAAACTAAAAGCTATACTCACCAAGTTTCCTCTTCACCTGTGGCTCTGCGACATCGGAGGCTCTAGGCCGTCCACGCTTGGACTTTGTCTTGATGACATCATCAGTCGTGGAGTCCGCTGCTCTCTTACGAGTCTTGGATGGGGCCATCTCCTAATAGGGAAATGGAATTATTATCATCATTGAATACCGATCCTGAAGCCCTGCCCTCTGTTTGATTTTTATCTTATTTATTTATTCGTTTGGCTGTTTACAGACAGCCAGGGCTGCCCAACTAGCCATAGGCTATTGCCAAGGGCTAGCCCTGGGAGAGAACAATACATGTTACATATAAAATCATTGCAGTAAACATATAAAATCATTGCAGTAAACATTGTCAATATAAAATCACTATCATGTACTGTTTGATCATGTACTATTTCGAACACCTCCGTCAAAAACAGCGCTTGTCGGACAGAACTGACCGCGGTGCCGCCGCTATTTAGCTGATAAAAACTACTGACTTGCGGTAAGGGTGTTACATATAATTAAAAGGGTTATGGGCCACACTCTGCCATATTTATATATTCTGTAGTGCAGACAATCTGACAATCCTATACGAGAAACCAAAACAAGAAACAAAATGCTCATTCTGGATGGTTATATTCAAGTACATCCTGACCGTCACCATTTCCCAAGAAAGAAGATATAACAATTGTGTCATCATAAATATTTTCTTCTCCATCCAGTCCATGGTGCTCCCTTGAGTCCCAGAATTTTGAGTCATAAATGAGCTCTAAAGTATGGAGTTAACAATTTCAAACGTTTATAACGTATAACCTGTTACTCATTAAACAAGTCGCCAAACCCCAAGTGCGCACGTGAAGACATTCCAAAGGGGCGTTCTTATCACAAGTCAAATTTGCCGCCATCTTTCATTCATTTCCCTTGACGAGTCGAGCAAGTGCGACGCAGTTTTTTGGTCAGAAAACGGACTAAAACGTCCTGAAATAACCCCAAACTGTTCCTGTAAGATAAATGAACAACATACCTTGATTCTACAACTAAATGCAACCGAAACAACTTGAAACTGGGCTAAAATCTAGTAGAAATTTAGGAACACGTTGTCGGCCTCTTTCCTAGAAAAATGGAAGATTTCCTACTGCGCAGCGAGACTGCGCAGGTCTCGTCACCAAGTCTCGCGATATTTGACAAATTTCTGACCTTTGACCCAACCCGGAAGTGAATCAATTTTGACGTGTCAAATCGAACATGTCCGTCTGAAGCCTTGGGAAATCGTCCCTTTCTCGGTTTTCAGCGATTTTTAACGACAAGAAGGCAATTTTAAGGTGAGTCTTTGACAAGATACTCTTGTGAACATGTATAGGCCCACAAAGTGTGAAAAATTCGCTAGAATAGACTGTCTTACTTATTGTAGTCGTCCGATTTTGAGGTAAAAAAAATTTCCAAGTGGAAAGATAGTTCATTCCCAGTGTCATGTGTCACCGTGAAACATTGTTGTGTAAACGTTGCCAGATACAAACTTTTACAGAAAGAAGATCTACTGGTCTTTGTTAAGACTTTGAAAAATTGAGCGCCTTTAATTTTACAACCCAAGGTATCAAACTCAAGTCTCAAAGGAGACTTCTATTTGTTATGTAGATGACTACCTATGTTTGTTCTTCAAATTAACACTGGTCATCATGACAAAGTCTAGGAGTTATTTCGAACTTTACTAAAGATGAAGAGTCTCAGAAACCCTTGATGTACAATCTGTTAAGTTTCATTATGACCTTTGATGTGTGCATTCTTCCCTTTGTACATGTATTATGGTATGATAAATATCTTTATTTATGTCATAACACATGAAATATTTTATCTATATATCTATTTCTTGATCAAATTTTCACACTGCTGGATAGCTACATTCTGTGAGATGTTTTTTCAAGGTTTAAGAAATTAAGAAAGAATCTTAGGAATATGAATTACTATGTATTTCTCACTCAGTAAGTAAACGGTTGTGTTAGCATGAAGAAAATGGGTAGAGATCAGAGTCTGTGATACCTGCATACCTGCATACCATCTTCAGTCAAGTAAGGAGCCGTCTCCTGTTGTGGACTGATTTAGTCACTTTGTTATCAAGACTAAGGCATGCTCATAGTCATACGTCTGATGCCCCCAGAATCTATCCAGTTGGGTCTTGAACTGGTTTACAGGGCCTGTACTGCTTTTTACTACAGATCTGATAATGATCTTCGATCTGTATCCTTAAAAATAAGCATTCTTCCCCAAAAATTTACTGTTTTTTCATAGATCTCACAAACAAAATGTGTTTTGATATATCTCAAATCTGTTTTGAACAATACGCAATTTCTTCCTGGCCTAATAATCAGTGTTTATGTCCCCGCAGTCAAGATGGGTGTTGGCAGAAGTAGGATGAAGGAGCAAACAGTGACTTCATATCAGTTCAGAGTTTGGTTTAAATGCTGGTCACTAATGAAAGGCAGCAAATGCCATCTGATATATCTGAACATTTCCAAAGTCATATCCAGTTATTTGAGTAGTTTGTATTGGATGTATCCTATTACTAATTAGATTACCAGGATGTTTAACCTTCATTGATGAAACAACAACTACCTTCTGAGACTGGGGGAATCTTGTACAATAATTTCTTCTATCATTATTCATTTCTTGGTTTGGCAGCTTTGGCTATTTAACATGCACAGTCAGGGCTGTCCAACTAGCCTGTGGCTATTACTTTACTTAGTATTGCAAAGGCCTAGTTCCACTGACAGAGACAAGGACAATACAAATGGAATTCGACATGGACATGATGATAATCAATAACAATATGCCTTCTACATGTATGTACCTTTAAAAATTAATTTTGTTTTGATCTTCTACTTCTAGGATCAATATGGGGGTTGGTAGCAGTAGCATGACAGAGCTCGCCAACAACGACTATCTGCTGAGACTGGCGGGGAAGGAGCCGATCTCCGACAACGACCCGTTCTGGAACCAGCTGCTGTCCTTCTCCCTCCCCACCCCCCTCAGTACCCCCGAGGCCAGGCAGCTAGAGGATGCCACAAAACCTATATGTAAAGCACTAGGTAAGTGCAGCTGGGGCATTTTAGAGTGATGTAAACAGGGTCTAGACAGGACTAGACAGGATTTTATTTTAGCATTGAGGTAATGGCAAGGTAGTGAAGAACCAATTAGGGGATGGTGTGGAAGAGGAGTCTTGGCCCTTCCGTGGTGAGGTTTTAAATGTGGAGTAAAACATTGGAATGATAATGGTACCCATGACGGGACTTAGTCTGTAACGCTGTTAATATCACATGTAATTTGAAGGACTTTTTTGGTTGAAGTTTGGAGTGGCATATCATCATTTTTCATATTTGATTTAGACATTTTTCAACAAGTAAATGATAGCCACTATGCTAGTTGGAAAGTAGCGTAGTGGTCCTCATTTTAGCGTGGTGGATGCAAATTGTAGCATAGTGGCCTGTTGCGCTAAAATACACTAGCTAGAACCCTGGGAAATTGTATGTATATCTTAGAGTCTGACAGACTATGCATGATGTACAAAATGACTACTAATCCGGTATATGTACCAACCACACAGCTCAGACAAGAACAAGGATCCCTGATGGTCTTGTTTTTTGTTTCAGTTGAAAACAACCCTCAGACAGGGAACTTCTGTGCTCTGATCCGAGTGTTCCTTAGAAGAGCAGGAGAGCTCAAGACATCTACACAGTGTGAGAAGTAAGAAACAACACAATTCTTATACTGTCATAAGAGTAGTTTTAGATGTTGGTAAGGTAGTCAAGGCAGAGCCATTTAGCCAACTCAGTTGCTTGAGTTTTACTTGAAGTTGTGATACATTGAAAGTGTTTGAAGAATAGTGTTTCATTGTTTCAATTTCAATTTTACACAAGTAATAAGTTACAGCCCTCACAAGGGCCATGAAACTATAGCGGTGTACCGAAAGTGCGAAAAGGAACGAAAAGGAACGAAAAGGAACGAAAAGGAACGAAAAGGAACGAAAAGGAACGAAAAGGAGCGAAAAGGAACGAAAAGGAACGAAAAGAAAAGTACCGAAAGTGCGAAAAGGAACGAAAAGGAACGAAAAGGAACGAAAAGGAACGAAAAGGAACGAAAAGGAACGAAAAGGAGCAAACGTTCCTTTTCGTTCCTTTTCGTTCCTTTTCGCACTTTCGGTACTTTCCTTTTCGTTCCTTTTCGTTCCTTTTCGCACTTTCGCTACCGAACTTGCGAAAAGGAACGAAAAGATCGGATAGGAACGAAGTATGAAGCAACTTGAAATAAAATCAATGGTAATGTAAGGCAACGGTAAACTGTGATCGGCAAATGCATATGAAACGGGCTTTACTTTGGCATTTTGCGGCTTCCTCCACGAAATTCCTATAGCCCCAATGGTTCAATGGAGGAATGGATATTGATGAGACCTATCTATGCATATCTATGCTCATGTACTTGTTAATGTGGTTATAACATTCCTTAGAATATCCATATTACATTTATATTATAAAATTTCACAAGAAGAAATGGATTATGTCGAGAACGATTGCGCATATTTTATCATAAAAAGCCATGCTATGTGGATATAGTTGTTTAAAAAAATGCAATGCTAGCAAAGTTACAAGTATATGTATTGCACAATTGACCTTGACCTTAGAGAAATATAGGTCGCATGTTCGAACCCAGGGAAGTCGACGATCGGAAGTTCGAGCCCAGCATGTTGGGAATTATTTTTCCTTCCTTTTTTTCACACTTTCATTAATATTAATACAACGCCTTAAATTTGTTTTGCAACCAGGACATCTAAACCCGGCATTGGGATTTTTTTGTCATCAGCGAGGGCCTGATGTCGGTCGCAAGAGGCAGAAATTTATTTGTATTGAATATGACGGGAAAATTGTTGACAGAAATTGTATTTCCCAATATCCTTTGCACAAATTCCTCACGTTGGCACCTCACGTTGGCAAATTCTTCCCGCCAAAATGATGAATACTCATGGTACAACTTGATGAAATCTTATTGGTACAATGTATATATGTCTATCCTTTCACAGCTTTTCTTTCGTTGTGAACGAGCGAGAAGATATGTCTCCAGTCTCCAGAAAACCATGTTGTTGGCCCTGTTGAAAGGAGCTGTCATGCTCGTGGGGCAGCAGTTTATTAGCATACAGTATCTTTCCTGACCGGATTTCGCGGGTCATTTGCATGCGGCGCTCCCCTCTAGGGAGAATAAAAGCCACCCAAATACAACAACAACGTTACAATCTTGCCTCATCCTGAAAATGTATAATAATCGATATTTATTTACCTCCCACTGAATTTTAGTCCTTACTTTCTTATCTCAGTTCCGTTTCTTTGTATTTCGCAGATCTTCAAAGAATAATTTAGCCACACAAAAACAACAGCCTGAAACAGCGGTGTAAAAATAAAACACGTTTCATATGCTTCTAACGCCCGCAGTACCGATTCCTTATATTCTCATTGATTTTATTTAAGTTTGCTTCATACTCCGTTCCTTTTCACTCCTTTTCGCACTTTCTCTAGCGAAAGTGCGAAAAGGAACGAAAAGGAACGAAAAGGAACGAAAAGGAAAGTACCGAAAGTGCGAAAAGGAACGAAAAGGAACGAAAAGGAAAGTACCGAAAGTGCGAAAAGGAACGAAAAGGAACGAAAAGGAACGTTTGCTCCTTTTCGTTCCTTTTCGTTCCTTTTCGCACTTTCGGTACTTTCCTTTTCGTTCCTTTTCGTTCCTTTTCGTTCCTTTTCGTTCCCTTTCGTTCCTTTTCGTTCCTTTTCGTTCCTTTTCGTTCCTTTTCGTTCCTTTTCGCACTTTCGGTAGACCCAACTATAGTACTTTTTGTAACTGTAAAAGTTCATTTTTGACTGTTAATGATTTCAATTTCCATATGTCTATAAAACGTAGAGGCATTCGCCCTACATTTTGTATATATGTAGCTTCTTTTATTTGTATATATGTGCTTTTCCAAGAATCATAAATGCTATGAAAGCCATGATCATGAAACTGTTGTACATGAACATTGAAATATGTGTTTTGAGTTTCTGCCTTGTTTCTTTCCGTAGTAACGTGTTTGTTTGGCAGTCGTACAACGCCCTGTTTATCATCAGATGTTTGTGTAAACATTTCATCGAGATCATGTCGGAGGAGAAGGTCCTGAAACACTTCACTGTCACAGCAGCACAGAAGAAAGGTCAGTTCAGTTTTTGCTAGCCGGTAAAAAAGGCCCTTCATTAGGCTTTTAGTTAATCTTATACTTATAGATAGCCTATGTGTATTTTAGGCTTTTAGCCGGGCATGTGTCTAGGCATCATTTAGACTCACTTATCTTAAAATAACAAGAAATTGGATGCACTAGAAGCCCTTACACTGGGGATCCTCTGACAAGCATGAAATTTTGATTGACCAGGGATGCCACTGGGTCATTTGTGGTCACAGTCGTCAACTGTGACCTCTCTGACAGTAATTTTGCCCCTCAGCCTATATCACTTACCGCGACTCACCAAGAAATTTGGACCCCCTATAATAAAATCCTAGGTAAAGGCCTGATATATGTATATTAAATGTCCTTGGTCACACCTATATGATGTATTATTTTGTTCAAAAGGCTTTAACAAAATGGCCCATGGATAACAAGTAGTTCCATGCTACAATACTTCCACTGTGAATACTAGTTTTACTCTGAGCCTGACACTTACAGTGTTTATTATGAAATTACCTGTGTTGTTGTTTTCCCCTTTAGCTCCAGGTAACTCCAGTGAAAGCAGCGCCCCCCTGGCAGAGACACTGATAGTTTCCATCATACAACTCCTGTTACAGATCCCTGTTCTGTAAGTCATGTTTTTAGGTGTTGTTTTGTTTCAATTCAAAACTACTAGTACTTAACAAGTTTTAACATTTACAGAATTACTGTAATTATAGATTCCTGAAACAGTGCTTTGTCTTACTTTTGTTTCCTATTGGACTATCTAAAAATTTTCTTTGCCTCCTTAAAATATGAAATCAGAATTAGGATATAAAACCTGCTCTGCAAGAAGCTCCTCTTGGTCAGTGTCACTGTGATGGTGGATGCTATCTGAAACGTGTGACCATTTCCAAAATCATATCCAGTTTTTTGAATAACTACTATTTTATTACCTGGATGTCTAACCTTTATTGCTTTGCTTGTGACACGTTTTAGAACATTTTTGGAGACATTGTCATTTTAAAGACACTAAAGACAATGTAAAAAAAATGCTGTCCTCGCAAAGTTAAGTTGACCGCAGTTTTACATTATATTGTAGAGATGATTTTACTTTGCAGGATATTGCTGTGGACATATTTGCTGTGGAAAGCTATCTTAAATTGTTCCCGGACTGACTATTTTTTTGTTATTTTTTTGCCCATAGGAATTTCACCTACCTCCTACATTTAGAGGCCATCAACACCTTGCTAGTCCTGCTGTCTGTGCAGATGTTTGTTGCTCGTGCAGCCTACAAGAGTGTGCTGCACGATTACCTCGCGGAGGGAAAATGGTGAGACAGAGTTTTGCTATTAAGATGTTTTCTAATGCAAATGATATTCCTTTTTTCAGAAATTCTTTTTGGGTGATGAGGTTATAAACTATATAATTGTTATAGGGCTCGAAATTGTTACAGGGTACCCAAAATTGGAGCTGTGCACCCAATTATTTTCTGTGGGTGCACAGGGTGCACCCAAATATTTTCTTATGTTTATATATGTAAAGATATCAAAAGTATACTAGTATACATTGTATTCTTGACATCTAAGTGTTAGAAAGATAATAAAAATGTCTGTCATGGTTCTTGTTTAAGAATTTGATAGCTTGTAAGTTGTAACTAAGTTTTATTATTAGGTTATTACTTAAATTTATGTGGTGCACCTCAAAATTTTTTGGTGCACCCATTTTTTTAAGCTGGGTGCACCAGTGCACCTAATCCCAAAAATGAATTTCGAGCCCTGTGTTATCAAGAAATCTTTAAAAAAGGATACCAGAAGTGTTTAAAAATTGATGCCATATTAAATCTACTAGCCACTTGCTTGAGTTACTAGTACTGTTACCTTGCATATCTTACCTGGCTATCTAACCTTGTTGTACTGTTGTACTTGCAATTTGTTCTATTCACTTATTATAAATGTAATGACAAATGAATATTTAGTCTTTGTTACATTGATAACAAATTACTAGTACAGTAAAATCAAAAACAGAAATGTGATAGACCAAACGAAAATTTTGGATATCTACTGAACAAACATGATGCCTGCGAATGATTGATTGATTGAACAAAACTGAATCGATTTTAACCCTACAGTGCCAAGGCAGCTCCATTGTTAGTTCGGCAGCTCCTGTATAACTTCACCACACAAGAGATGTGTCCAGCCAGCTTCGACAGGGCAGGGGGAGGCAGCCTGCTGTACGGAATAGCCTCAGGAGTAGCCTGTAAGAAATCGCATTTCCTTGCCTGTTTTCTTTAATAATCTTACCTTTGTATAATCTCTTTTCTTGAATTTTGGCCCACCAAAATGATACTGACACATTTCTTATTTTTTCCAGCTGGAATTTGGACAATCCTGACGTTAGGTATAGGCGGGGGCGGGCATCCGGAGGATGGAATAGCCAACACCCCAGCGTTAGCCAATCAGAGCATGTTGCTGCTGTTAGTTTTAGCCAATCACTGTGGGAATGACAAGGACACCAGAAACCCTTACAGAGAAGCACTTATCTCATTTGTAAATATTCCAGGTAAGACTAAGAGTACAATGAATGAATGAATTAATTAATGAGTGAGTGAATGAATGAATGAATGGATGGATGGATTGATGGATGGATGGATGGACAAATGATTATGAAAACTTTTATTGTACTTCTATACCACAGAAAAGAAGAATCAACAAATTCATATACAATGTACATGTACTAATTTGGACTCATGTAGCTTCCTTTTTTGCAATGGTGAAATTATGAGAACAGATAGATTTTCAGATCAAGGATCCTTTTTGTTCATGTTTGAGAATTTGAAAATGTTATACTTTTGAGGAAGCTACCAACGTATTGGATTTGCAAATAGTCTTTGTATCCAAAAAGTTAAAAACATGCAACATAGTTGGTTTGGTAGGCGTCAGAAGGTATACTAGAGAACAAGGTATGGTAGGCATCAAATGACCGAGTGGGGTTGTTGTCAGGGGTTATGACTAGACATTGTAATACTGTATCCTTTATAAAGCTACTTAGGCCACACCAATTTAATTTCTTGGTTCACAGATTTTTTCATAAAAAATATGGAGCGACAGGGGGAAATAAAATAAAAATAATAATAGTAAAATGGTTTGGGTAAAGATAAGGGCTAATCCAAAACATAAAGAATAAAAATTTTTCAGCTTGAAAAAAGTACAAAAATGCTATTAGTAGTATTACTGTACAGTAACAGTACCTGTTCGTTGAAAATTACAAAAGTAGTCTGTGTCAGTTTTTATGTTTGTCCCATTCTTCATGAATGAAAAATATAACTGCAGTAATAATACCCACATATAAAGGCCAATTTGCTACACCAGAAAGTTGTTGAATGGTTTCATTTATGGTGAAAATTTGCTGAGTGGTAATTTTTTTATTATTTTTTTTTATTTTCCTCAAAATAGGAGCTAGCGAATCCGTGAACCAAGAAATTAAATTGGTGTAGCTTAACACAACTTTCCTTTTGGGGAGGTAAAAGGCAGTGGAAGGAGAATAACCCACTGCCCTTACAGCCTGAAAAAGACTACGGGACTGCCTTTATCGTTCATCATCTTTTCATAATGTTTACTTACACACATTTTTTCTTATCTCAGAGACCAGTACTGAGGCCCAGATTGACGCATCCTTCAACATCAAGTTCGCCAGCTTGTATAACGCCATCTGTGGCCAGCTGAACAACGACTCTACCATCCTCCTGTTGTACATACTCTTACATAGGAACCAACACTTCAAGACTTTCGTCTTGTCAAGATTAAACATAGAAGCCTTGGTAAGTCGGAGATCTCTTCGATAGAAAGTCTTCTAGTCTTTTTTTCAGATCAACAGTTTATCTCGTGAGATAGACTCTTTAGAATTGATAGGTGACACAATAAACTAAAACATCTTGATTTTTTGTTGTCAAGATTAAATATAGAAGCTTTGGTAAGTGTAATGTCTTACTAGGCAGATCTTTTGTTGGTCTAGTCTTGTTTTTGTATAGTGTACATGAACATCTGTCTATTGTGAGATAGACTTACCGAATATTGATTAGAACCAAAATACTAGTATCGAAATGTTTGTAATTGCAAGAATATAAGTCTTCAGTTGGTAAGTGTTATGTTTTTTATAGAATTTCTTCTAATCTTGTTTTTCATATACACACATCTCTGTTGAAAGATTAACTAATTGTTGAAAAATTGTGTACCAGTAAATCGACGTGCAGTACCCAACAGTATTGCTAGATGGTGCTGTTGTATTTTCTTATGATTTGCATGTTCTCTTTACTATATAAAACACTCCCCATCCTCCAGACCTGGCACCATTACATGTAGCAGACCGCAGTTCCTATCACATCTACATCATAATATTACCTGCAGTGCCCGACAAATCTGCTAGATGGTGCTGTTGTATTGACTGTAATGTTGTATCCCCAGGTGTTACCCATCCTCCAAACCCTATACCATGTAGCAGACAGAAGTTCCCACCACATCTACATGGCTCTTATCATCATCCTCATCCTCAGTGAAGACGACGCTTTCAGCAAGTCCGTACACGAAATAGTGAGTACACACTGTATAGTATACATGTAGAAATATAAAATCATAAAATAGATAATTATATAGCAATTATATGAGAGTGTGTATCTTTGGCCAAAATGAGGGTAGCAGTAACACCTAGCTGTAGTATAGAGTAGAACAATTCTGTATTGACTGAGGATAATATATATCTATAGCTAACTCCTTGGTTATGGATAAAATACTTTGTACTAAGTTTATCTTCATAAGTACTCTTTCTCACAATTAATATTTCCCAATACTTCCTTATTGAAAATGACCAATGTTTGAACTTAAAGCAGTGGTATGATTAGCTTGCTGACACAGGGCTCGAAATTCATTTTTGGGATTAGGTGCACTGGTGCACCCAGCTTAAAAAATTGGGTGCACCAAAAAAAATTTGGGTGCACCACTTAAGTCTATGTAGAATGTAAAAAAAAACTAATAACAAAACTTAGTTACAAGCTATCAAATTCTTAAACAAGTACCATGACAGATATTTTTATTATCTTTCTAACACTTAGATGTCAAGAATATGATGTATACTAGTATACTTGATATCTTTTCATACATAAACCTAAGAAAATATTTGGGTGCACCCAGTGAAAACAATTGGGTGCACATCAGTGCTGTCTCCAGCTTGAAATTTATTCCCGTCCCTAATATTTTTGGGTGGAGGGATCGGGCCGAAGGCCCGATGCGAGCGCTGCAGGCGTGCGCCAAACTAGGGGGGTCCGAGCATGCCCCCGGGAAAATTTTAAAATCAAACCCTCTAAAACGCTATTTTACGTATTTTCAGAGGCAAAATTTCATTCCACAAAGTAGGACTACCGACACCCCACGATCTGGAAACAATAAGCTTTGTTCCGACTGCCCCGCCACTTGGTCGGGCATTTCGCTGACGAAATAAGCAGTGTTACGTTTACACTCTGAAATTACACTCATGATACTTGTTCGTCGTCATTTTCACGTATTTGTAGATGATTTGTGGATAGTTCCGGGGCTGGATAACGCCACTGGTGTTGGCATTATTAGCCAAGGTCCATTGACGCATTTCAGCTTGTAAGATCGTATTAAGAGCTGATGTCTGTAAAAACCAAGCAAAATCAGAAAAAGTTGGCCAAACTCAAAAAATCGATTTTCCTTAAATTTTGTGTGGTGGTAGGGCCTTGGTCCAAACCTACAAAAATGGCAAAGTTTTAGATCTGCGGTCACCGGTTGCCATGGCAACGGCCATTTTTCAAAATGGCGGATTTTCACCAAGAGAAGGCCTTGGTCGCGTCCAAAATAGGCCTCCTTTGGACTCCTGTAGCCCCCACAAATTAACTGATATTTTATTGATTCTCGGATATGTTATTACCCATATTCTAATGAAAAAAATTGTTGCACTGTATGCAAAAACGGGTTATAAAAGCCATTCCCAAGGCGCTCCTATACCAAATTTTTACCGGTTATTTACTTGGAAAACCAGGGAACAGGAGCGAAAAATGATTTTGGGAAAAAAGAATGGCAAAATGTTCAAAATAAAGCATTTTGTTGTACTGTATGCAAAACATGTTATTGAATCCATGTGCGCATACATGTATGTTCAGGGCATTGCTATACCGAATTCCAGGTCATTCATCAGTTGTAAAACCAGGGTATGGGAGCCAAAAATGTACTTTTTTTGGAAAAAATTAAGCATTTTGTTGAACAGTATGCCAAAATGGTTATTGAATCTATGTGCGCATGTGTCCAGGGCATTCCTATACCAAATTTCAGGGCATTCGGTTGTAAAACCAGGGTACAGGGGCCAAAAATGTACTTTTTGGGCCGAAAATGCCAAAAAAAGTCACCAAATTCAGCATTTTGTTCTATTACATGGCAAACCAGTTATCAACCCATGTGTGTACTTGTCCAGGACATTCCTATACCAAATTTCAGGTCATTTGGTTGCAATACCAGGGTGCTTGGGCCAAAATATACATTTTTTGGTCTAAAAATGACGAAAAAAACTCAATAAAATCATTTTAAAGGCAATTATAAAAAATCTAGAACAACCCTGCTTTTATAAGTGATAGGTAAGTTCCTCTGCTACATAACATGAAACTGAAATTCATTTTTGGTAAGCTATGACTGTTTTTCCAGGAATAATTCTATGGTTACGATTTTCTTGAAGTGGAAATATTGGTTTACTCTCGGGGCCACCACGGTTCGATACGTGAAAGGCCCAAACTTTTTTTTACATATGATGTATACAAAGGTTCAAACTATAACTGTGCCAAAAATCAAGCAAATTGATTTGCCTGTAAATGAGCTAATGGTCAATAAAAATGGTCAAAAAATTGATTTTTGTCAATTTTGGAAATTCACGAAAACACATCATTTTCAAACATCTGCTGCACCTCACTACAAAAACATTTTGAGCATCACTATATATCATTTTTTTCATTAGAATATGGGTAATAACATATCCGAGAATCAATAAAATATCAGTTAATTTGTGGGGGCTACAGGAGTCCAAAGGAGGCCTATTTTGGACGCGACCAAGGCCTTCCCTTGCTGAAAATCCGCCATTTTGAAAAATGGCCGTTGCCATGGCAACCGGTGACCGCAGATCTAAAACTTTGCCATTTTTGTAGGTTTGGACCAAGGCCCTACCACCACACAAAATTTAAGGAAAATCGATTTTTTGAGTTTGGCCACCCTATGCTTGGTTTTTACAGACAGAGCCTCTTAAAACTTAAAGGAAGTTTACTTCACATATTTTGTCTGGTACTGATTGCTCATGATCAGTTAAGTTACTATACTATATTTTGCTTAATAACTCTTCATTTTGCTGGTGTTGTGTTGTTGTTTCTTTAACCATCAAGAAATGTGCATTTCTCGACAAAATTATCACCTTACTGCTCATCGTCCAGTACCGTCTAAAGGGTACAGATTTGCAAATATCGGAGAAAAATTGCCAACAGCGATCATGTTCATAGCGCTGGGTAAGAATACTGTGATATACAGGATGAAACAGTCTCCCGATAGTTATTTTCTGATATAAAATAAATGCCAATCCGAATTCCAAAATTCAACCCAATTAAACTACGCAGAACAAAGATAGTTCTCACGGCTAGACTTTCCGTAAGGGGCAACCTACGCGGGGGCATGTCGATGGGGTCGGCAGTCAACCGTCAAAAGAAGCGGGCTGACCGTGAAGATAGTCTCCTACTTACATTTTTCGGCGGGCAACTTCCGTATAATTTTAGTGGAAGGTCGGCAAAAAAGATACAAGTTTGATTCCCGACATTTCCCCGTGAAAACAGCGTTACATACCGCCGAAAAATATGTATGTAAGCTGTAATAGCAGCGATAAATGCGCGATAATAGTCGCGATAAATGAGACTGGACGTGTTGTTACCATGGTAGCAGCATTGGCGGCAGCCTTTTGATATAGCGCCTGTGACAGGGTGTGCGTCATAATTCCACAAATCCAATCAACTTTGCACCAATCACAGCCAGCAGCGGCGCGGACAAAGCGGTAACACCATGTCAATCACGAAGAAGCGCGGAACTTTACGAACACGGCGCTGCGAACTAGGTCCCAAATCCAAGCACAAACGTGCTTTTGAAGATACATTTCGCAAGAATCGGCCCTGGCTTTGTCACATCGTAGACGTAGACGGTGAGAATATGGTCTGTTTACAGTTTGCACGATGGTTGTAGTCTTTTTAGAACTATGAAAATCACCAGTGTGACGGTTTACTGAGGCCTCCGCGGTCCGACACACACAAGACGGCCGAGAGAGAAAGATAATTTCTAAACTGCCGTGTCCGGTTCATAATGAATTGCAGTTTCCCGTTAATGTTGATTTTAAATCGTATAAGGGCCGGATGATTCCAATCGGCATTGCAAAATAAAGCAGTGGTTAGGTAAGATAACGCCGCAGCCCCGCCTTCTCTTGCGCCACGGGAATAGCACGTTTTGCCGATCTCTGATTTCCACACATCTCCGTATGTCGGGGCCGCGTGAGACAATGTTTATTTCGCGGCTTGGAAAGTGGAGGCGTGGTGAAGGAAAAGTCGATTAAATTTGAAGTCGGAAGCCTATTTTAGTTATTGAACCTGCCTTTTTAAGCTAACAAAACTGCATTTTTATGTCATGAAATTAAGATTTTGTGGGACGGAATGGGTGAATTTTTTTTCCGTCCCGACGAGTAAATTTCCGTCCAGGGACGGAGGGACGGGTCCTGGAGACAGCACTGGTGCACATGCACCCAGTATTTCGAGCCCTGCTGACATATATATTTTTTACCTCAAGTACAGTATAATGGTATTTGTTGGGCCATAAGTTGCCCTAAAAGCCCTGTTTTCCCTTCTGTTTCAGATCCTGAAGTCAGTACCCTGGTACACGGAGAGAACGCTCCACAAAATCAGCCTGGGGGGTCTGCTGATACTGGTAGTCATCAGGACAATACAGTTCAACATTACCAGGATGAGGGTAGGGAAACATTTTGATATCTTAAGACGTTTTGGGATTCCCCCAGCTACCTTTTCTCAGGTCATAATGGCTTTTTGTGATATAGGGGTAAATGTGTCTAGACTCTGTGGTATCATGTAGCGTATAAGTGCAAGGCATTTGGTCCAAAGTCCAGAGGTCTTGGATTTAGGTAATATACACTCAGACTTTGCGCCCTTGGGAAAAATTAAGGCACTGTACACAAATTTCCTCACATCACTTAGGTTCAAATGAGCACCTAGCTTCAGTTAGGTCTCTCCCACAGATAGCACGTTAAATGGAGGTCCTGTATTTGAGGAGAGCCATACCACACTTATATATCCCTGTATGAATAAGTGGATCAAATAAATCTGTAAGAATATCCAGCTTCTACTCTTCAGCACAAATATGAGGTGGTTTGTTGGATATGCAATACAGACAAACAAACAATATTGACACCTTTCAGCTTAGTTACCAGAACACTCAAGTACTTCCTACGATTGACTAACCAGATAAAACTCTTTTACGGGGATGCAAACATGCATGGCATCTGTCGTCTTTTGTAAAAACGGTTAAAAACTTAGAGCACCCTACACTATGGAGGCACAGAAAAGGTATAAAAGGAAGTTAGAGTGGTCCGATCTCTGTCATTCTTGAGAAAGACAAATAAAGTCGAAACCGGTCGCATACCGTATCTGAGCTGCCATTATCCTTCGAATAACGGTTTATATTTTTTTATATTCAGGTCAAAATTGATATTTGATTGCATGCACATGTTTCAGTGGCCCTAGCATAGTATTGAGTAGTAGAAATTTTACCTTCCCTTCCCAGGATAAATACCTCCACACCAACTGTCTGGCAGCGCTGGCCAACATGTCTGCTCACTTCCACTCCCTACACCAGTATGTTGCACAGAGAATTATCAGGTAAAACATACTGCTTTACAAACTCTTCGTTTTATTTTACCATTAAGTTGACATTTGCACATAGTTTCAGTATATTTCAGTGGAAGTTTTCTTGCATACATTCTAGTTAGTTAATGAACTTTTGTGCAATAAGTAATGATGTAAATTTTAAAGGTTACACCTTAAATTTTACATGAATAAGGAATCAACTCAAGTTTATGGATCAAACATTGTAATCAAGACAGACGTTAGGCATTTGGTAAATTTTCATTGTTTATTTTCTGTGGAACTTAACATGTATTAGATTTCATACAGATTATTTTGTTTGTCTCCCCAGTTTGTTTGAGCTTCTGTGTAAGAAACACAGTAAATTCCTGGAGCTGGTGACCTCACCTGACCCCACAGTCAAGCACTTACAGGACTATGTAAGTAACATCAGTTTGATTGGCTGTATGTACAAATCCAGTGTTGTAGTTGGTTATGAAATTATAGTTAATCAATGCCTCTACCACATGGGTATGGAAATAAGGCACAATCATGTACAGATACTTGTTTGTGTTGATATATTGAATGATTTTGCTTATTGCTGTAAATTTGGCAAATACCCTAGGCCTGCACCCACAGTTCTATGAGCATACTTTTATTATGAAATGGACAGTTGGAATTCAAACCCCCTTGGTTTACAATACAAGCCACCCCCCCCCCCCCAAACTTGGATTATACACTCTAGATTTCAATCCATTACTGAACAAAACCCTCAAAAACCTATCACGTTCAGGTGAGGTGCAGGCTCAGTGCGGCCGGTGGCGTGAGGTGGGGCTATAACGAAAAAATAAAGTGTCTATGGCAGCCTTGTGGGATTTGATTTTGAACCCCTAACCTTTGTTTTCCCTCTCAGACCCAGGACCTGGCCATACTTGAGGAGGTTATCCGGATGGTGCTGTAGGATTTGAACCCCTAACCCTTTGTTTCCCTCTCAGACCCAGGACCTGGCCATACTTGAGGAGGTTATCCGGATGGTACTGTAGGATTTGAACCCCTAACCCTTTGTTTCCCTCTCAGACCCAGGACCTGGCTATACTAGAGGAGGTTATCTGGATGGTGCTGTAGGATTTGAACCCCTAACCCTTTGTTTCCGTCTCAGACCCAGGACCTGGCCATACTTGAGGAGGTTATACGGATGGTACTGTAGAGTAGGATTTGAACCCCTAACCTTTGGTTCCCTCTCAGACTAGAGGAGGTTATCCGGATGGTACTGTAGGATTTGAACCCCTAACCTTTTGTTTCCGTCTCAGACCCAGGACCTGGCCATACTTGAGGAGGTTATCCGGATGGTACTGTAGGATTTGAACCCCTAACCTTTGGTTCCCTCTCAGACCCAGGACCTGGCCATACTAGAGGAGGTTATCCGGATGGTGCTGTAGTGTAGGATTTGAACCCCTAACCCTTTGTTTCCCTCTCAGACCCAGGACCTGGCCATACTTGAGGAAGTTATCCGGATGGTACTGGAGATCATCAATTCCTGCCTGACGACCTCTCTGCACCACAACCCCCACCTGGTGTACGCACTGCTGCACAAGAGACACCTGTTCGAACAGTTCCGCACGCACCACACCTTCCAGGACATCATTCAGAACATTGACACGGTAAGCTTACCGTACTGTAGATTGTGAAATGTTTGTTGTTTTTATGTTCATGATTTTAACGGTGAGCTTTCAACACAAACTCACCACCCAGTTAACAACACAGTGCTGTCTTCATATTGTACCACAGTAGGGGTGGGTACCAGTCCAGGAAATTCAGGTACAGGTCTAGTTCTGATCCAGAGGATTAGGTCCAGGTTTGGACCGGAACCTGGACCTAATTACTAGTATATGTGAAAACTTGTAAATGGACGATACTCAAAACAATGGTCCATTTCAACTATTCTGTTTGGCGGAGTATCCGACGTCCACTGGCATTATAAAATCCTATCTTCATGTAAACAACACTAGCTTCTTCTGTTTTATACCAAGTTTGACTGTAGAAGCTCGGAAAAATGACTATCAGCTCTCCTCTACTTTGCTCTCGTTATTTTCTTGGAATGTAAGCTCCAAAAGGCATGACAACAGTATGTACATGTTCATGGATGCAATACAGCATTTCCCATACACACTAGCTAAATGTCTGTGGAACTGTAAGAGTCTTGAATGCAATATCTCTCACTTCTTGTTTAATATATCGTCAGTTGTTCCCCTTCGCACACTGTTGTGAGACTGTATGACTATGAATAAGGAGGTAAAGTCTGCCGATTCTGGTTGTCTTATTTTGTCTGTCCTCAAAGTTATTTTTGTTATCTTTTATTCTGATTTAAACAAACTTTTTCCAGGTGATCACCTACTTCAACTCTAAGATGGAGCAGTGTCCCACACGACCTTCAGAACCACACGAAGTTTTAGAGGTCATCGAACTGGGCGCCAGGCAGTGGCCGAGAGACAGACTAAAGGTTTGTTTGTTTGTTTGCTTATTTATATCTCTGTGGGTGACTAACTGTTGGCCTTAAACCTTAAACCCAACAAAACAGCACAAATTTCATTGTGTATCATTCCTATGATTGTATAGAACACAGCTTAATACGTATCATCTGTCGTGAGTTTTAAAATCAGTTTTTCACTGATCTCTGTTACTTAGAATTACATGTATGTTCAATTTCTACCCACATGGTAGTTTTCTTTTAAGTGAAAATGCTATAAGTTATAACGTAACAGTTTAGCTCATAATGAGCTACTGTAAATGCATTTAAGTTCGCGGGGATTTAATTTCGCGGTTGCGGGAAAAAGGACTTTTCGCTGTGGTTTTAAGTTCACAGTAACCCTGTGTGAAAATCAACTCGCCCCGGGCGGTTCGAACCGGTCCGAGGGCAGTCCACCTCGTCCGCCTACGTCAAAGCCGTCCGGCCCGCAAGGCTGCCGGTTCGAGCGTCGGGCGGCGAACCGTCATTAAGTGGTTCAGCACGTTCGGCAGTTCAGGACCGCCGGACGCTTCGGGCGCCGTAAAACACTTAGAAAAAATTGCCGCCGCCCAGCCAAATTTTGTCTAAGTCCCAACATTGTATGAAGCCGTGCGACAGCGCCCCCTTCCGTACACTAAGCACAGCGACCAGAAGAGCGGTACAGTCCGTAGGTGAGACTATTAGACATTGTTAGAGGCATGTTTTACGTCCATTATTACGGGGCAACAGCCAGAGCGGACGAACACTAATAGTAATAGCGTTGTACTGTCGCCTAAACAATACTAATAGACTAAGTAATCCTATGAAAATAAAATAAAAATGAGATTTTTCTACCTTCAAATCTACAACTTTTCTTCTATATTGAATGTTGGCCGCGACTAATAAACGGGTGATGTGTTTTCTTGCATATTCGTTCACCACGCACGGCTATCTGAAGTAAAGAGAAGAGTATAATACAATCTGATGGGTCTTCTAGTAAAGTTTACATACACTTATAAAATGCTGTTCATTTTCCAATTTCCAGCTTACAGTGTTGAGTCCCCCTTTGAAGAATCTACTCCGCTACTCAGTGCAGATTTTCAGCATGCGCGCGAGCGTTGCACGGAAAGCCGACTGTCCAGTGCGCAAGATGATATTGACAAACACGGCGATCCCAGTTCCAGGCCGCACCCGCTGAAATAAACAGCGGGTTGATTGACATCCCGCCTGTGAGGCTCACGTGAGCGGCGCTCTGGTAGTCTTCCCACCACACATTGGCCGTTGCCATGGCGCCATATTGGCGGTAGCCGTCTGATGTGTACAGTGTGTGACAATTTATTTACTGGCTAGCCAATCGCTACGATTGGTACGAAATGAGCCGGAGACATCGATTTTCACTGCAAATAATGAGCATCATGATTGGTTGTAAGAAACTGAAACTGAAATCCTATGCCCCACTTTCAAGTTTCTTGGAAATTCATCTGAATATGGCGAGCCAAAACACGTTGTTCAACCATGCACGTACTTGAGCCCCCTGGTCGTCAATAAGAAGTTTTAAACATACGCAGAAATGTGACAAACGGAGAAATTTTACGATAAATACAAGTGATTCAGGCATTGCCAAAATTTTCGCAGTTACATATTGCCACATTTTGTGACATAATTTAGGTTGTGGGCCCTGTCCGAGTTTTATGAATTATGGACGGGAAAATACGTCCGTGTGGGAGAACTGCTACAAATGCCTGTTTATGGTACCGCCGGGCGGTCTAATGAAGTCGACCTGCTCTCTCCTTGCAGGAAAATGTTAGTCTCTACAAGGACGTTATCTGATAGAATGTCGTCCTTGGTCTCTACCAGACTCCAGGTCGCTGGAAAACCGTAGAAATAGAATGAATAGAAGAGTAAGCCGGCCAGAGGAGTGTAGCCGGCCAGGGAACAGTACGCGACCTGCGCAGTTTGGATTGCCCATCACGCCCATGCAGCGTTGAGTGTGCGGATCACACCTACATGTTTATCCTCTCGACCATTATTAAACCCAGTGGGTATGAATGTACAATAAAGGTCTTCATTCATTCATTCATTAAAGGGTAATCTGCCACGAAGTACCAGTCTTTGTATCGTATCTCGTACACGACCAAATGCCGTGCATGCAGCATATAAAATCTTTATTGACACGACAAAAGTAAAGCCGACTTTCGTAAGGTCTATAACTAAACAGACACGTGAATATCTATAGGTATGAACAGGTCATTGTTACGAAGTCTGTTCTCATGAAGAATGAATATGTTTTAGTCCTGTTTGTCTCTTTATTTTTCTCTAGCGATAAATGAGAAAAAAAGTCTTGAACACGTAACAGCAGATACCGCTTGGATAGTCGCAGTGGCATGGCGGATTAGAATTCGACACGCCGTGTTTCGTTTCTAGATCACACGAACGCTATATTGTCCGTTCTGCTGTCGTGTTTGATTTGCTAACTACATTGCCTACGCAAATAAAATCGTTGTCTTCCAAGCGCAGTGTAATAAAGTACTATAAGAAGAATAAACGACAATGCTATTGTAGGTCACCCTGGCACCTGAGGTCTTCACCACACGACTCGGGATTGATCGTGCTCGCACAGCGTTAAAACGGGCGGGGAAAAGTTACAGATCACCATTGTTTTCTGTAGAACTGAATATAATCTTTCTACCCTATGATTAAATAATTGTCTCTGGCGCTTTACAAATAAGACGACATTGAGTTGCGCTACCTTTCGATTGACTGTCATTGTACCAAGCGAGGATTCTGTCCAAATGTGCAATAATACGGGAGATAATGTTGAAAATGTATTTAGCATCTTTATTGCCTTTCATGGCGTCCGGCATTATCTCGCCTTGTGGACAATACCTAACATGATTTGTGAAGTGCAATATTTTGAATGTTTCTCACTTACCAAAATTTCCACCATCGTTTGGAGTCAAAGCGCATGCTTTGGCCGGAAAGGAACTTGTGAGCAGTACCTGGTTGGATCACCTGTTGGACGACCTGCAGCAGCGAGACTTCAATCGACTCTCTGAAAACGTGTTGAGTTTGACCAGTGATATTCCCCTTGACATTATATCAAGAAAGTGGGACTAAAAACAAGTACAGTGCTGTGTCACGCTGGAGTACGGTATCCAAAACAGGACACGTGAAACGGTTAGCCGAACATCTAACGCCACCATTTTATATGCATATTGTTGTTAGAAGCGTTAGAACTACTTTATCATTTTGACCTGTACTTAGCTTTAAGAGCACAAACGTACAATAAAAATTCGAAAATATATTACTCGTTAGTCGAAGCGACGACTGGATCAAAAAACGCCGTGGATGGCTGCATCCAGCACGTTACACTTACAGAAGGAGAGACTATGCACTACCCGTGCGTCGTAAATTGATAGGGGTTGGGGATGGTGACGCACAATCTAGGGGTCGGTGTCATGTTCCCCTGAGAAATTTGGACGCTTCATCCTTCGTAATATGAAAGGTTAGACTTAGAGCTTCCCTGGATCGGGCCAGGGACAGGCGGATCTCAGGACACGCAACAGTGCCTCCCGAACCGTTCTGAACGTTCGGACCGGCTATCACGATTATTGTCAGCAGGGTGTCAAGCTTGAAAGACTCCCCTGTCTGCCCCTGGGGATAACATGAGCATTGCGCGTGCGTCGCGGTCATTTCAAACTGAAAACTCATCAGTAAACCGTTTCCTGATGTCCTGTGTTATTTTTTCCGCTTTTTAGTCTTATACTAAGGCTAAATGTACAGACTATCATGGATAAGTTGGAAGAGGTGTCGCGTGAGGGGTTTGTACGTTGTCGTTTCGGGTCAGGATGCATCAAACTGCCATGGAGAGCTGGAAAAAGACTAGCAACACAAACAATGTGTGGAATTATGTTCTGGTGCTGTTCCAACCGACTGCCGAAACTTCCGTGGAATACGAACGGACTGGAATACAAACATCCCTTCTTGTTCAAGACTGAACTGGTAAGAAACTGTTTTACATCGTTTAGCTGTGTTACCAAGTGTGTTAGATGTGAAATTATCAACAGCACAGTCAAAATCCTGGCTAACTGAAGTATCCATGTATTTTTTCCGCACTTACTGGGACTCCTGTGGGCTGTATTATGTACAATGTTGTTTCAGCGCCCATTTTCGTGGAAACACAGTGGTATGATGACGTAATTTTCATTTGTTGCAGCAAAGAGGAAGTCATGTTTCCACGTACCGTTGCAAATTACTAGTATATCATAAATATAACCTTCTCGGCGAAGATAATGATGTGATTATGATCGTCTTACAATTTCCGCATACACCACTGACCGGAGGTAATTTTAAATCCATGACGAAGGTAACGAAGTTGTTTCCTCAATGTC
This sequence comes from Branchiostoma floridae x Branchiostoma belcheri, assembly GCA_019207045.1. Lineage (NCBI taxonomy): Eukaryota > Metazoa > Chordata > Leptocardii > Amphioxiformes > Branchiostomatidae > Branchiostoma > Branchiostoma floridae x Branchiostoma belcheri. Next base: position 31,438,596 of record CM033024.1, on the reverse strand, counting down.
CCGGGTTTGATAAAACCTCCCTGGTTGGGGGCAACGTTCTCACGGGTCGGACATGTCGGAGCCAGGCGGATCTCTGGACACGCCACAGTAAATCCCGAACCGTTTGAACCGTTCGGACGGGCTATTGGGATTATTGTCAGCAGGGAGTCAAGCTTTAGAAACTCGCCTGCCTGCCCCTGGGGATAAAACCTGTGAAATTCCAGCGAAGTTGTTTTCTTCTCTGTACTTCAGTAGCGTATCTTGGTTGTGTACTTGCCCAATGTTGTGTAACAACTAAACGCACAGAACAAAGACTAAACTGTAGACTAAGCGTAATCTGAATTCACGTCAGGTGTCCATATCCATGCTTCATATAGAGTAGAGAGAGTAGAGTACAACTACAACTGAAAAATATTAATGTCAACGTTCCATAGAATTACTTCTCCTCACCATGGCATACTTAGTCTAGTAACTTCCTCCCAAGGGGTTTTCGTACGCGGATTCCGTACAGGTCAGACGTGTGTTACTACGCTCCCGCTTTTGAATCGATTTTGCTGCCTTTTTCCCAAAATTTTTGCTACATTTTTCTACTTACGCCTTACAACTTGTTTCACCTTCGTTGTCGTCTATTTCATAGTATTAATTCCTTGTTTTTGATATTTTCTTGCCCCTGTGTGGTCATACCGGCGAGCCGAGCCCATACAGCGGCGGCAGTCTCGAGGCGGAGCCCCGTCCAAGTCACCAACACAACGCCGAGGAAGGAAGGTAGGAAGGAAGGAAGGACGTAACAACGATCGAGGCCTGACTCCTGACTCCACGGTATCCTGATCAGCGTTTCCAGCGTTTCCTGAGCAGTGTTTCCTGTGGATCGGCGAGGAATTACGAACCCCAAACTCGGTGCAGACAACTAACGCCGGCGTCCCTGGGACAACAATAGAAAAAGGTCATACGTACTTCCTGACTGTATTCTCAACTATTTTTGACATTTGCATCGTACTTTATTGCTGAGACAACGACCGAAGCCTGACAAACACGACACACCGGTCAGACTGAGAGAAAAGATCGATCAATAAAACAACTTATTCCCAAGAAAGACCAAGAAACTTCCAAGAAGAAACCAACATGGCGACAGGCATGGCGTCTGTTGACAACGCCTGGCTTCGGGTCAGGAACGACCAAACGTTACCGCCCGTGAGACCAGAGTCACAGCGTCGTTCCGTTATGCCAGTGTTCCTGAAAAACAGGGAAATTATGGGAGAGGAAGATCGGCCCTACACGACGAGGGAAATATGTGGCGCGTTGGAAAAGGTCGCCGGCTATAACTCCGTAGATGGTGCACAAAGGATCAGGGGCCTATGGCGGATATATCCCCTGACGGAGAGCGCCCGTGTTACCATCCTGCTACACGGAGTCACCCTGCGTAAGCGTCACTTTCAACCCTACAGTGAAAACCCTTTTATCGTCAAAGGAACAGTGGATGTGCCTACCACCAGGGTTTACGTAAGTGAGATCCCCTTATCCTTCAGTAACAATGAGATAAAGGAGTGCTTCGTAAACCTGGGCTGTAAGTTCCATAGCAACATCATCGATGAGAGAGATCGTGATGAAAACAAACGGCTGACTAGGTGGAAGACAGGTAGAAGGTTCTTCCACATAGAAATCCCCAACCAGCCGCTACCACCCGTCATCGCTATGGGACCGTTCCGAGCTAAAGTGTATCACAAGGAACAGAGAGAAGCTGAAAAGAGACAATCAACGATCTGCAAGAACTGTAAAGAGCCAGGGCACACGATGTCTAGCTGCCCTGAGCCTCAGAGATGTTTTGACTGTGGTTTACCAGAACACAAGAGAGGTGACCCCGCCTGCCTCCACATAGTGAGTGACAGTGACGCTCAGCAAGAACCTGCTCCCCAAGTTGACACTGAAGCCACACTGTCACCCTCTCCCGAACTGGTAATCGACCAGTACTTCTCCCAGTATGTCTCAAGAGAAGACAGGTCCAGCCCTACCGAAGACGACAACACTTCCGTAAACGTCACCGTGACAACAGAACCTGATCCCAGCTGGGGTGAGGAATGCGGAAGTACTGCCTCGGAACAGTCCAAACAAACTCGGGGCCCCCTGGATCGCTTCTTGCGTAAAGCGAGAGCCAGTGCGTCGGACAACCCAAGAAAGACATCGCAGAAGAAGAAGAAGCAACCTGCCAGCCAGAAACGACCTCGAGACAGCCCTCCAGCCGTGGCGTCCGAACCCTCACGAAAGCAGCTGAGGAACGCCCCACCCCCACCTGAAGATAGCTCCGGCGGCGCGACCTAGGCAGTCCGGAAATTTCCCACGAACTGATCCCAATGTTGACAAACTCGCTCGGTTACCGGACTTATGACTATGGACTTTATGAACGGCCGTGACGATGTTAGGCCAAAGTGCGCTGCACACAAACATCAACAAAAGGTACAGAATTCTGATATTAGTTCCAAAGGCTTAAACGACATATCTTTACTATCACTGAATGTCCGTGGATTGCTTGAAAAAAACAAAAGGAGGTCATTATTATCATATGTTAAAAACCAGAAAGCTGACATAATCTTTCTTCAAGAAACACATTTCACTACAGAGACAAAAGACGTTTTATCTAGAGAATGGCAAGGCCCTTGTTTTCAAGCCTTCGGATCTAATTGTAGCAGGGGGGTAGCAATATTGATTAAGCCTTCAGCCAGTTTTATGTTAATAGACTGCAAATACCTAGATAGTAATGGAAGAACCCTTCTCCTGAACTGCACCATAGATGATATAGAGCTATGCTTAGTAAATATTTATGCCCCAAATAAGGTTAAAGAAAGAAATAACTTTATTGTGAAACTGTCAGATTGGTTAAGTAGCTTAGACCCCACTAACCTAATTTGTGGTGGAGATATAAATTGTGTTTTGAATCCTGAACTTGATAAAAAGGGGGGTAGACTAGATACTGCAGGAAGGTCTGCTAAAGTTGTGAAAAAGCTATGTTCTAGACTGGAAATATGTGATGCTTATAGGTTAGTTAACCCCACCACCCAACAATTTACTTGGCGTAATCTTACAAAGAATGTAGCCTGTAGACTAGATTTTTGGCTAATTCACAAGACCATTGTAGGAAAAATTGACAAATGTGATATAAGACCTGCAATACTTACCGATCACCAAGCCATATTTCTAAAACTCAAATTCCATAACTATGCCAGAGGCCCTGGAACTTTTAAACTTAATGTAGATTTATTGAGAGACAAAGAATACTTTGAGAATATCTGTAACTTAATTCAACAAGAGAGTAATAAGAACACTACATCAAATAGAGATAAACTAGATTTATGTATGATTAAAGTAGCTGAGTTTTCAAAACAATATGGAGCCAAGAAAGCCAGAGAAAGCAGAGAACAGATAGAGAGGTTAGAGAAAAAAGTCTCCTTTCTTCAAAATGAGATAGATAAAAATCCAACTAATGACAATATACTTAGCTACAAGCAAGCACAATCTAGCTTAGAAGACCTTTATATGAAAAAATCACACGGAGCTTATGTAAGAGCTAGAGCCAAATGGAGAGAAGAGGGGGAAAAACCTACTAAATACTTCTTAAACTTGGAAAAGAAAAGAGGAAGTGACAAGGATATTAACGCATTATCCATTAATGGAAGAGAGATTAATAGAGACTCAGATATTCTTTGTGAATGTAAGAAATACTATGAACAACTATACCAGGAAGACAATATAAGTGATGTAGCCATGGATCAATACTTAGAAAGTGTACAGTTAGAAAATATTTTGAGCCAAACTGACAGAGAATTCTTAGATAAACCAATTACTAAAGATGAATGTAAGGATGCCCTTTTCTCTATGAAAGAAAACAAAAGCCCTGGCCTTAATGGCATTCCCTCCGAATTCTTTAAGACGTTTTGGCCCTATATAGGAGACCTAGTTTATAATTCTATCCAGGAAACATTGGTAGAAGGTAAAATGTCTGTTTCACAAAGACGTGCAATGCTAAGGTTAATACACAAAAAAAATGAACGCCACCACCTAGACAACTGGAGACCAATTAGCCTTCTCAATACTGAATATAAAATATTTGCCTTTGTTCTTGCCAACAGACTTAAGAAAGTTTTGCACAAGTTAATTGATAATGACCAAACAGCTTATATCAAGGGTAGATTTATTGGACAAAATGTAAGACTTATTAATGATGTTATTGAATATGCTAAAACCCAAAATATCCCTGGAGCAGTAATCTTCCTGGATTTTAGTAAAGCTTTTGACACTTTGAATAGAAAATTTATGTGGAAAGTTTTAGAAAAATTTAACTTCGGCTCCTCATTTATCAGTGCAATAAAATGCATGTATAATGACATTAGCAGCACCATCAGTAATAGAGGATGGCTATCTGATTTCTTTCCCTTAAAGAAAGGCATACGTCAAGGCTGTCCCATATCTGCTCTTCTATTCATCCTCACGGTAGAAACTATGGCTGTAAAGATTAGACATGCACAAGAAGTGGAAGGAATTAAAGTTAAAACACAATCTACTGAAACTGTTGACATTAAAATCTCACAGGTAGCTGATGATACCACCTTATTTGTTTCTGACCTTACATCAATGGAAAATGCCTTCAGACTTATTAAAGATTTCTGTAGTGTTTCAAGCCTAAATTTAAATGTTAAAAAATGTGAAGGTTTATGGATTGGATCCTATGTTGACAGACAAGACACTCCCTTGGGTATATCTTGGCCAAAGACACCTATAAAATCCCTAGGCATATACTTCTATAACTCATCCCTACACCATGAATGTGAACTGCTAAACTGGGAGAAAAAAATTGAAAGACTGAAAAGCACACTTCAAATCTGGAAAGGTAGAAAACTAACTCTTTTTGGAAAAGTTACTGTCTTAAAATCCCTTGCCCTTTCACAAATAATCTATAACATGTCTATGATTACTACCCCACCTTGGGTGATTAACATTGTAAAGAAAGAAATGTTCACTTTCCTGTGGAATGGTAAAAAAGATAAGATCAAAAGAGATGTTGTTAGCCAACCTATTGAGTTGGGAGGTTTAGGCCTGACAAACTTAGATCACCAAAAACAAGCCCTACTTGCATCCTGGGTACCAAGATTAGTAAGGAATGACAACGCAAGATGGAAAGTTATTGCTTTAACATTTATAAACTCCCTTGGTCCAGACAATTTACTATTACATATGAATTTTACTTCTGATAAAGATGGTCCTGACATGAGTAAATTCCCCACATTTTATAAACAGGTAATATCATCCTTCCACTCTGCTGGTGGAGGAGGTAAGAACAAACCCTCTAGTGTAAGTGAAATAATGGAAGAAATTATATGGTGCAACAAATATGTAAGATCACAAGGTAAAACAATTTTCTTTCCAACCTGGATAAAAAAAGGCATCATATTCATAAAAGATGTATTCCCCTTAGACAAGTTCATGTCTCTAGATCACTACCCTCACCTAAACCTAAACACAAGACCAAATGGTATTATTGAACATATAACTCTGTTTCAAGCTATACCTCTTACATGGAAGAAAGCTTTAAGAAACCATATAGGCCCAATTCCTTTTCAAAGACTAGATCTTAACACCCTTACCCCATATATATTTGATGGTAAAACAACAAAACAAATCAAAAGTAAGAACACCTGCAAATTGTTTTACAGTACAATAATGCAGGCACAGGTCAAGGAACCAACATGCTGTAAAAAATGGCAATCCACATTTCCTACTGAAGCCCTGGCATGGGAAAATATCTGGAGATTGTTAAGCACACAGACCTGTAAAGACACTAAGTTAGCAGAGTTAAACTACAAACTATTACACCGGATATTACCATGTGCACACAACCTGCACAAATGGGGTATCAAAGATGAAACTGGACATATATATAATGCAACATGTACATTATGTAGTAGTGGAAGCATAGAGGATTATGAACACATGTTCTTTAGATGTGAAAGACTGTGTAATTTCTGGGAATTAGTTAACACATATGTGCCATTGCCCAACATAAAAATTACTTGTCAGGAGATTTTACTTGGAAAAATTGATCATGTAATAACCTGTAAAGACCAGAAAACTAGAACCTTTACTGTTACTGTGGCAAAATGGGCAATCTTTAAAACTTGGATCTGGCATATAAATGATCCACACCTGTATATAACCAACCTCTTTAATGTCTTTAAAAAAAACTTTGAAGAACGATTATACCATAATAGACTGACAGCAAGTGTAGACTGATTGTACATATTTCCTATTGATACTTTGGAATGAACCCTGCATATTGTTGGACTACTCTATGCTTCATCATAGTGTAGTAACGAACATATTGTACATATTCCTAGACTCCCTAGTAGTTTGACAAATGTACTTCATGTATTTTGTCTTTACTGACTGTTCCACTACCCATGTCATTCGTCCAGACCTACCAGTATATGTTATTCCTCCAAACGCTGGTCTTAGTATGTATGTTTGACAAATGTACTACAGTTGTTGTTTTTAAAAAAAAAAAAAAAAAAAAAAAAAAAACTTCCTCCCAAGGACGTTATATCCATGTCCTCACGAGCGGAATTTCCTCGACAATAATCCTCCCCGTTTAATATTGTTCCTCCTTACCAACTTTTCAAAAAGCGTTTATTTACTTGTGCCGCAAGTAAAGATTTCGCCTGCTATTCACACATGTGCCTTTGACGGGCATAAAAATCTATCAAGCGATGTGAAAGTTGAAACGTCTACGGCGTAGGTTAACAATAATCCTCTAGGGTGACGTCTTTTAATCTCTACTCATTCAATCAACATTGTATGATAACACTCGTGGTACTTCTGAAGCCTTCTGAATATCGTTGATTTTACAAAAGTTAATGAAATCACATGCACAATAACTATACACTAGAGACAAGCAGATTTTACATCCTATTTGCTTTGCTGAATAATTTAAGTAGATTCTAGACTTACGGCCGAAGCTCAAAGGTGCGGCCGGACGTTGGTGATTTTGACACCCTTCCAGAAATTGGAGACCCGTTGTAGTGTGACATTTTGATTCCTGCCCTACGAATCGGTCTGGTAGGCGGCTGTCCCCGGAGACCAGTTTTGCTGGGATTAGGAAGGAAAGCTTTACGGGAACACCGACCAGTCTTGTCAAAAGTCGCTTACAAGTGCGCAAAGTAAATTTACTGACGAAAGATTCCAATAATAATTGTGCAGACGTTTTATAATACGGACAGCATGACACCCAGCTAGCGGAGATATGGTTGCTAATTATTTTGTCGGTCGCCACGCGATGATGGACAGCGGCACGCCTCTATACCTAAAGTTTCGCGCTGTGTGGGTGTGGCCTAGCCACTGGCTCGCAAATTGATATCTGGATCGTATTTTCCCGTCTTTGAATAACTTGCTCGTGAAAAAAGGCAAGAAACACAAAGGAAATGGGTATAATGACGACATCATTCTTAGTGGTATTCCTGTCAATGGATGTGCAAACTGTGCCAAAAATTAACACATGGAACGTAAAATAAACAACAAACAACGAGTTATAGACATGTGCGCACTTGTCGGGCGGCTGTCCCAAAGGACCGGGAGGCTTCAATCAAGTGTGGGAGAGTTCAATTCACGTTTGGGGGCCATCACCTATATCAAAACTAGTCTTATTTTAGACACGTAGAATAATATTTTGTGGCACTAGATTAACATATATTACCATTCAATATTTAGATACAACTTTCTTTCAACAAAATACAATAAAGTTCAACACACACCAACAAAATGTTTGGCTTCTTCATAGGATCGTCTTCTTGTTTACGTTTGAGATGGGGTCACTGAACCCTCGCCGCCGCTGGGTGCGTAACGTGCCTAGCGTTGGCATGAATATATTAGGGCATTCAATGATGTTTATAAATGAATCTTCTAGATTATGGACTTGAATGTATATCATATATTAGTGATAGTGTCTCCACCACATGTTTGGTAACCACGCTTCAGTCGGAAAGACATCAGAAATCCATTACTTACGCTTTGTACATGGTTTGTGCGGGCAATCAAATGTTTCCTGGGACTCAGCACGCACATAACGTCAAAGTGAGGGCACATGTGATTTACATTGATTGTCTTGCGGCTGGTGTCATTCTGTAACTTCAAGCCGTCATTAATATTTTGTCTATAGGAGCGCTGGCGGCAGGGGGATGAATTGCATTCAAATTATTTCTATTTTGTGACGGCATTCCGGCGGTTCAGACCGTCTGAACTGTTTGGGCAGCGATTTCCACCTCATAACAGCATGATTTTACGCATTTCACGGGTGTTTGGGAGGTACAATTGCCATGTAAATTGGTGGTTCGCAGACGTCCGCAGACGTTCGAACCGGCGCCCCGCGGTGCTCTGCACGCCCCCAGACGGTTCGGATCGCTTTGTTGCTATGGGAACCTCCCGTTCGGCCGTCCGGCCCGGGCGGAGCCGTATCGGCTCGAACCGTTCGAACGGCCCGCTCCAGGCCGCCGCCCGAAAGCGTTCGAACCATGCCGTCCGGGACCAGTCCGGGACGTAGTCCGGGCTAGTCCAAGCGGCCAATCTGGACCCTTTATGGCCGTCCGAACCGTTCTGCGAACTGTCGAGCGTCCGTCCCGTCCGACCGACCCGTACGACCCCCGGACTATTGCATGGTTCGAACTGACGGTTCATGCCGGTTCGGACTAGTCCGGGACGGGCAAATTTTCACACAGGAACACTGTAGACTGCAGTCAAATACCAGGATAGAAAAATTTTCGCGGTGGATTTAAGTTCGTGGTGAAGTGGTCACCGCGAAAACCGCGAACATTAATCCACCGCGAACATTTCTGCATTTACAGTATTCTTTCACTGGTCGTGACAGAGACGACAGACACCATGTACAGCCAATCTATTTACAGCTTCATTGTAAAGGGGAAATTCCCCTAGCTCTTTCTGACAAGTAGAATGAACAATTCCATAGCTTTATGTCCTGTCCTAAGGACTGCAACCCTTTCTAATAACATACATGTCTGGTGAGTGACACAGTTCCAAAAGCAGGGCTGCTAACCACTGGACTACACATACATGTACTACCAGGCTTTTAGCTAGGATTTTATAATAGGGAGTCCAAACTTATTGGTGAGTCGCGGCAAGTGACTACTGTAGGGGGGATCTGGGGGCATCCACCTTTCATGGTGCAGAGTTTTTGATGATTTTAAATTAAAACAGTGCATTCTAAGGTATCCTAAGAGGCAGAAATACTGTTACAGAGGTCACAGTAGAAGTGACCACGGATGACCTGGTAGCATCCCAGGTCAATCAGAATTTCATCCTTGTTAGAGGATTTTCTCCCCAATGTAAGGGCGTCCAGGGGCATAAAATTTCTTGTTATTCTAAGAAAAGTGCGTCCAGTTGACGCATGCCTGGCTAAAAGCCTGTGTACTACCCATAGTTGATTTTCACAACAAACCGACAGGGTTACCCAGCAGAGCAGTAGTTTTGTAACAAAATGAGTTCTACATGGCAGTGATCCAATTTTACCAATTCTCTAAAGAGTCAGATGCTCCAGATATCATTGTTATGTATAATAATTAATATACACTCCTTTACATTTGGGATTGTATTATACACATCGCAGTGCCATATAAACATCTAATGTATATGTAACTACATTTCTTTTTGGACTGCATCTGTAAGCGGCAACACCTACATGTATAGGTGCAGTACAATGTGAACCAGTCAGTATTGCCCTGAGGAAGGTGACAGAAGGTCACTGAACTAAGGCACCTGGTTGTGTATGAGGAATGTTGGTCTGGAACAAGTTAAACTGTAATTTCCAACACCGAAATTTGGACTTTGAAAATTCGAGTCCAATTTTTTTGTGTTGGAAATTACAGTTTAACTCGTTCCAGAATTACTATTACCAATGCAGATGAACTTTCACAAGCTAAGGAATGTTGTTATTTGTCATCCACTATCTTCATCAGCGACTGAGCTTGCTTTATACAAAATGAAGAGTTTGTTTACAGCAGTATCAGTTTTCCCAGTCCTGTATAACCGAGACCGTATTGTCCTCGGTATCCGTCACAACCAGCCGTCCCTCTGTTGCCATGGCAACGGCGCACGGCTTGGCCATCCCTGTGGCAACGTGCCTAACAAACACGCCCCTCTTGTCGAACATCTTCACGCGTCCGTTACCGCTGTCTGCCACGATGATATTCCCCGAATCGTCTGAACAGACACCGCAGGGGTTACTCAGCTGACCTTGACCCTTGCCCTCCCCGCCGAACTTGACCAAGAGCTGTTCACGCTCGTTGTACTTGTAGACGTAGTGGTCCTTGAAGTCTGACACGAGAACATTCCCTTCGCGGTCGACACTGGCGTACTGTGGGTACTCCATCCCCTGCTGCCGACCCACAGTTCTCAGGAGTGCCCCATCTGGTGTGTAGCCCTGCAGTTCTCCCTCAAACTGCCAGAGGTCGCTGCTGGTCTGTGTGATGAGGATGTGGTTGGAGGTGGGGTGGACGGCGATGCCACGGATCAGCCCTGTGTGTGGCAGGCTGATTTCTTTCAGTACTCTGCCCTGTTAAAAGAATAGCAGAGGAAAAGAAAAAGAAAGGGTATAACTACATGTAATGTGGATGTTAGGAATGGTATGACATTGTTACAATCTGCATTTCTTGAACAAGCTTCTCTTTTGATGCCTTTCCAGGCGCATGGCACAAACTGTACATTTTCTCATTTATAGAAACACAGTCAGATCTAGAGCAAGAAGTTTTTGTGATAACCTATTTCTGATTTTGCATTTGTCTAGATTTGAAGCCTTTTATTTTTAACTGATAAATTATCATTTCATTTTTGTGCAGGGTACTAAGGAAATACATTTTTGAAATTTTGTAAGATGAAGAAACTTTTTTTTTTTTTCAATCATTCTTTATTACTTTTTGCAAAACAAACAACAAAAAGAAAGCATGGCAGCTACAAATACGTTAAACAAAGCACATGTAAAACCACAAAATAAAAGCAAAAACCGGTAACAACAGTTAACGTTAGTCCTAAACCCCTTTGCCCATATTCATTCAACAATATCACTATACATTTGTTTAAGATATAGTGCTGACAGAAAATACGTTATTTAAGTTTCCCCACTTCCCCCTGTGTTTAAGCAGTTTGCCTTGCCGAATTGCTATGTTTTTTTCTAATTTATAAAAATATGAAACAAAGGATATGAAAGCAGCAAAAAAGATGAAGAAACTTTGTAGTAGTTGACATCTTTACTTACTTGGTCTTTGCTGTACTGTACAGCACAGTAGTCCGTCTGACTCTCGGTGTGCCCCACCACCCACAGGTTCCCCTCCCCGTCCACGGCCACATCGTACGGGAAAATCTTCCGTCCTCCTGACGTTGTCGTTGGAAACTTGTTGACAAACATCCCATCTATTGTAAAGGCTTGGATACGAGCGTTGATGTAATCTGCCACAAAGATCTGCCCTTCCTCTGACACTGCAACGCCACGCGGTCTGTCGAACTTCCCCTCTTCCGCTCCCTTTCCGCCAAATGTTAACGTCATGTACGGACGTTTGCACTCGTTATCAAGTTGATCACTTGCGACCTCTGCGTCGACTCTTACAGGTTGTTCTGGAATCGCGAACGACGGGATTGTGAAAGACTGTGCAAAGTTGTATCCTATCGTGGACGCAATGTCAATATCGTGATTGTCGGCGGGACTAAAGACCGCAACCTGTGGTTGTTTCGGCGTGGCTGGAAGTCTGTCCTTGTACTTCCCAACTGTGCTAAGGAGTACAGCCTCATGCTGGAGTAGGTTGCTTCCGCCTTGCCTGATTTCTTGATAAGCGTTCTCACAGACTCTGGAGAGTTCAGCCACCTTGGCAAGAACCCCAGCCTTCTGGTCTTGTATGTCATCCAGATTCTGCTTGTGCATGGAGTCCACTTGTGACAACAGACCCTCTTTTGCTCTGACAAGCTTCTGAATTGTCCGATCGAAGGCTTCGGAAATGTTAGTCTCGGTGTCATGTTTTTGTTCGCTCAGAAGTTTTTCTGTTGCCCCAAAACCTTGGACGAAACTGCCGTAAGTTTCCAAAATGTCCTTCCCTTCGTCGAGCAATGCTTGGACAGTGGGGGTCCTTTCTTGCGAGGCTCTCCTCAGCGTTGTGGTTGGGTGCCCGTCGTGAGCTTCTTCCAAACAAGTCTCACAGACAGGCACTTTACACTGCTTACAGAACACCCTAAACTCCTCATCATCATGAACACTACAGCAATAGTTAAACTCTGAAACTCCCTGGTTGCGAAGCTGGTCACAAAGGTTGACGATCCGCCGGTCGCAGTCCGGTAAACTCGGCACGCCCTTGGCGGGAAGGTTGGCAGGCTGTCGGCAGGTCGGGCACCTGAAGGGCTGCTGTGTGGACGCCCACTTCTCCAGACAGTTCTGGCAGAAGGAGTGTTTACCTGTGTGAATAGGTGAAAATAGACTGGCTTAGGATATTCTTCTTATTTCTTTTGAGGCTACCAATTTAACATGCTAAAGATTCAGTAGCCCATATGGACTGTAAGCTTAATGCACCAATGCTGTCATGACGATGGGGTGTCTGTGTGACGCAACGGCTAGAGCTTTGGAATCAGAATCAGTAGGTCGATACTTACCATACCCCTGCCCCCATGACAGTGGAGTGACGCCCACCGAGCCTCACGGCTAATCTGTCTAAAGGTGCCAAAAACACCTACAGATTTGGTGCTGCCAGTGTGTGAACATCTGCACACTTGCCAGTAAGACCTGTGAAATGTTTTTTTTTTTTTTAATGCTGTCAGACTTCTTGTCTGTAGCAACCACCTGGCCACATACAAATTGTCGACCAGATTACATTCTGGGAACTTTCATAAAAAAGTCTGGATTCTGGAGAAAAGAAACATTCCTAGAAGTGGCCCTGGAGTCTCCAGAATGTCTATCTTTCAAGAAATCTATTGTTTTAGTTTATCAATGTCAACAATGTACTACACAGTACTACTACAACTATAGTACCTCTCTATAGTATTAATCTCGAACCAGATCCACGGTGCGTTATGTATAGTATCAAACTCCGGTGCCCGTTTGACTCCCTTAGCCGGCTATAGTCCCTGGCCAGCTTTGATACTATCTTATGGCACTGTAGGATCTGCTTGGAGATTACTATAGTATATGAAATGCAAAAGTCACCTACATAGATATCTAAAGGTAAAAAAGTTGCATGGCTAGCTAGATTTGGGTGCACAAATGTGCTAGCCTGGATGCCATGCATACAAAGGCCAGCTCCAGAGCCAAGGTCAATGACATTTTATTGCAGACACACCCACCAAGTCATTAGGCTTAGGGGCCCAGGAGCTGCTGGCCTGTGTAGATTGTAACTTATTAAATAGCCTGGCATCCAAGCTACAAAAGTGCATGCACAATACGTCTAGGAGACTCCCTACCTTTACAGGGCACTACTTTAGGCTGTGTGAGCAGCTCATGACAGATCCCACAGGACAGTTCTTCTTGGATAAACTGCCAGGACCCAGACTGAGACTCACGTCTGGCGGCCATGTTGGAACTCTCCTGTTTGTTCTGTTCCTAGAGGTCAAAGTTCACCTGGCAAAGTGCCCAGCCCCCAGGACAACAATGGAATGTTTTCCACTACTTTGCCTTCACCCTGGGTATTGGGTTTCTTGACTTATGGCCACACTAATTTTTTGCTTTTAGGGTTTTAAAAGATAAGGCTACACCAAATTTCTTTGTTGCTTCTCGGAAAAAAAGCCAAAATACCATATGGCACACCTGTCACTGAGTGTTTTCTCACTTCAACTGTTTTAGTCTGTGTTTTAGTGTTGAGTTGTATTTGTCTTCCCAGGAGATTGAGTCATGTGTTTTCATTAAAGAATTAGAGGTTATAACCCCAAATACCCTGGCACCTCCTGCCACAGTGTATTTACACACTTCACCCTGCCTGTTAGTTGTAGTGGACTGTTTTTGCCTTTCCAAGAAAATTTATTGGACGGCGTCCCCAAGCCGCAAGTAGCTTCCACCAAAGAGCTTTCATCAGATTCTTGTCCGTCAAGGTTGACGGATTGATTTTAAAGTTTTTTCCGTCACACGCAGCAAATTTCCGTCAATTGACGGAAAAACGGACGCTGGCTAGAGCCCTGGTGTAACCCATAAAGCCCTGGCACCGCCTACCACCATGTAACACACATCATCGCACCTGTTCGTTCATGCGTAAAGCTATTGTTCCATAGGTGCATTAACTCAGGGAAAGGCCGTTGAACTTTCATTAAACCTTGTTTTTTTCCTTTCTGTTTATCGTTGCAATAAAGTTATTATCCTTTCAGTAATGCAGTACCAAAAATGCTTTTCTTTTTGTATTGTTTTTTTTTTTCTGGTACAAGGACATTCTTTTCTTCATGTAAGATTTTTTTCTGTCTTTAAGAAAATGAATTAAGCAATTTTTTTCTTATTGAATTTTCTTGAAGCAAGACTATTTTTTCTTTATGGTTATCTGATAAAGTTGAAGTAGAAGGTTAGTCTTGCAGTTACATTTTTAGAATAAAGATTCTTATACTGACCGATCCTTGGTTCTTCTACTAAAATATCTTGGTTCTTCTACTAAAATATTTCGTCTCTTGAAGTTTAGAGATATTTTCTTACTGTAAATGCAGAAATGTTCGCGGTGGATTAATATTCGCGGTTTTCGCGGCGGCCGCTTCACCGCGAAATTTAAAACCACCGCGAACATTTTTCCATAAAGGTAAGAGACTACAGTGCATGGTGCTACCGCGAAATTAAAACCACCGCGAAAAGTCCATTTTCCCGCTACCGCGAAATTAAATACCCGCGAACTTAAATGCATTTACAGTACTTTCAAGAGGACTTAAGTCATCACACCACCTGGCACAGTGTTTACACACGTCATCACACCGGTCTGTTTGTTCATGCCACGTCAAAGCTGTTGTTACATGTCTCAGGTTTAAGGTCATTGAACTTTAAGTCAAAAGCTAGTTTCCCTCACAGCCTTTTCATGCCTTGGTGATTTTTCATCTTGAAAGACACTTTAAAATGAGGAAATAAGTGTAAAAGTGTGGTGGAACTTTTTGTCTTTCCAACGAAATAAATGATGTTTTGAGTAAGTTGGTCGATAATTGTTAGTCTTACTAATGTTTATGCATGGTTGAACATTGACACATGGTTGTGACTGCCTATTGTATGTAAGTAGTGGTGCGTACCTAAAGCCCGGACTTGGAATTGGACCTAAAAATGTTTAGGTCCAAGTCCAAAAAAAACCTAAATGTCCCGAGCCAAGTTTGGACTTGCAAAAAGGAATCTGTCACTTATATTCCCTTTTTTTGTTCTAAACCATCTATAACCTTCCATAGACAGTAAAATTTGCACTGGAAAAAGACAAAAAAACAGTTTGTGTTTACACTGGCTGTCTATCATTTTCATGTATTTTTCACGATTGCATTTCAATTCATGCTAACATGCAATTTTATATGCACCATCCCCCCCTCCCCCTCAAAGAAATGCACATAATATGCAATGATGTTCAAGTCCGGACTTCAAGTCCGGACCTGAACCTGAACTGCTGGACCTGAATCCGGACCTGAACCTGAAATTGAGTTTAGGTACGCACCACTATATGTAAGTAGGTGAAAGGTGACTGTTATTGTTCTGGAGGCGTTGACCTCATGTTTGACAATGATGTTGTGTTTTTACTGGTATTTTTTGTTGGAGTTGTTGATTTGTCAGTAAGGGAAAAGGTTATAGACTGATTTTCCTTTTTTCTCTTGGCTGTATACTTTGTTGTTGTTAGGTATAACGAATGCTGTGAGCACCTGTATGAGGGCAGTCTCCAACTTTCAATGTTTTCCGTCTCACTCATATGCATTGTTTGGGGACTATTTCCATTGTTAAATCTGTTACGAAAGTTAAAAAGTACATTTTCATCAATTTCATTGTCACAAAATTCAGACATTTGGACTGAGTACGGGACAAAATTTTTTTTACAACAAGAAATTTTCTGTTCCAGAGGGACCGGTCCTGGAGGCTGCCCTGTTAACGTTGAACAATGTATTTTGGGGTATCCAGCAAGTTGGCAAAATTTTTGGGAAGGTTTTGTGAGGTGTGCACTTAGGCAACTGGTGATGATGATGACTCATAACAGTTCCTCAAGCAGCTCGATAGATTTTGGAAATCTTGTTTCAGTAACTGTTCCCTGGTATCTTGCAAATCTTATGTAATGTCACCTTCATTGATGATGATGATGATGATTGTTCACCCTTTATTTGTGTTATCTGTCTTGTTTATGTATTTGTTGTTTCGGCATTGTGGAATTTGTACAGGTAGAAGTAGGTTAATAGTAGGTTAAGGTAGTTCCATAGCCTTTAAAAAAATTAAAGGCTGTAGGTACGCGGTGTCTAGGGCACAGTATGGGAAGGCAGAGCCCGTCCCACCTTTTAACTCTCCGACCAAAGTCAGGTACCCATTTTTACACTTGGTGGAGTGAGGAAAGTCATGAAAAGTGCAGCCTTTCCTAGGGGCAAAAGATTGGTAACATGACTGGATTTGAGCCCAGGACTAAGACACCCAAACACCTTGCAGTTTCTCCAAACTACCCAATGATTACTTACATGTTTTTTTATTCTATTTTTCTCAAGAAATTCCCGGAGCTGAGGTTCAAGTATGTAGAAGAGGAGCAGCCGGAAGAGTTCTTTATTCCGTACGTTTGGTCGCTCGTCTTCCAGAAGTCTCGCCTGCACTGGGACCCCAACTCTGTACAGCTGTTTGTACCCGATGCTCAGTGACAAGGGGCAAAGGTCAAAGGAATATGTCAAAGTTCATGTACAAGGAAGATGTCAAAGTTCATGTACGAAATGTTACAGGTCAACAAATCTATACGATCATTATTACGATGTCATTTACCCACAGAGTTGATTCCAACATTAGACAAGCAAGGTCAAAGAGCAACGGTCATTCATAGGTCATAGTTCAGACACCAAAGGTCACAGGTAAACATGTCCTGAAAACTTGCAAGCAAACTACAATATCATTAACCATCAAGTTGACATAGAATTGACTACAGTATCAGTAATGAAGGTAAAAGGACAAAGGTCATCGGAAGGTCAAAGTTTGGATGTAGAAGATGAAAGGTGAAAGGTGAACAAGGCAAAAAGAAGGTGCAGCTGTGTTCAAGGGGTCAAAAGTCAAGTTCACTTTTGGTTGGAATATACAAGGTAAAACAGTAAAATATGACATTATAACAAGTCAACATGAAGAAATCAAAGTTTATTACAGTAATATGTATACATTTGTACTTGAATGTAACACGTTAAAATAGGATTAGAAAGTTGCTAATTTTGGCTGATTTAAGACCTGGGTTTATTTTGACATTAACCAAGACATTGTCAAAAGATGTTACCTGTATTTGTAGTTATTTAACATTTTTCACTTCTAAGTTATTGTTTTATATGTGGTACACATGTATAACATGGAGTCAAAACTTCTTTGTTAAGATTCTGTAAGTTCACGTAGAGAACGTTTCAGGTATTCCTACATTTTCATGAGCATTTGAAAATTGTCATAAAACTCTAGACTTTAGAATTTTGTATGTTGGAAGTAGTACAACAGGAAAAGATGTAGAGAAGGCATTTAATGTTGATATATCTTGTTTAAAGTCGTCACTTTAACGTTCATTTTTTGTATCATTTGTTACCTTATTTCGACTGTCCGTGGAAAGAAAAAGCAGCTTCATTCAGATCAAAGTTTTGTAGTCAAGTGTTTGATAATGTGCTCTCTATGACGGCAAGACACCATATGCATGAGTTAATGTTGCTTTAATAATATGCTTTGATGTAAGAATTTGCATACAACATGTATGGTCAAACCTGGCCAAGATGGCCACTTGGGGGACTGACAAAATCTGGTCTATGTGGACAGGTGGTCACTATAGACAGGATTTGTTATGCTTGTGTCAGTGGGAAAATTATGTAAGGGACCACCAAGAAAAGTGGTCACTTTTGCATTGTCCAGGTGGTCCTTGTAATAATAGTTTCAGGGCTAATACATGTACTAGTATCAGGTAACATGAAATGGGACAAACAAACAAATATAGGTGGTCACTTGTACAGGTTTGACTGTATTCACATACTTGCATATACATGTACCCTTGTTCGTGTTGAAACAAAAGTAACTTCAGAAAACACTAAAAGAAACTAATTTCAGAGCTCACAATGTTGTAAAATTACAACTATATGAAAGTACAAATATATTGTTAAAACTTGATATACACATATATCCACTATCTGCATTAACTATCTCGTTGATAAGATTACGAGGGGCATTCAATAAGTAATGTCCCTGACCCACTTCCAGTTGTCTGATCTAGATGAAATTTTGCATGTGTAATGAGTCATATCTCTATGGGTTATGTTGCAAAAACAGCTCTGAACTAATTGTGGTTACTGATTTACTGGTGTTTGAACTGAGTCAGGTGTGAAATGGACCAGGTTTGAAATTGAGCAAGTTGAGTGTCGCGCAGTGATCCGGTTTTTGTATTTGAAAGGACGCACACCAAAAGGGACTTTTGATGAAATGAAAAAAACTTATGGTGATGATGCCCCATCATATGACCTTGTAAAACGCTGGCATCCTGAATTCAAACAAGGCCGGAAGTCTGTGGAAACAGCTCCCAGACCTGGTCGTCCCTCTTCTGCCATTGATCAGGCATCTGTTGGAGGACCAACCTGGGTTGTCCTACAAGAACGGTGTCCAGAGCTACATCAAATGATGGGAGAAATGCAAAACTCTGGGTGGTTCCTATGAAGAGAAAGACTAATAACTGTGCCAAGTTTCATTAATCTCCTGCTATGGAAAATGGGTCAGGGACATTACTTATTGAATGCCCCTCGTATTATGGTATAGAAATGTATGAACACATATGAACACATATGAACTTTCATGAAAACACCCCAGTATTTCATATTAGTATTTTGTTCATATGTTAATGTTGCACCTTTGAGCTAAAACTGTTATTGTAAAGCCTTAACAAAACTTAATGGCTGCCGATTGATAGTTACTTAGGCATGGTACAAAATGTATTTAGTGTCGGGTTTGTAAGATTATTTGTGCTTGAATGAAAAATCTATGCACAGCATGCAGAAAAGATGGAAGACTGTCGCCTTGCAAAAAATACACTTGTGAAGAGAAGATGACTTTTCGCTGTCCTAAATCCAATATTTTGATGCTTTGTCTCTGACCAGAAGTGGACTAGTCTCATTTTCTTTCAAAACTCCCACTTAAACTTACATCTTATACAGCTTAATAATATTATGTTTTGGGATGTTAAACATATTTTAAAGTCAGTTACCCATTGCCAAACATTTCTTTCATAAAATGTATGAGTTTAGCATTTAAATGTAGTCATAACTTTCCAAAAGTCTGTTTACAGTACTGAAGTACAAGAATATATTTGGAAATATCTTTATCAGCGTTAAGGAAAACTGTTGGATCACGAATTTTGCTTGATAGGTTGAATTTGTAAGGCTTGTTGTAAGGAGAAGCTGGTTGAGCATAACTATGCGATTATCGACGTGCCAGTGGTAAACATGTACATGTGTGTAGTTTCATTGTACAGATACGCAGCTATGTTGTAAATAAACAGCCCTTTTGTAAACAACTCCTGTATTGTGCCATTTCTTTTCTGCGTGTTTGTTTTATTTCTTGTTGGGTGAAATGTAATTTCAGTGATAAATGCATGAAATTTTATTGTTTTGTTTTTTTAAAATAAGTTTCTGAGTGTATGGTGAATGTACAAATTAAAGTAAATGTTATGACACAATCTTGCTATTAGTGCACGTGTCAAAAGCGACGACGAACGGCCGTATGAGGTACTGCTCCATGTCATGTAGTCAATGTGTTAGAACAGTGCACGGTCTATAAGCGCCGACTAACGATCTTATGGGGTACTGCAATCAATCGTGTAACTAAATTGTCGTTGACTACTAAGTTAAAAGTAGGGGGAAATGGCATTAGAGTACTAGTAATTCAGTACGGTATTGACTTATTCTAGTCGGATTCTGTTGAAACTCTATCTTACATGGGGTCTGCATGGGGGGTTCTGACAACGCTTTAATTACGCTATGGCCGACAACTTTTTGCATTGAACTCACGAAGGCCGGCAACGCTGTACGCTAAATTCTACAGAGATGGCGGCAGCGAATTTCGGGCTCTGGGGACTCGCTGAGTTCCTTGAAATTTTGAATCTCTGAAACTCTATTTCATGCTTTTTTGGGGGAACTTTTCGCTTACCGATAAAGCTAAGTTTAATGGCACATCTAAATTATATATACATGTCCACGACTATTGAAATCACTATTCTCTTTAAGTTGTGTAGTTTGGAGTCTTTTATATCATCACCCCCACCTAACTCCTTCTGCTTTTCCCCCTACCCGTTCTCCTTTTCCCCCGGACTTCTCCTTAACCCCCGCTGTACTTCTGCTGTGCCCCCGTCCTTCTTCTTGGCCCCCGGTGTACTTCTGCTTGCCCCCCGCCCTTCTGCTTAACCCCCAATGGCCGCCGTCAACCCGAATTTCACGTAGTCGACACGAAAATCGTTCAGAAAGCAACAATAACGGTCGCGCCACGGAACATGAAATAGCCTATTCTCAATGACACATTTTGGGCCACCTTTCTGCCAAGTGGCGTTTCACAACTCCTTCCCAGCAAGGAGGTTCCCTCTTTCAACCTCCTTGTTCCCAGTCTTTACTTCAAAGGCTCGCCCTCTCGGTGAAGGGCGTATGCATCCGCCCCGTCAGCATCGGGTACTCACACGAAAGTCGTGCCTAAACACCCTGCACGGCAACGATACACGGTCTCATATAGCCTATGGTCTGGCAAACAATCTTGGCCACCTCTCTACCAAGTGGCGTCGTACAAATCGCGCTCAATCTCGAGAACACTTCTGCAAATTCGGGTGAGAAGCGGCTTGGATCATGGACGGCTCGAGTGGCTATATGGACTATTGCGCAATTCTGGCGATAGCTGTTACCGCTCTCTCCAAACCGCTTCTCACCCGACTTTGCAGAAGTATTCTCGAGATTGAGCGCGATTTGTACGACGCCACTTGGTAGAGAGGTGGCCAAGATTGTTTGCCAGACCATAGGATATATGAGACCGTGTATCGTTGCCGTGCAGGGTGTTTAGGCACGACTTTCGTGTGAGTACCCGATGCTGACGGTGCGGATGCATACGCCCTTCACCGAGAGGGCGAGCTTTTTCAGTTCAGACTGGGAAGGAGTTGTGAAACGCCACTTGGCAGAAAGGTGGCCCAAAATGTGTCATTGAGAATAGGCTATTTCATGTTCCGTGGCGCGACCGTTATTGTTGCTTTCTGAACGATTTTCGTGTCGACTACGTGAAATTCGGGTTGACGGCGGCCATTGGGGGTTAAGCAGAAGGGCGGGGGGCAAGCAGAAGTACACCGGGGGCCAAGAAGAAGGACGGGGGCACAGCAGAAGTACAGCGGGGGTTAAGGAGAAGTCCGGGGGAAAAGGAGAACGGGTAGGGGGAAAAGCAGAAGGAGTTAGGTGGGGGTGTATCATAAGTTTCGTTCCCGAAACCTGCCCGGTCGGTCCCCGGTTTGGAAATGTGACGTAGGCCGTAATTGTGTTTACTTCACGAGTATCTACATGGATGTACATGATAAATTATGTGATGACTAAGTTACAACTTGAACTTGTTGAACGTATACCCCCCCAAAATTGCGCCAATGTGAAGTTTCAAAAGCAGGCTAGAAGGCTCGTACGAGTGACGCAAATTTTAGGGGACTGAACTAAACGAAACTGAAAGGTCGCATTTTATCCATTTTTTTTAAAACATGCACCTTTACAATGCTACACCCTTTGTCTTGTCCAATAGTAGAACATTCCACACTTCCCCATCAGTTGTGACGTTATAAGTGTTGCCTAGCTGCGTTTAGAACAACCAAAGACTTGGAACAACAAAGTTCCACGGATGAGCGCTAACCGTTGTTACTGTCACTGATCACAGACTCGTGACAAATAAACTAGCCAAATGTGGGACTTCATAGTAACGATCTCTAGCTGTTTGTGCTTTTGTAAGTCCAACAAAGTGTCACCTTTAGGGGGTGGAGATCCGAAAGATGAAACAGCACCTGGACAGGAGGAGATGGACCGCGGGACCACCGGTGAGTCTGGTATACGTAGTAGGGTACTGCGTTAACGGCGTCTGCAGTTTATTGTTTTTAGTTATGGAATGGAATTAAAATTCGGTCGTTATGTTAAAGCTGTATTTCTATCCGTCAAAATGGGCTTGTAGTACGTTTGTGATAGAAGGGAGATTTGTTTAAACCCACCCTATCACATCCTATAGATAACTTCTACAAGATCTAAACTTGTCTCAGTAAAACGACCACCGCCTAACTACGTTTTCACATATATTGTTCCAGAATGTTCCGTAATCACCGTACAGCCTCCTATGTCCCAGCCAAGACCGAGCAAGTCGTCGGCTGACGTCCTTGCCGAGTTGCGTGAAGACGGCCTGTTGCCCCTTAACACACGGGGCGAGTCCGTCGCTTTCCAGGTGCTGCTAGACAAGCCCGCCTCCGAGCCCGACGCGCCCCCTTGCCGTCCAGTAAAGCTTGAGAAACTGGAGGAAACTCTCCAGGAGAGGCGCGAACGGGTCAAGAAGGAGCCCGCGGGATCACGCACTCAACTGAGACAGAAACTCAGCGACGCCGCCAACAGACGTGACGTGGGTTATGCTATATGATATGATATGATATCATGACATTTCATCTTTAGTCAACAAGCTGATTATCATCACAGAAGTTTTGGAAATTCTAATGATAAAGAGAATTTGAAAGAAAAGACGAAAAGCAGAGAACAATATATATAGGCTGTCAACGTCGGCACAATTGATGGCTAAATGCTATGAGCTAAATGTTTTTGTATGTATCCGTCTGAACAGGAGATGTTGGCAGATAGGTCACGAAAACTTGCAGAGAAATCGAGGAGAGCGAAAACCAAGGCTAGAGCAGCCGCTAACAACCGCAAGAGCACCGCCTTTGTCATCACCTCTGTCAGCGACACGGACGCCATCGTTCCCCGGGACTCGGAGAAGGCGCAGGCTTTGGAGAAACGTCTGAACAGGAGGAGAGAAAGAGTCGCGAAAAGGACCACCGCCGTAGACCTGGAGAAACAGCAGGAGTTAGCAGCTGAACGCAGGAAGGTGAGCTTAATTCCAGTATTCTCCAAGCAGAGGTTGAGTATTGGTCAGGTTTTTTGCCGGCTCGCTTCCGTCGTTGGCGTTGCTCCAAGCTAGCTTGGACTGCATTCGCTACTGTTGAAATATCGACAAGAAGGGCAGAATTCTAAGTTGTTTGGATCAGCGAACGGCAAATGATGTTTTATCACAGTACCAGTCTGTAGCTTGCCATGTGTGTATCTTAAGATTTTGAGAGAGACTTAGATAAACTTTTTGGTAGTTATGAACTTTTTTACACGCCTGTTGCAGGAGAAAAGGAACAAGGAGGCACGGAAATTAAAGAGGATGAGGATGACTAGCTGGGACGTGGCGCTAGACTTCTGATCCTGATGAGGTTTAGGGCCGCAGAAATGTCCAGGACAAGGCTGGTTTATAAAAACACATCTGTTGGATCTTATACCTCCATGCAAGAAATGGAAAAGTACATGTATGGACGTGTTATCCATTGTTAGTTATGTTTCCAAACAGACCAGTTGTAGATGGATTGGTCAACCCAAAAAATGTTATACATAAAAGTAAAAAAAAAAATGTTCTTTCAAACATACGTTAAAGTTCGCCACCGGGATGTTGTTGTTATGCTTTAAAAGGGGTTTATTATATTTCAGCCATACCATATATGGTATGGTGAAATATATTATGTTCGTAATGTTTCTTTCTTTCTCCTGTCAAATCTTCAAAGCGATTCATCTCCGTCGTTCCGTGACCAAATGACCTGAAATTTGGCACAAGGGTAGAGTAGGTCAATACCAAGGTGCTGTTTTCCTCATTTTTTTCATATCTGCCTCTAAAATGATTTTATTGAAGTTTAAAGGTCATGTTTTGACCAAAACGGTATATTGTGGCCCCATGTTCCCTTGAATTACCATGGAATGACCTTAAATTTGGTGTAGATAGGCATTAGATAGTTGGTAAAATGATCCAAGTAAAATTTTTGGCATAAACCAATTTCAAATTATTAATTTCTGCACTTTTCTGAGGGGAAATTGGTTTTCTTTCGGTCTTCTCCCGTGAACTCCAGTGACCCCAGAGCCCACACGTGCCAGGTGCCAGCGGTCTGGGGAGAGCGAGAGTTAATTACTTTTTGGACGCCAGCCAATCAGCGACGAGAAAGGCGAATGCTAGTTAATATTCATAAGCGGGGCCTTGCAATCCCGTATATACTTAAGGTCGCAGCCCACAGTATTTCTACGCGACCCCCGTGGTCTATTACGTAGGAGTAAAAAAGTAGTGCGGCCGAAATCTGGAAGCGCCTGTAAACACCGTAACGTGAACGGCAGTGGGGGATGAGCTTTGCTATATGGTAGTACAAGGAGTCGACTTTCAGGTGGTATGTGTAAGGTTTTGATGTTTGTTCATTTGGTGTATAAATGCGCGTGACCTTTACAGCTGCCTACCCCTGTGAGTCGGCTGCAGTTCCGCATGACCCCGCATGACCCCATTTAAAAGAGGTCTTTACAAAAATTCAAAACGACAACTTTTTTTGTTTTTCAATTATTTTGGTAGGTTATACCCTCGACTTCAACATATTAGTTTGTCGTGCTTGAAAACTGCACCCTGCTATGATTTTATCAGCGTCGATGTCAGTCACCTTGTGGTCCTTAACTATAGAAATCCCCATAGGCCGAAAACTGTGTTCTGCTACCTTGAACCACAGCGGGGATCGGCCCGGAATTGCAAGCAAAGTTGTATTCGACCAAAATCACATGGCATATTGACTATTGACGTCGGCTCACTTCAAAACGTGCCAGTTTTACAGCGTCAGAACCGCCGTTGCCATGGCAACGTCACTATGGCCCCGCCCTATGCTTAACTATGGGACTCAGCGTGGAATTGCCGTTGGCCGGAACCCCGTTCACCCCCCCCCCCCCCCTTTTCTGTCGCAACGAAGCCGCATGCTAACTCTAAATGATTCAGAAAGTTAGAATATGCACCTTGGAACTTTTTTTAGAACAGAAACCCAACCGGAATTGTACATTTGTCCGGAGAACGGGACCCCTGACAGCTCCCCCAGATTGGCCTTGTACGGGACCTGCCCTTGTGCTGGGTGCCGAAGTACGAAGTTGGCAATATCTCAGCAACCGCTTGTATGTCTGGACTAAAATTTGGTACAGTTCTATATCTTGACTTGTTTTATTATATAAAGCAAAGAAATTCAAGTTCAAGTTCGTTTAAGGTCGCAGCCCACAGTATTTCTACGCGACCCCCGTGGTCTATTACGTAGGAGTAAAAAAGTAGTGCGGCCGAAATCTGGAAGCGCCTGTAAACACCGTAACGTGAACGGCAGTGGGGGATGAGCTTTGCTATATGGTAGTACAAGGAGTCGACTTTCAGGTGGTATGTGTAAGGTTTTGATGTTTGTTCATTTGGTGTATAAATGCGCGTGACCTTTACAGCTGCCTACCCCTGTGAGTCGGCTGCAGTTCCGCATGACCCCGCATGACCCCATTTAAAAGAGGTCTTTACAAAAATTCAAAACGACAACTTTTTTTGTTTTTCAATTATTTTGGTAGGTTATACCCTCGACTTCAACATATTAGTTTGTCGTGCTTGAAAACTGCACCCTGCTATGATTTTATCAGCGTCGATGTCAGTCACCTTGTGGTCCTTAACTATAGAAATCCCCATAGGCCGAAAACTGTGTTCTGCTACCTTGAACCACAGCGGGGATCGGCCCGGAATTGCAAGCAAAGTTGTATTCGACCAAAATCACATGGCATATTGACTATTGACGTCGGCTCACTTCAAAACGTGCCAGTTTTACAGCGTCAGAACCGCCGTTGCCATGGCAACGTCACTATGGCCCCGCCCTATGCTTAACTATGGGACTCAGCGTGGAATTGCCGTTGGCCGGAACCCCGTTCACCCCCCCCCCCCCCCCTTTTCTGTCGCAACGAAGCCGCATGCTAACTCTAAATGATTCAGAAAGTTAGAATATGCACCTTGGAACTTTTTTTAGAACAGAAACCCAACCGGAATTGTACATTTGTCCGGAGAACGGGACCCCTGACAGCTCCCCCAGATTGGCCTTGTACGGGACCTGCCCTTGTGCTGGGTGCCGAAGTACGAAGTTGGCAATATCTCAGCAACCGCTTGTATGTCTGGACTAAAATTTGGTACAGTTCTATATCTTGACTTGTTTTATTATATAAAGCAAAAGAAATTCAAGTTCAAGTTCGTTTAAGGTCGCAGCCCACAGTATTTCTACGCGACCCCCGTGGTCTATTACGTAGGAGTAAAAAAGTAGTGCGGCCGAAATCTGGAAGCGCCTGTAAACACCGTAACGTGAACGGCAGTGGGGGATGAGCTTTGCTATATGGTAGTACAAGGAGTCGACTTTCAGGTGGTATGTGTAAGGTTTTGATGTTTGTTCATTTGGTGTATAAATGCGCGTGACCTTTACAGCTGCCTACCCCTGTGAGTCGGCTGCAGTTCCGCATGACCCCGCATGACCCCATTTAAAAGAGGTCTTTACAAAAATTCAAAACGACAACTTTTTTTGTTTTTCAATTATTTTGGTAGGTTATACCCTCGACTTCAACATATTAGTTTGTCGTGCTTGAAAACTGCACCCTGCTATGATTTTATCAGCGTCGATGTCAGTCACCTTGTGGTCCTTAACTATAGAAATCCCCATAGGCCGAAAACTGTGTTCTGCTACCTTGAACCACAGCGGGGATCGGCCCGGAATTGCAAGCAAAGTTGTATTCGACCAAAATCACATGGCATATTGACTATTGACGTCGGCTCACTTCAAAACGTGCCAGTTTTACAGCGTCAGAACCGCCGTTGCCATGGCAACGTCACTATGGCCCCGCCCTATGCTTAACTATGGGACTCAGCGTGGAATTGCCGTTGGCCGGAACCCCGTTCACCCCCCCCCCCCTTTTCTGTCGCAACGAAGCCGCATGCTAACTCTAAATGATTCAGAAAGTTAGAATATGCACCTTGGAACTTTTTTTAGAACAGAAACCCAACCGGAATTGTACATTTGTCCGGAGAACGGGACCCCTGACAGCTCCCCCAGATTGGCCTTGTACGGGACCTGCCCTTGTGCTGGGTGCCGAAGTACGAAGTTGGCAATATCTCAGCAACCGCTTGTATGTCTGGACTAAAATTTGGTACAGTTCTATATCTTGACTTGTTTTATTATATAAAGCAAAAGAAATTCAAGTTCAAGTTCGTTTAAGGTCGCAGCCCACAGTATTTCTACGCGACCCCCGTGGTCTATTACGTAGGAGTAAAAAAGTAGTGCGGCCGAAATCTGGAAGCGCCTGTAAACACCGTAACGTGAACGGCAGTGGGGGATGAGCTTTGCTATATGGTAGTACAAGGAGTCGACTTTCAGGTGGTATGTGTAAGGTTTTGATGTTTGTTCATTTGGTGTATAAATGCGCGTGACCTTTACAGCTGCCTACCCCTGTGAGTCGGCTGCAGTTCCGCATGACCCCGCATGACCCCATTTAAAAGAGGTCTTTACAAAAATTCAAAACGACAACTTTTTTTGTTTTTCAATTATTTTGGTAGGTTATACCCTCGACTTCAACATATTAGTTTGTCGTGCTTGAAAACTGCACCCTGCTATGATTTTATCAGCGTCGATGTCAGTCACCTTGTGGTCCTTAACTATAGAAATCCCCATAGGCCGAAAACTGTGTTCTGCTACCTTGAACCACAGCGGGGATCGGCCCGGAATTGCAAGCAAAGTTGTATTCGACCAAAATCACATGGCATATTGACTATTGACGTCGGCTCACTTCAAAACGTGCCAGTTTTACAGCGTCAGAACCGCCGTTGCCATGGCAACGTCACTATGGCCCCGCCCTATGCTTAACTATGGGACTCAGCGTGGAATTGCCGTTGGCCGGAACCCCGTTCACCCCCCCCCCCCCCCCCCCTTTTCTGTCGCAACGAAGCCGCATGCTAACTCTAAATGATTCAGAAAGTTAGAATATGCACCTTGGAACTTTTTTTAGAACAGAAACCCAACCGGAATTGTACATTTGTCCGGAGAACGGGACCCCTGACAGCTCCCCCAGATTGGCCTTGTACGGGACCTGCCCTTGTGCTGGGTGCCGAAGTACGAAGTTGGCAATATCTCAGCAACCGCTTGTATGTCTGGACTAAAATTTGGTACAGTTCTATATCTTGACTTGTTTTATTATATAAAGCAAAAGAAATTCAAGTTCAAGTTCGTTTAAGGTCGCAGCCCACAGTATTTCTACGCGACCCCCGTGGTCTATTACGTAGGAGTAAAAAAGTAGTGCGGCCGAAATCTGGAAGCGCCTGTAAACACCGTAACGTGAACGGCAGTGGGGGATGAGCTTTGCTATATGGTAGTACAAGGAGTCGACTTTCAGGTGGTATGTGTAAGGTTTTGATGTTTGTTCATTTGGTGTATAAATGCGCGTGACCTTTACAGCTGCCTACCCCTGTGAGTCGGCTGCAGTTCCGCATGACCCCGCATGACCCCATTTAAAAGAGGTCTTTACAAAAATTCAAAACGACAACTTTTTTTGTTTTTCAATTATTTTGGTAGGTTATACCCTCGACTTCAACATATTAGTTTGTCGTGCTTGAAAACTGCACCCTGCTATGATTTTATCAGCGTCGATGTCAGTCACCTTGTGGTCCTTAACTATAGAAATCCCCATAGGCCGAAAACTGTGTTCTGCTACCTTGAACCACAGCGGGGATCGGCCCGGAATTGCAAGCAAAGTTGTATTCGACCAAAATCACATGGCATATTGACTATTGACGTCGGCTCACTTCAAAACGTGCCAGTTTTACAGCGTCAGAACCGCCGTTGCCATGGCAACGTCACTATGGCCCCGCCCTATGCTTAACTATGGGACTCAGCGTGGAATTGCCGTTGGCCGGAACCCCGTTCACCCCCCCCCCCTTTTCTGTCGCAACGAAGCCGCATGCTAACTCTAAATGATTCAGAAAGTTAGAATATGCACCTTGGAACTTTTTTTAGAACAGAAACCCAACCGGAATTGTACATTTGTCCGGAGAACGGGACCCCTGACAGCTCCCCCAGATTGGCCTTGTACGGGACCTGCCCTTGTGCTGGGTGCCGAAGTACGAAGTTGGCAATATCTCAGCAACCGCTTGTATGTCTGGACTAAAATTTGGTACAGTTCTATATCTTGACTTGTTTTATTATATAAAGCAAAAGAAATTCAAGTTCAAGTTCGTTTAAGGTCGCAGCCCACAGTATTTCTACGCGACCCCCGTGGTCTATTACGTAGGAGTAAAAAAGTAGTGCGGCCGAAATCTGGAAGCGCCTGTAAACACCGTAACGTGAACGGCAGTGGGGGATGAGCTTTGCTATATGGTAGTACAAGGAGTCGACTTTCAGGTGGTATGTGTAAGGTTTTGATGTTTGTTCATTTGGTGTATAAATGCGCGTGACCTTTACAGCTGCCTACCCCTGTGAGTCGGCTGCAGTTCCGCATGACCCCGCATGACCCCATTTAAAAGAGGTCTTTACAAAAATTCAAAACGACAACTTTTTTTGTTTTTCAATTATTTTGGTAGGTTATACCCTCGACTTCAACATATTAGTTTGTCGTGCTTGAAAACTGCACCCTGCTATGATTTTATCAGCGTCGATGTCAGTCACCTTGTGGTCCTTAACTATAGAAATCCCCATAGGCCGAAAACTGTGTTCTGCTACCTTGAACCACAGCGGGGATCGGCCCGGAATTGCAAGCAAAGTTGTATTCGACCAAAATCACATGGCATATTGACTATTGACGTCGGCTCACTTCAAAACGTGCCAGTTTTACAGCGTCAGAACCGCCGTTGCCATGGCAACGTCACTATGGCCCCGCCCTATGCTTAACTATGGGACTCAGCGTGGAATTGCCGTTGGCCGGAACCCCGTTCACCCCCCCCCCCCTTTTCTGTCGCAACGAAGCCGCATGCTAACTCTAAATGATTCAGAAAGTTAGAATATGCACCTTGGAACTTTTTTTAGAACAGAAACCCAACCGGAATTGTACATTTGTCCGGAGAACGGGACCCCTGACAGCTCCCCCAGATTGGCCTTGTACGGGACCTGCCCTTGTGCTGGGTGCCGAAGTACGAAGTTGGCAATATCTCAGCAACCGCTTGTATGTCTGGACTAAAATTTGGTACAGTTCTATATCTTGACTTGTTTTATTATATAAAGCAAAAGAAATTCAAGTTCAAGTTCGTTTAAGGTCGCAGCCCACAGTATTTCTACGCGACCCCCGTGGTCTATTACGTAGGAGTAAAAAAGTAGTGCGGCCGAAATCTGGAAGCGCCTGTAAACACCGTAACGTGAACGGCAGTGGGGGATGAGCTTTGCTATATGGTAGTACAAGGAGTCGACTTTCAGGTGGTATGTGTAAGGTTTTGATGTTTGTTCATTTGGTGTATAAATGCGCGTGACCTTTACAGCTGCCTACCCCTGTGAGTCGGCTGCAGTTCCGCATGACCCCGCATGACCCCATTTAAAAGAGGTCTTTACAAAAATTCAAAACGACAACTTTTTTTGTTTTTCAATTATTTTGGTAGGTTATACCCTCGACTTCAACATATTAGTTTGTCGTGCTTGAAAACTGCACCCTGCTATGATTTTATCAGCGTCGATGTCAGTCACCTTGTGGTCCTTAACTATAGAAATCCCCATAGGCCGAAAACTGTGTTCTGCTACCTTGAACCACAGCGGGGATCGGCCCGGAATTGCAAGCAAAGTTGTATTCGACCAAAATCACATGGCATATTGACTATTGACGTCGGCTCACTTCAAAACGTGCCAGTTTTACAGCGTCAGAACCGCCGTTGCCATGGCAACGTCACTATGGCCCCGCCCTATGCTTAACTATGGGACTCAGCGTGGAATTGCCGTTGGCCGGAACCCCGTTCACCCCCCCCCCTTTTCTGTCGCAACGAAGCCGCATGCTAACTCTAAATGATTCAGAAAGTTAGAATATGCACCTTGGAACTTTTTTTAGAACAGAAACCCAACCGGAATTGTACATTTGTCCGGAGAACGGGACCCCTGACAGCTCCCCCAGATTGGCCTTGTACGGGACCTGCCCTTGTGCTGGGTGCCGAAGTACGAAGTTGGCAATATCTCAGCAACCGCTTGTATGTCTGGACTAAAATTTGGTACAGTTCTATATCTTGACTTGTTTTATTATATAAAGCAAAAGAAATTCAAGTTCAACCACAGCGGGGATCGGCCCGGAATTGCAAGCAAAGTTGTATTCGACCAAAATCACATGGCATATTGACTATTGACGTCGGCTCACTTCAAAACGTGCCAGTTTTACAGCGTCAGAACCGCCGTTGCCATGGCAACGTCACTATGGCCCCGCCCTATGCTTAACTATGGGACTCAGCGTGGAATTGCCGTTGGCCGGAACCCCGTTCACCCCCCCCCCCCTTTTCTGTCGCAACGAAGCCGCATGCTAACTCTAAATGATTCAGAAAGTTAGAATATGCACCTTGGAACTTTTTTTAGAACAGAAACCCAACCGGAATTGTACATTTGTCCGGAGAACGGGACCCCTGACAGCTCCCCCAGATTGGCCTTGTACGGGACCTGCCCTTGTGCTGGGTGCCGAAGTACGAAGTTGGCAATATCTCAGCAACCGCTTGTATGTCTGGACTAAAATTTGGTACAGTTCTATATCTTGACTTGTTTTATTATATAAAGCAAAAGAAATTCAAGTTCAAGTTCGTTTAATTTGAACCACAGCGGGGATCGGCCCGGAATTGCAAGCAAAGTTGTATTCGACCAAAATCACATGGCATATTGACTATTGACGTCGGCTCACTTCAAAACGTGCCAGTTTTACAGCGTCAGAACCGCCGTTGCCATGGCAACGTCACTATGGCCCCGCCCTATGCTTAACTATGGGACTCAGCGTGGAATTGCCGTTGGCCGGAACCCCGTTCACCCCCCCCCCCCCCCTTTTCTGTCGCAACGAAGCCGCATGCTAACTCTAAATGATTCAGAAAGTTAGAATATGCACCTTGGAACTTTCTTTAGAACAGAAACCCAACCGGAATTGTACATTTGTCCGGAGAACGGGACCCCTGACAGCTCCCCCAGATTGGCCTTGTACGGGACCTGCCCTTGTGCTGGGTGCCGAAGTACGAAGTTGGCAATATCTCAGCAACCGCTTGTATGTCTGGACTAAAATTTGGTACAGTTCTATATCTTGACTTGTTTTATTATATAAAGCAAAAGAAATTCAAGTTCAAGTTCGTTTAAACCACAGCGGGGATCGGCCCGGAATTGCAAGCAAAGTTGTATTCGACCAAAATCACATGGCATATTGACTATTGACGTCGGCTCACTTCAAAACGTGCCAGTTTTACAGCGTCAGAACCGCCGTTGCCATGGCAACGTCACTATGGCCCCGCCCTATGCTTAACTATGGGACTCAGCGTGGAATTGCCGTTGGCCGGAACCCCGTTCACCCCCCCCCCCCCCCCTTTTCTGTCGCAACGAAGCCGCATGCTAACTCTAAATGATTCAGAAAGTTAGAATATGCACCTTGGAACTTTTTTTAGAACAGAAACCCAACCGGAATTGTACATTTGTCCGGAGAACGGGACCCCTGACAGCTCCCCCAGATTGGCCTTGTACGGGACCTGCCCTTGTGCTGGGTGCCGAAGTACGAAGTTGGCAATATCTCAGCAACCGCTTGTATGTCTGGACTAAAATTTGGTACAGTTCTATATCTTGACTTGTTTTATTATATAAAGCAAAAGAAATTCAAGTTCAAGTTCGTTTAAGGTCGCAGCCCACAGTATTTCTACGCGACCCCCGTGGTCTATTACGTAGGAGTAAAAAAGTAGTGCGGCCGAAATCTGGAAGCGCCTGTAAACACCGTAACGTGAACGGCAGTGGGGGATGAGCTTTGCTATATGGTAGTACAAGGAGTCGACTTTCAGGTGGTATGTGTAAGGTTTTGATGTTTGTTCATTTGGTGTATAAATGCGCGTGACCTTTACAGCTGCCTACCCCTGTGAGTCGGCTGCAGTTCCGCATGACCCCGCATGACCCCATTTAAAAGAGGTCTTTACAAAAATTCAAAACGACAACTTTTTTTGTTTTTCAATTATTTTGGTAGGTTATACCCTCGACTTCAACATATTAGTTTGTCGTGCTTGAAAACTGCACCCTGCTATGATTTTATCAGCGTCGATGTCAGTCACCTTGTGGTCCTTAACTATAGAAATCCCCATAGGCCGAAAACTGTGTTCTGCTACCTTGAACCACAGCGGGGATCGGCCCGGAATTGCAAGCAAAGTTGTATTCGACCAAAATCACATGGCATATTGACTATTGACGTCGGCTCACTTCAAAACGTGCCAGTTTTACAGCGTCAGAACCGCCGTTGCCATGGCAACGTCACTATGGCCCCGCCCTATGCTTAACTATGGGACTCAGCGTGGAATTGCCGTTGGCCGGAACCCCGTTCACCCCCCCCCCTTTTCTGTCGCAACGAAGCCGCATGCTAACTCTAAATGATTCAGAAAGTTAGAATATGCACCTTGGAACTTTTTTTAGAACAGAAACCCAACCGGAATTGTACATTTGTCCGGAGAACGGGACCCCTGACAGCTCCCCCAGATTGGCCTTGTACGGGACCTGCCCTTGTGCTGGGTGCCGAAGTACGAAGTTGGCAATATCTCAGCAACCGCTTGTATGTCTGGACTAAAATTTGGTACAGTTCTATATCTTGACTTGTTTTATTATATAAAGCAAAAGAAATTCAAGTTCAAGTTCGTTTAAGGTCGCAGCCCACAGTATTTCTACGCGACCCCCGTGGTCTATTACGTAGGAGTAAAAAAGTAGTGCGGCCGAAATCTGGAAGCGCCTGTAAACACCGTAACGTGAACGGCAGTGGGGGATGAGCTTTGCTATATGGTAGTACAAGGAGTCGACTTTCAGGTGGTATGTGTAAGGTTTTGATGTTTGTTCATTTGGTGTATAAATGCGCGTGACCTTTACAGCTGCCTACCCCTGTGAGTCGGCTGCAGTTCCGCATGACCCCGCATGACCCCATTTAAAAGAGGTCTTTACAAAAATTCAAAACGACAACTTTTTTTGTTTTTCAATTATTTTGGTAGGTTATACCCTCGACTTCAACATATTAGTTTGTCGTGCTTGAAAACTGCACCCTGCTATGATTTTATCAGCGTCGATGTCAGTCACCTTGTGGTCCTTAACTATAGAAATCCCCATAGGCCGAAAACTGTGTTCTGCTACCTTGAACCACAGCGGGGATCGGCCCGGAATTGCAAGCAAAGTTGTATTCGACCAAAATCACATGGCATATTGACTATTGACGTCGGCTCACTTCAAAACGTGCCAGTTTTACAGCGTCAGAACCGCCGTTGCCATGGCAACGTCACTATGGCCCCGCCCTATGCTTAACTATGGGACTCAGCGTGGAATTGCCGTTGGCCGGAACCCCGTTCACCCCCCCCCCCCTTTTCTGTCGCAACGAAGCCGCATGCTAACTCTAAATGATTCAGAAAGTTAGAATATGCACCTTGGAACTTTTTTTAGAACAGAAACCCAACCGGAATTGTACATTTGTCCGGAGAACGGGACCCCTGACAGCTCCCCCAGATTGGCCTTGTACGGGACCTGCCCTTGTGCTGGGTGCCGAAGTACGAAGTTGGCAATATCTCAGCAACCGCTTGTATGTCTGGACTAAAATTTGGTACAGTTCTATATCTTGACTTGTTTTATTATATAAAGCAAAAGAAATTCAAGTTCAAGTTCGTTTAAGGTCGCAGCCCACAGTATTTCTACGCGACCCCCGTGGTCTATTACGTAGGAGTAAAAAAGTAGTG
Source organism: Branchiostoma floridae x Branchiostoma belcheri (assembly GCA_019207045.1). Taxonomy (NCBI): domain Eukaryota; kingdom Metazoa; phylum Chordata; class Leptocardii; order Amphioxiformes; family Branchiostomatidae; genus Branchiostoma; species Branchiostoma floridae x Branchiostoma belcheri. Next base: position 31,403,438 of record CM033024.1, on the reverse strand, counting down.
CGGCCGAAATCTGGAAGCGCCTGTAAACACCGTAACGTGAACGGCAGTGGGGGATGAGCTTTGCTATATGGTAGTACAAGGAGTCGACTTTCAGGTGGTATGTGTAAGGTTTTGATGTTTGTTCATTTGGTGTATAAATGCGCGTGACCTTTACAGCTGCCTACCCCTGTGAGTCGGCTGCAGTTCCGCATGACCCCGCATGACCCCATTTAAAAGAGGTCTTTACAAAAATTCAAAACGACAACTTTTTTTGTTTTTCAATTATTTTGGTAGGTTATACCCTCGACTTCAACATATTAGTTTGTCGTGCTTGAAAACTGCACCCTGCTATGATTTTATCAGCGTCGATGTCAGTCACCTTGTGGTCCTTAACTATAGAAATCCCCATAGGCCGAAAACTGTGTTCTGCTACCTTGAACCACAGCGGGGATCGGCCCGGAATTGCAAGCAAAGTTGTATTCGACCAAAATCACATGGCATATTGACTATTGACGTCGGCTCACTTCAAAACGTGCCAGTTTTACAGCGTCAGAACCGCCGTTGCCATGGCAACGTCACTATGGCCCCGCCCTATGCTTAACTATGGGACTCAGCGTGGAATTGCCGTTGGCCGGAACCCCGTTCACCCCCCCCCCCCCTTTTCTGTCGCAACGAAGCCGCATGCTAACTCTAAATGATTCAGAAAGTTAGAATATGCACCTTGGAACTTTTTTTAGAACAGAAACCCAACCGGAATTGTACATTTGTCCGGAGAACGGGACCCCTGACAGCTCCCCCAGATTGGCCTTGTACGGGACCTGCCCTTGTGCTGGGTGCCGAAGTACGAAGTTGGCAATATCTCAGCAACCGCTTGTATGTCTGGACTAAAATTTGGTACAGTTCTATATCTTGACTTGTTTTATTATATAAAGCAAAAGAAATTCAAGTTCAAGTTCGTTTAAGGTCGCAGCCCACAGTATTTCTACGCGACCCCCGTGGTCTATTACGTAGGAGTAAAAAAGTAGTGCGGCCGAAATCTGGAAGCGCCTGTAAACACCGTAACGTGAACGGCAGTGGGGGATGAGCTTTGCTATATGGTAGTACAAGGAGTCGACTTTCAGGTGGTATGTGTAAGGTTTTGATGTTTGTTCATTTGGTGTATAAATGCGCGTGACCTTTACAGCTGCCTACCCCTGTGAGTCGGCTGCAGTTCCGCATGACCCCGCATGACCCCATTTAAAAGAGGTCTTTACAAAAATTCAAAACGACAACTTTTTTTGTTTTTCAATTATTTTGGTAGGTTATACCCTCGACTTCAACATATTAGTTTGTCGTGCTTGAAAACTGCACCCTGCTATGATTTTATCAGCGTCGATGTCAGTCACCTTGTGGTCCTTAACTATAGAAATCCCCATAGGCCGAAAACTGTGTTCTGCTACCTTGAACCACAGCGGGGATCGGCCCGGAATTGCAAGCAAAGTTGTATTCGACCAAAATCACATGGCATATTGACTATTGACGTCGGCTCACTTCAAAACGTGCCAGTTTTACAGCGTCAGAACCGCCGTTGCCATGGCAACGTCACTATGGCCCCGCCCTATGCTTAACTATGGGACTCAGCGTGGAATTGCCGTTGGCCGGAACCCCGTTCACCCCCCCCCCTTTTCTGTCGCAACGAAGCCGCATGCTAACTCTAAATGATTCAGAAAGTTAGAATATGCACCTTGGAACTTTTTTTAGAACAGAAACCCAACCGGAATTGTACATTTGTCCGGAGAACGGGACCCCTGACAGCTCCCCCAGATTGGCCTTGTACGGGACCTGCCCTTGTGCTGGGTGCCGAAGTACGAAGTTGGCAATATCTCAGCAACCGCTTGTATGTCTGGACTAAAATTTGGTACAGTTCTATATCTTGACTTGTTTTATTATATAAAGCAAAAGAAATTCAAGTTCAAGTTCGTTTAAGGTCGCAGCCCACAGTATTTCTACGCGACCCCCGTGGTCTATTACGTAGGAGTAAAAAAGTAGTGCGGCCGAAATCTGGAAGCGCCTGTAAACACCGTAACGTGAACGGCAGTGGGGGATGAGCTTTGCTATATGGTAGTACAAGGAGTCGACTTTCAGGTGGTATGTGTAAGGTTTTGATGTTTGTTCATTTGGTGTATAAATGCGCGTGACCTTTACAGCTGCCTACCCCTGTGAGTCGGCTGCAGTTCCGCATGACCCCGCATGACCCCATTTAAAAGAGGTCTTTACAAAAATTCAAAACGACAACTTTTTTTGTTTTTCAATTATTTTGGTAGGTTATACCCTCGACTTCAACATATTAGTTTGTCGTGCTTGAAAACTGCACCCTGCTATGATTTTATCAGCGTCGATGTCAGTCACCTTGTGGTCCTTAACTATAGAAATCCCCATAGGCCGAAAACTGTGTTCTGCTACCTTGAACCACAGCGGGGATCGGCCCGGAATTGCAAGCAAAGTTGTATTCGACCAAAATCACATGGCATATTGACTATTGACGTCGGCTCACTTCAAAACGTGCCAGTTTTACAGCGTCAGAACCGCCGTTGCCATGGCAACGTCACTATGGCCCCGCCCTATGCTTAACTATGGGACTCAGCGTGGAATTGCCGTTGGCCGGAACCCCGTTCACCCCCCCCCCCTTTTCTGTCGCAACGAAGCCGCATGCTAACTCTAAATGATTCAGAAAGTTAGAATATGCACCTTGGAACTTTTTTTAGAACAGAAACCCAACCGGAATTGTACATTTGTCCGGAGAACGGGACCCCTGACAGCTCCCCCAGATTGGCCTTGTACGGGACCTGCCCTTGTGCTGGGTGCCGAAGTACGAAGTTGGCAATATCTCAGCAACCGCTTGTATGTCTGGACTAAAATTTGGTACAGTTCTATATCTTGACTTGTTTTATTATATAAAGCAAAAGAAATTCAAGTTCAAGTTCGTTTAATTTGAACCACAGCGGGGATCGGCCCGGAATTGCAAGCAAAGTTGTATTCGACCAAAATCACATGGCATATTGACTATTGACGTCGGCTCACTTCAAAACGTGCCAGTTTTACAGCGTCAGAACCGCCGTTGCCATGGCAACGTCACTATGGCCCCGCCCTATGCTTAACTATGGGACTCAGCGTGGAATTGCCGTTGGCCGGAACCCCGTTCACCCCCCCCCCCTTTTCTGTCGCAACGAAGCCGCATGCTAACTCTAAATGATTCAGAAAGTTAGAATATGCACCTTGGAACTTTCTTTAGAACAGAAACCCAACCGGAATTGTACATTTGTCCGGAGAACGGGACCCCTGACAGCTCCCCCAGATTGGCCTTGTACGGGACCTGCCCTTGTGCTGGGTGCCGAAGTACGAAGTTGGCAATATCTCAGCAACCGCTTGTATGTCTGGACTAAAATTTGGTACAGTTCTATATCTTGACTTGTTTTATTATATAAAGCAAAAGAAATTCAAGTTCAAGTTCGTTTAAACCACAGCGGGGATCGGCCCGGAATTGCAAGCAAAGTTGTATTCGACCAAAATCACATGGCATATTGACTATTGACGTCGGCTCACTTCAAAACGTGCCAGTTTTACAGCGTCAGAACCGCCGTTGCCATGGCAACGTCACTATGGCCCCGCCCTATGCTTAACTATGGGACTCAGCGTGGAATTGCCGTTGGCCGGAACCCCGTTCACCCCCCCCCCCCTTTTCTGTCGCAACGAAGCCGCATGCTAACTCTAAATGATTCAGAAAGTTAGAATATGCACCTTGGAACTTTTTTTAGAACAGAAACCCAACCGGAATTGTACATTTGTCCGGAGAACGGGACCCCTGACAGCTCCCCCAGATTGGCCTTGTACGGGACCTGCCCTTGTGCTGGGTGCCGAAGTACGAAGTTGGCAATATCTCAGCAACCGCTTGTATGTCTGGACTAAAATTTGGTACAGTTCTATATCTTGACTTGTTTTATTATATAAAGCAAAAGAAATTCAAGTTCAAGTTCGTTTAAGGTCGCAGCCCACAGTATTTCTACGCGACCCCCGTGGTCTATTACGTAGGAGTAAAAAAGTAGTGCGGCCGAAATCTGGAAGCGCCTGTAAACACCGTAACGTGAACGGCAGTGGGGGATGAGCTTTGCTATATGGTAGTACAAGGAGTCGACTTTCAGGTGGTATGTGTAAGGTTTTGATGTTTGTTCATTTGGTGTATAAATGCGCGTGACCTTTACAGCTGCCTACCCCTGTGAGTCGGCTGCAGTTCCGCATGACCCCGCATGACCCCATTTAAAAGAGGTCTTTACAAAAATTCAAAACGACAACTTTTTTTGTTTTTCAATTATTTTGGTAGGTTATACCCTCGACTTCAACATATTAGTTTGTCGTGCTTGAAAACTGCACCCTGCTATGATTTTATCAGCGTCGATGTCAGTCACCTTGTGGTCCTTAACTATAGAAATCCCCATAGGCCGAAAACTGTGTTCTGCTACCTTGAACCACAGCGGGGATCGGCCCGGAATTGCAAGCAAAGTTGTATTCGACCAAAATCACATGGCATATTGACTATTGACGTCGGCTCACTTCAAAACGTGCCAGTTTTACAGCGTCAGAACCGCCGTTGCCATGGCAACGTCACTATGGCCCCGCCCTATGCTTAACTATGGGACTCAGCGTGGAATTGCCGTTGGCCGGAACCCCGTTCACCCCCCCCCCCCCTTTTCTGTCGCAACGAAGCCGCATGCTAACTCTAAATGATTCAGAAAGTTAGAATATGCACCTTGGAACTTTTTTTAGAACAGAAACCCAACCGGAATTGTACATTTGTCCGGAGAACGGGACCCCTGACAGCTCCCCCAGATTGGCCTTGTACGGGACCTGCCCTTGTGCTGGGTGCCGAAGTACGAAGTTGGCAATATCTCAGCAACCGCTTGTATGTCTGGACTAAAATTTGGTACAGTTCTATATCTTGACTTGTTTTATTATATAAAGCAAAAGAAATTCAAGTTCAAGTTCGTTTAAGGTCGCAGCCCACAGTATTTCTACGCGACCCCCGTGGTCTATTACGTAGGAGTAAAAAAGTAGTGCGGCCGAAATCTGGAAGCGCCTGTAAACACCGTAACGTGAACGGCAGTGGGGGATGAGCTTTGCTATATGGTAGTACAAGGAGTCGACTTTCAGGTGGTATGTGTAAGGTTTTGATGTTTGTTCATTTGGTGTATAAATGCGCGTGACCTTTACAGCTGCCTACCCCTGTGAGTCGGCTGCAGTTCCGCATGACCCCGCATGACCCCATTTAAAAGAGGTCTTTACAAAAATTCAAAACGACAACTTTTTTTGTTTTTCAATTATTTTGGTAGGTTATACCCTCGACTTCAACATATTAGTTTGTCGTGCTTGAAAACTGCACCCTGCTATGATTTTATCAGCGTCGATGTCAGTCACCTTGTGGTCCTTAACTATAGAAATCCCCATAGGCCGAAAACTGTGTTCTGCTACCTTGAACCACAGCGGGGATCGGCCCGGAATTGCAAGCAAAGTTGTATTCGACCAAAATCACATGGCATATTGACTATTGACGTCGGCTCACTTCAAAACGTGCCAGTTTTACAGCGTCAGAACCGCCGTTGCCATGGCAACGTCACTATGGCCCCGCCCTATGCTTAACTATGGGACTCAGCGTGGAATTGCCGTTGGCCGGAACCCCGTTCACCCCCCCCCCCTTTTCTGTCGCAACGAAGCCGCATGCTAACTCTAAATGATTCAGAAAGTTAGAATATGCACCTTGGAACTTTTTTTAGAACAGAAACCCAACCGGAATTGTACATTTGTCCGGAGAACGGGACCCCTGACAGCTCCCCCAGATTGGCCTTGTACGGGACCTGCCCTTGTGCTGGGTGCCGAAGTACGAAGTTGGCAATATCTCAGCAACCGCTTGTATGTCTGGACTAAAATTTGGTACAGTTCTATATCTTGACTTGTTTTATTATATAAAGCAAAAGAAATTCAAGTTCAAGTTCGTTTAAGGTCGCAGCCCACAGTATTTCTACGCGACCCCCGTGGTCTATTACGTAGGAGTAAAAAAGTAGTGCGGCCGAAATCTGGAAGCGCCTGTAAACACCGTAACGTGAACGGCAGTGGGGGATGAGCTTTGCTATATGGTAGTACAAGGAGTCGACTTTCAGGTGGTATGTGTAAGGTTTTGATGTTTGTTCATTTGGTGTATAAATGCGCGTGACCTTTACAGCTGCCTACCCCTGTGAGTCGGCTGCAGTTCCGCATGACCCCGCATGACCCCATTTAAAAGAGGTCTTTACAAAAATTCAAAACGACAACTTTTTTTGTTTTTCAATTATTTTGGTAGGTTATACCCTCGACTTCAACATATTAGTTTGTCGTGCTTGAAAACTGCACCCTGCTATGATTTTATCAGCGTCGATGTCAGTCACCTTGTGGTCCTTAACTATAGAAATCCCCATAGGCCGAAAACTGTGTTCTGCTACCACAAACAGATGCATATTACAGCCTTACAGTGGCCATATGTTACCCTGTGCCCGGTTTGAAATTGTAGTTTGCGAGGATTTGGAGTTCAGACAGGGTCATTTGAGCGGTAGCGGACGGTACGCGTGCATTGAACGTTAGTGTCGATGACTTTACCAACATTCCGCATGGCACTATCAATCATTTTCGGCAGATTTGGACAGGGAAAATTGGACAGTTTGCGTTTAGTTTTGATACGTAAGTTTGACAGTGGCGAGAATGCATGTATTTTTTCCCGAACAAATGTAACGTTAGGTACTTCTAGTGTTGTTGTTGTTCTTTTTTGACGTAAACTCTGTAACGTTACATTCAAATTGTAAGTAACTTTAAACTGCCAGAGTTTGAGCCCAACAAAACACTCTCTGTACCAGAGTATCACCACTGACCTCCGAAAAGAAACCCCCGAACAAGGTAGAAACACCTATCCTCCAGGTCTCTCACGCTACGAGCAGGAAATTATAACACTCAGACAAGATTACGTCCGATGGCTCAGCGGATTGCATTTAAAGTAAAACAATCTAACAGTGGTACTTAACAAAGAATTCGAAGGAAAATGAAATATATAGATAAAGCCGAATCAAATTAACTCGTTGGTCCTGGGATTTTTCAGAAAGGAAATGAAGCGACAGAGCGGTAAAATTCTTGTAAAAATTCAAGACGTCTCCGTTTATGTAATGGCTCATGCAAAACAAGAAGAAGATTGAAGTTTTTAGCTTGAAAAAAAAACACTCCTACTACACAGTACCTGCACCTGCTTGACAATTATTAAAACGTATGCTTGCTTAAAAAAGTTCACTGCAATAACAAATGTACCCACATCACAAGGAGATTATGACGGTACTTAGACCTAGTTATCGAAGTGGAAATTGTTGAATGTCGTCACGTAATTTCATGATGAAAATCTTCTTAATGGAAGATGCGTTTTTTTTTTTACTCTCGGAAAAATAGGAGCTGCCGCAATTCTCAAAACCAATCAGTTATGCATAGGCGCTCCTGTGGAAGATTATATTCTTCCATATAGGCCCGGGGCATATTGGGCAATTAAAGCGCAGGCTCTGTTTTGACCTGGAATCAATTCACAATATTAGTTCTCTTTTGGGGATAACTTACAGTGGGATAACTTACAGTTAAAATATTGCATTTTTGCGCAGGGGTGACTTGGAACAGTCCAATGTTGCGTGGGAATAGGTATGGCTGAAATATGCTGTATTTGCACCCAAGCAAATGTCGGCCTTTCTAGTGTTCTGTTCCTTTTCGAAATTCCATGAAAAAAATGGAAAATACGATCCTGTTTCATATTACCTGCTGTTCAGAATATATTGTTTGACTGAAAAAAATACAAAATTAAAAAAATTACTACGTTATTCGCATATAATGTTTAAGTTGAAGTTCAGTCCTTGTTTTTTTTCTGAATTTAGGTCACATGTTTTTAAAAGCGTTTACAGAAACGAACTTCTGGTGATGTTAGGTATTAGCAAGTATCATTCTGTGTCCTTTGCAGCGAAGTCTTTAGGCACTCACATGTTGTACAATATTACAAATAAAGTTAAACGACAGGTTTCTGTATCTTTCACACAAGTCTCGTGTCATCTTTTGTCTGATATTACAATGGTTTCGGAAGGTCTTCCAAGATCTTTGTGGACGTAGAGGTTTCGGGTCTCAGGACTGGCTAAGATATCTTAATGTATTACACCTAAGGCCACAGCAAGTAAATTTCATGGATGACATCCTTTCAGACTGCAAAATTAATGAGATAGAGTGAAAAGACTATGGGTAAAAAAAAAAGATGGTAAATTAGATACCATAAACGTTGTAAGAAGAATTGAAGTGACAAAATGTGGCATCACAACCAACAAGACATTCATTCCTTTATCATTTCTTTATTACACTGTAAATTGTACCATAAGGAACGGATTGTGCTTGATGAATACATCAAAAAAGAGTTTCCATATTTTGAACATCTTAAAGCAATGGACAAATTTCTATTTTTGATGTGCCTAGATAATCATGGGGGACTTCAATTCAGACTTGTTAAAATCAACCCAAGCGTTGTCATCTGTGGAATTCCTAATGGGATTGTACCAGTTAGTACCTATCATACTTCAACCCACCCGCATAACAGAGTCCACAGAATCGTGTATTGACAATATGTTTGTAACAAACCCAGACCGCTTCAGATCAAGTGCAAGTGTGGCATGGGGACCGTCGGACCACAACCTTATCCTGGCCTGTGCACAAGCAGGAAGAGAGGCATGCGGTACACGCTGGTGTGAATACAGGTCTTACAAGCAGTACACCCAACAATCTTTTATTGATGGACTCAAGTCAGTTCACTGGGATACAGTATTAGACTGCACTGATGTAACGGATGCCTGGGATGCTTTTAAAGATATTTTCCTGAATGTAGCTGACAAATTCGCTCCGCTGTGCAAGAGGAGAGTGAGGGATAACAACACTGTTGCTCCTTGGATGACGGACAGGGTAAAAAACATGATGGGGCGACGCGACGCAGCGAGACGCAAAGCAATCAAAACCAAGGAGGGAAAAGACTGGGAGGTCTACCGGGTGATAAGGAACCAGACAACTTCAGCAGTCAGAAAGGCAAAGAAAATCCACTTTGCTGAAGCTGTGACAGAAGCGAAAGGAGATCAAAGCCTCATGTGGAAAATTATTAACGCCTTCACAGGGAAATCCAAAGGGAAGTGTCAAGTTCAGAACTTGGCGAGACCTGACGGTACCAATATATCGGACCTCAGCGAAATGTCTCAAGAGTTCAATAGCTACTTCGCAACTTGTGCTACAAGCCTTGCCGATAGTATGCCAACCTCCCAGAAAGATCCTCTCCGACACATACCGGAGCCTAGTACAGAGTTCAGCTTTGAGTCAGTTGACGAATCGACAGTGCTAAGTGAACTTCTCAGATTGAAAGCAAAGAAGGCCACTGGGCTGGACAATATCCCCTCAAAACTGCTTAAGGACTCCGCCCCTGTCATTGTCAGACCACTGACACACATATTTAACCTATCACTTGCCACGGGAGAAGTCCCTAGTGACTGGAAGACGGCAAAGATCACGCCCATTTACAAGTCCGGTAATCGAACTAATGTGGCCAACTACCGTCCTGTCTCTGTACTGAGTGTAACATCCAAAGTGTTGGAAAAACTCGTTGGTAACCAAGTATCACGCTACATGGCCCAGAACAACCTTCTCACGGTATACCAAAGTGGGTTTCGGAGACAACACAGTACTGCCTCTGCAGTTTTGAAGATTGTGGAGGATATTAGGTCGGCCAATAATAGTCGCCAGGTCACAGTTGCTCTCTTCCTAGACTTACGCAAAGCATTTGACACTGTGAATCATGACATTCTGTTGAGTAAGCTCAAGAAACTGGGTTTTGATGGGGATGCAACAAAATGGTTTACATCATACCTCTCTGGTCGCTCACAATGCACTAGTCTGCAAAGTCAATGTTCAGAGATGGCTGCAGTCACCTGCGGGGTACCACAGGGGAGCGTACTTGGTCCCCTGCTGTTCTGTTTATATGTCAACGACATGCCACAGGTTCTAGAAAAATGCAGAATACACTTGTATGCAGACGACACCGCAATCTATTACTCGGCGGGCACAATGAAAGAGTGTGAAGAGGCAGTTTCCCAGGATATGAAGAGAGTGTCAGACTGGTTAATTGATAATAGACTTTCTCTCCATCATGACAAGACAAAGTCTATGCTATTCGGGGTTCCTCAGAAGCTGAGACATGTTGGGACAACAGTTCAGATCACAGACGGTGTTAACATTTATGAGCAAGTTAACACTTTCAAATATCTGGGCATCACTCTAGACCCATCACTCCAGTGGTCAGCTCACATAACAAATATCACGAAAAAAATATTCAGTGGCCTCAGTGCAATGAGACGTGCAAAACCCTACGTAACAAAAGAAATATTACATACTATGTGTCAAACTTTGTTGTTGTCGCACTTGGATTACTGTGGCGCGGCGTGGCTGCCAAGCCTTGTACAGGGCAAGAAAACACAAATGCTGCAACTCGACAGGCTGCTGTTTAGAGCTGCAAGGATGATTACAGGCTACACAATCCGGGATCATGTCCCAGTTGGTAAACTGTTAGCGGAGGCGGGGTTGGTGTCGGTGAGAAATCGGGCGGAAAAAATCAGTCTGGCCACAGTTTTCAATGCTGTACGAGGAAAAGCCCCTTTGTACATATCTGAAATGTTCAGGTGGAAGTCACCACCAACTATAAGAGCTCGCACCCGCACGGCTGTTAAAATGTTCGCTGACTGGGACCCTCACCAGTTGAACTGTCCCGTAGCAAGCCTGAAGTGCTACGAGGGAAGCTTAAAATCTTTTGGCCCCCAACTGTGGAACAAACTGTCACTGAAGCACCGCAAGACTCTGGGACTGGATAAGTTTATCAAGGAACTGTAAGGTCTAGATGGAAATGACAAGTGAAATTGTGAGTTTTGATATGTCGTTTTGTGGTTATGCACTATTGTATGTGTTATTGTAGTATTGCAAAGTTTTAAATTGTATTTTTGTTTACCCAGCATTGCCTGAAAAACAGGTTGTTATGTACCTGAGTGTTACTGCTGGTAAAATAAATAAACTGAAAACTGAAACTGAAACTGAACCCTGTATATCAAGCATTACCTGTTCCTATATCTGCACCTGTACAAAGAAGCGAGAAGATGTCGACCATCCTGTTAGCTTAGTACCAATTTAGTTAAATTGTATCTTGTTGTCTCCACATATGTCTGCTATGTCTGTTATCAGTGACCTGTACCTAGCCCGTCAAGGCATGAATGTACAATAAAGGTATTTCATTCATTCATTGATTAAAGAAGTGAACTGGTGTTAAAGGGACACTACATGTGGGACTGGTAATCACTAACCATGTTGGAAACTATACTCATGGCTTCCTCCCATATTGGTGCCATGGCCACTCTTACAGCTATCCAGCAAGTTTCCCTTCTATAACTGCAGTCAAGGCTACCACTCTAGTGTCACTTCTACATACAATGATTATTACTTTAGATTACAACCGTTACAACACCCATTTTGGTCTATTTGACCATCCCCGAAGATGAAAATGTTTCTTTTTTTCTGAAATCAGGCAAACATTAATGGACGCGCGGATGTCATTCATAGAACTTACTTGCTGTGGCCTAACTTTTATCATATTCTGGAGACTAAGAATGACACAATTTTTACAATTAGGCCATGTTGATTTGATTATATGGATGACATCCGCGCTCGCACCAATTTTCGGCCATTTCCAAAAAAAAAAAGTTTTCGACCACACAATAAATTGTGCAAAGCAGCTGTAAAATGAGCACAAATATTCCGTAGATTGAAAAAAAGGATCTGATTCAGAAAACAGATAACTAATGCCATAGAATGCCAAAATAAATCTAAAGTCAAAGAATAACATGTGAAAGGACAGAAAGAAAAAAAAAATCTATTGATGGTAGGGGGAGGTACCAGTACAGAAAATTCAGGTCCAGAGGATAATTTCCAGGTCCGGCCCTGCACCTGGATCTTATTGCCTGTGGAAACTGGATCATGAGAACTGGCAATACTCAAAACAGTGATAATTGGTCAATTTTGCTACAAAGGAATCTGTTTGGTGGATTATTGGACTCCCACTGGCAATTTAATCCAATCTCCATGTAATAAAGGCAAACTGTCTCTGTACCTTTGACTGTAGAAACTTGGTACGATTGATTATAAACTCTACTTGACTACGCCCTTGTTGTCTTCTTGGCCCCCGGTAAGACCCCAAATGTGTGTCCATTTTGTAATTGGCGAAACCTGTTCCTCTGATTTTTCTTCAGGTCTGTTTTTTCGGATTGGTCCAAGAAGAAAAAAAATGTTTTGCACCCGTATGATGTACTGGTCCCTACACCTAACTGTTGGTATACCATAATACTATGTGTGTTGGTCCTATGTTCAACCTTCCTGGCCACTTTGATTTCATACTGAAGGCAACTTTTTTTTTGGCCAAACTTTTTTTTATTCGTTCGCTCGCATCAGTTTTGGAGTTCCAAGAGGATGTCATCCATATAATCAAATCAACATGGCCTTAGTGCATGTGTCAAAAGCGACGACAAACGGCCGTATTAGGTACTGCACCATGTGTAGACCATTGCAAACAGTGCACGTGCTATAAGCGCCGACCAACGATCACATGAGGTACTGCAACCTATCGTGTCACTAAATCGACATCGACGTTTGTTCGTCTTCTGAGTTAAAAGTAGGGGAAATTGCTTGCTGAGCTCCTTGAAATTTTGAAGCTCTGAAACTCTATTTCCTGCATGCAGTTTGAGGGGAAGTTTTCGCTGACAGACAAAGCTGTTTCATGGCACATCTTTATATACATGTCCACGATTATTCAATCACTATTCTCTTTACGTGTAGCTTGGTGTCTTTTATATCATACGTTTCGTTCCCGAAAGCTGTCCGGCCGGGCCCCGGTTTGGAAATGTGACGTAGGCCTTGATTGTGTTAACTTAACATGCATGTATGTACATAATAAATCATATGATGCTGAAGTTACAACTTGAACTTGTTGAACGTGTGCCAAACGAAAAATTGCTCCAGTGTAAAGCTTTATTTCAAAAGTAGACTAGAAGGCTTGTCCGAGCGACGCCAATTTTGGTGTACTGAAATAAACGAAACGGAAAGGTGGTAATTTATCAATTTTTCTTATAAACATGCACCTTTATAATGCTACACCCCTCGCCTTGTCCAATAGTAGAACATTCCACAATTCCCCATCACTGTGACGTTATAAGTGTTGCCTAGCTGCGTTTAGAACAACCAAAGTCTTGGAACAACAAAGTTCCACGGATGCGCGCTAGCTGTACTGTCACTGATCACAGACTCGTGACGACTAGACTAGCAGAATGTGGGATTTCATAGTAACGATCTCTAGCTGTTTGTGCTTTTGTAAGTCCAACAAAGTGTCACCTTTAGGGGGTGGAGATCCGGAGGATGAAATAGCGCCGCGAGAGGAGGAGATGGACCGCGGGACCACTGGTGAGTCTGGGTACTGCGTTAACGGCGTCTGCAGTTTATTGTTTTTAGTTATGGAATGGAATTAAAATTCGGTCGTTATGTTAAAGCTGTATTTCTATCCATCTAAATGGGCTTGTAGTAAGTTTGTGATAGAAGGGAGATTTGCTTAAACCCACCCTATCACCGATAGATAACTTCTACAAGAGCTAACTTGTCTCAGTAAAACGACCACCATTAACTAAGTTTTCACATATTGTTCCAGAATGTTCCGTAGTCACCGTACAACCTCCTATGTCCCAGCCAAGACCTAGCAAGTCATCGGCGGACGTCCTTGCCGAGTTGCGTGAAGACGGCCTGTTGCCCCTCAACACCCGGGGCGAGTCCGTCGCTTTCCAGGTGCTGCTAGTCAAGCCCGCCTCCGAGCCCGACGCGCCCCCTCGCCGTCCTGTAAAGCTTGAGAAGCTGGAGGAAACTCTCCAGGAGAGGCGCGAACGGGTCAAGAAGGAGCCCGCGGGATCACGCACTCAACTGAGACAGAAACTCAGTGACGCCGCCAACAGACGTGACGTGGGTTATGCTATATGATCTCTTATTTTGCGATTATCATATATCATATCATATATCATCATATCATTACAAAAATTCAAGGAAAAGACGAGAGGCAGAGAATAGTAGGCTGTGGTAACATAGTTGAATTATGAAAGCTATATATGAGCTAAATCTTGTTGTTCGTATCCGTCTGAACAGGAGATGTTGGCCGATCGGTCACGAAAACTTGCAGAGAAATCGAGGAGAGCGAAAACCAAGGCTAGAGCAGCCGCCAACAAGCGCACGAGCACCGCTTTTGTCATCACCTCTGTCAGCGACACGGACGCCATCGTTCCCCGGGACTCGGAGAAGGCGCAGGCTTTGGAGAAGCGTTTGAGCAGGAGGAGAAAACGCGTGGCGAAAAGGACCACCGCGGAAGACCTGGAGAAACAACAGGCACTAGCAGCTGAACGCAGGAAGGTGAGCTTAATTCCAGCATTCTCCAAGCAGAGGTTGAGTATTGGTCAGGTTTTTTCCCGCTCGCTCCCCTCGTTGCTGCAAGCTTTGAGAATAAACTTCCAGTGCACTCGCTATTGTTGAAATGTCGACAAGAAGGGCAGAATTCTGTGTTGTTTTGAATCAACAAAGTGCAAATGACGTTTTATGACAGTCTGTAGCTTGCCATGTGTGTTTCTTAAGATTTTGAGAGAGACTTAGATAAACTTTTTGGTAGTTATGAACTTTTTTTACACGCCTGTTGCAGGAGAGAAGGGACAAGGAGGCACGGAAATTAAAGAGGATGAGGATGACTAGCTGGGACGTGGCACTAGACTTCTGAGATCTCGGGATGCGCAGAAAGGTCCATGACAAGGCTGTTTTATGACCCTTTCACTTATATCTCCATGCAAGAAAGGAAAAAAGTACATGTATATGTTTTTACATGTATGTACGCGTTATATACTGTTAATTACGTTCGACGTTTCCAAACAGATCAGCTGTTGATGGGTTGGTCAACTCAGAAATGTTGTACATAAAAGCAAAAAAAAAGAGGTTCTTTCACACATACGTTAAAGTTCGCCACCTGGATTTTATGGTTATGCTTTAAAAGAAGTTTATGCTCTGTTCTTATGCTTCTTCAAAATTCAATGAAAAGAGAAAATACGATCCCTTTTCATTTTTGTTTGACTGAAAAAATTACAAAAGTAAAAAAAAAACAAAAACACATTACGTTATTCGAACATATTGTTTATGTTGAAGTTCACTCTTTGTCTTTTCTGAATTAGGTCACATGTTTTTAAAAGCGTTTACATAAACGAACTTCTGGTGATGTATTAAGGTATCGGCAAGTGTCATCCTGTGTCCTTTGCAGCGAGGTATTAAAGCCACTCGCATGTTGTACAATACGTGTATTACAAATAAAGTTAAACGACAGGTTTCTGCATCTTTTGATACGAGTCTCATGTCATCTTTTATCTGATATTGTAGTGTCGGAAGGTCTTCCTAGGTCCTTGTGTTGGTAGAAGTCTCAGGGCTGGCATAAGACATCTAAATCTATTACTCCTAACCTTTTTTTTTTTCGGAGACTAAAAATGACACAATGACACGATCTCGCTAATAGTGCACGTGTCAAAAGCGACGACAAACGGCCGTATGAGATACTGCATCATGTCGTGTTGTCTATAGCGGCTAGTGCACGTGGAATTGAAATATATAACGATTAGGGCTGGCCGTACCGGTACAGAAAATTCAGGTCCAGGTCCGGTTCAGGTCCAAAGGATCAGGTCCAGGTCCGGACCTGAACCTGGACCTGATTCAGTATGACTCATACCAATGGTCCATTTCACTACAAAGAAATCTGTTAGGTGGAGTATTAGACTTACACTGGCGTTTTAAAATCCTACAACGCTTACTGCATCTGTACGATTGGCTGTAAATTTGGTATAAATGACTATTAACTCTACTCTACTGCACTCTTGTTATTTTCTTCCACCTGCAAGCGCCAAAATGTGTGGATGCCTGATAAAATAATCTGTTAATTTTCTAATCGGTCCAACATCCGGTTCACCTAATTTTTTTCAGGTCCGGTTTTTCTGGACCGGTCCAATATGAAAAACCGGTTTTGTACCGGTACACTGTACCGATACCCAGCCCTAATAACGATATATTCAACACTTTTGAAGAAAACAAACAAGGCTCATAACTGCATAATGAGGCATAATCAAAATTTCGTCCGAAGTTACACTTTTCGAAAGTAGGGCGATACAAGGAGACTATGATTTTGTGAAGATTTCCGTTGTGATTTCAGGTGCATAATACCGGCCCTCCGTTTGTTTTGCACTGTACGCGACTATAGGACCACGCAGCAGCGTCGTCTAGCGATATTTTTTCAAAGCTCAGCACGCTTTCTCCCTTTCCAGTGTCAAAGTGGTATGCTCCAACATGCAAATAGGTGGCGGGTATTTGGCCTCAGCACGGCTCGGATTGATACAAGGACATCCCTTTTTCTATCCCAAATATGCACTTGAAATCCTTTTGATTCCAACAAAAGTATGCAAACAGCACTAGATATATATATATGTACCAATTGTATGCGAAATTTGAAGCAAATTTAATTTTATGCTAGTTTTTATAACCATTAGCACTATTTTGTGGTCTCCCTACGAAGAGGCGGACGTATATCGTCTAGAATCGGCGGTGAACGATCACTTCCTAATGGCTGACGTCTGGAATTAAAGTAAAGAGTGGGTGTAGAAAATTGTTGAATTTCTTCGCCCGGAAATCGTCCAGTCGGCCCAGTTTTCGGCCAAACTTTTCCCAGGAAGGCTCCACAGCCGTCGGCGCCGATTCTCTCTCGCTGGCACTTCAGAAAAGTCTGCAAAAGCCATGACGTCGATGTTACCGTTCACTCCACCGATTGTCAAGCGGCTTCTGGGATGGAAGAAGGGGGAAGGTGAGGACAAGTGGTCGGAAAAAGCCGTGAAAAGTTTAGTCAAGAAGCTGAAGAAGACGTGCGGTTTGGAGGAACTTGAGAAGTCTATCACGCAGCAGGACCCCAACACAAAATGCGTGACTATTCCGAGGTAAGGACAGAGGGAGGGGGAGAAAACTTGGGTTTGTTTTGGGTCCGCCATCTTGATTTTGAGGGGTGAAACAAAAATCTCGTCCCAAGGACGAAACTTTGGCGTTTTTGTCCCAAATTTTCTCCACATTTTACAAACCGATTAAAGATATCATGTATCGTATTTCCATGCACAAATGCCTGTGATTGTCTGCCTGATATTACTAGTTTACGCCGCACTTTCGCGTCACCAAAATCTTGACACCCCGTCCTATCGTGCACACTCCGAATTAAAAAAAACTTGAAATTCTCCAGAAAAATGCACCTAGAATAAAAACTCTTGCTACAGCGATCAAATTACAAATACCTTTACATGCCTTTGCAAAACAGGAAACTATTTTGTTTAGATTTAGACCTGATCTTTTGGCCTCTACCCTTCTAAAATTTCCGAAACTTTTGACAGCTAGAATTATAAAGGCTGGAGCGGGGACGCTCGGCTATTTTGGGGAAAGGAAGTGACTCATCCTTAAACAAATAAAACATTTCTGTTTCCTTGTATGATTTTCTTATGCCTTTTATTTAGCGGTTCTTTAAGAGAAAGTCTTTATAATTTGCACAACAATAAGTACAGCTGTAATTGACGTCTTTACTTCCTTAATTGCACAAGCGATTTGCATTTATGCAGAAAATTTGCATATCAATTAGCTAAGAAAGAATGCTGTACTTTCACTTTTTCATGTGTTCTTTACCTTTGTTGCTTTGTGCCAACTTTGTGTGTAGAAAGTCTATGGATTAAAATTTTATCCTTGTTTTAATAAAAAGAAATTTGAAATCCCAGATACAATGATACAATGAATTTAACAATATAAAGCTGAGAATATGCTTACGTAATTTTTGAACACTTTTACTTCTACTAGAACTTAGGAACGTAGACTTTTTCTTTCTGTAGAAGAAGTTGTTTCTGTTTCAGCCATTTTGTCCCTAAAACTAGGACGCCGGGCCGACTGTAAAACTTGAATGTGGTCTTGGCTCTGTTTCGCTGCCCGTGTGTGTGTGTGTATTATGATCACATGACCGCTACACTCCACCCTTTGTCTCGAGCGACCCTCATTGTTACAGGTTCAAGATTTCGCCTTTGTTCTCGTTTCGGGATCACATCTTCTAAATCGGTGACCTGAAGTTATCTTAGACGTTGTTAATCTGCCCACCGATTACTTACGTTCGTATCTTAAATTGAGCGTTGTCTTAGATGTTAAAATAGTGAAATTTTTACGTTGAACACGCTTCGAGACAACATGCGTTAAGGTGCTCGATAGACAAAGTATAGTACGTGGGTGTGTATGTATAGCTAGGTGACGTGCGATTGTGTGTACCATTACGAGATTTCAACACGATTTCTACTCTGATTTTGTTGCTAGCAGTCTTTCGGAAGGAACAGAGTAAGTTGTAACCCTCATTTCCTAGAATAGTTGGAGTATGTGACAATTTTTTCTTCTCAGTTTTGTTTCATTATGGTTTCGTGTTGGCTTGCGTTCAGTGTCTTTTGTTCATAATTTACACGTAGATGTGGCAATGTTTGAAATATGGATGCCGAAATGATTACGTTTAAGGGGAAGTTATGAGAATTCTTCGTTGTGGAAGTTATGGTTTGGAAATTCAATGTTAACGCTTTCAGAATTCTTTTTTTTTTTTGCCAATTTTCATGCAACATATGCCTTTCCTTTTTTGCTACGATAGAAACAGCATAACCGAATGGTAATCCATCGTTTGACAGTGACAACGATTAATGCATCATTGTTAACTAGGCAAAAGTTGTCACTGGATTACAGATTGATTGTGCTTTACTGATTGTTATTGTAATGACCGTAGCATGGGAACCGAAAGTTTGTACGTTTCCAAAACTCTTGAATCTCCAGCTATGGTTTCAAGGCTTCACACGGTGATTTTATGATTGCCTTCTGTGCTGTATCATAGACAACAAAATTGAGGTAAGCATGTGTAAATACTAAGGAAGGATAAGAAAGAGATATGTTGGAAAAAAACAGATGCCCACATTCTAAGCTTGAAGAATGAGAGAGGTTGCTATTAGAAGAGAAAGGGCAAGTAGTAGAGTCATATGTTGTAGTATACTATAGGGCAAAACAGTGACAAATTTGTAATTTTTTTTGTACAGTAAGCCCCAAAATTCCAAATTCCAAAACAAGAATTTTCTGTATGGACAAGGAATCAGTTTTTATGGTTTGGTTCCAAATCATTTCAAGGAAAAAGTGAATGAATAAGAACAAAAATTGGACAATATACATGTCCTCAGACTCTTTTAGATCTGCAATGTTCATTATCATGTTATCATATCCTCCAATTTTGCATTAATTTTTTGGAAATCTGTTAACCAACAAATAAAATTAGTTTGGCCTAGAATCAAGGTTGTGTAACTTGAGACCTTGGGCCACAGATGTTTCCGTGGAAAGTTAACAACATAATACGCAAATCGTTGACATCAGCGGTTGTCTGGTCCAAATGTTACTAGGACATGTATTGTCTGGTCTGGCGTCAATGTTCGTCATCACTTACTAAAGTGACACAATCGAGCGCTCTGTCGCAAGTTTGGCTGTTGTATGGATGTTGGGTCCATGTGAGATACACTCGGGCTTGAAATACTTCATATGTGAGTAAGATTGGAGCTGTGCAGGTACAGTGCAGGTAAAATTGGAGCTGTGCAGGTATTTCTGATGTCTACCTGTACCAAACATGCACTGGTCCGTATATACAGATTAGTGCAGGTAAAATTGGAGCTGTGCAGGTACAGTGCAGGTAAAATTGGAGCTGTGCAGGTATTTCTGATGTCTACATGTACCAAACATGCACTGGTCCGTATATACAGATTAGTGCAGGTAAAATTGGAGCTGTGCAGGTATTTCTGATGTCTATGGTGTACCTGTACCTAACATACACTGGTCCATGTACTGGATATATACAGGTTAGTGCAGGTAAAATAGGAGCTGTGCAGGTATTCCTGATGTCTACCTGCACCTAAACTGCACTGGTCCATGTACTGGGTTTATACAGGTTAGTGCAGGTAAAATTGGAGCTGTGCAGGTATTTCTGATGTCTACCTGCACCTAACCTGCACTGGTCCATGTACTGGGTATATGCAGGTTAGTGCAGGTAAAATTGGAGCTGTGCAGGTATTTCTGATGTCTACCTGCACCTAACCTACATACTGGTCCATGTACTGGGTATATACAGGTTAGTGCAGGTAAAATTGGAGCTATGCAGGTATTTCTGATGTCTACCTGTACCTAACCTGCACTAGTCCATGTACTGGGTATATACAGGTTAGTGCAGGTAAAATTGGAGCTGTGCAGGTATTTCTGATGTCTAAATATCATCTGCTATTCCATATTTTTAGGTAGAGTTTTGTGTTGTGATTGGTACGTCATTAGAAAATGCAAGGAATTCAAATTTGCATCTAGATTTAACTTTTCTAGCTGATTGGTTCAGAGAAAACTTGGCAGCAAATGTTACATGTTATCTGGAACACTGCATGTATGTGGATAGGAGTGTTTCTAGCCCCCCTGATTTGATATTGATATTTTATAATCTTGAAGTTTTAGTTATTGCAGACAAGTATTCCATATGGAAGACATAACAGTTTGGCAATATACAATTACATTTTCTTTTAAAGTTTTAGCATCTATTGAACTTGATTTGTTTGATAGATTTTGCAGTGTTTAACTTTAACAATTCTGTCTTAAGGTTGAAGATAGTTAGCATTGAAATTGAAAAGGATGTGTTGAATAGATTTTATGGAATGAAAGAGAAAAAAAAGCTTCTACTTCTAGAAAAATATGCTGACTGAAATTTATAATTATTTTATGCAGAAGGTTTTTAATTTTTCAGGAGATGTTGTCAAGGAAAATAGAACAGAACATAGAACAGAGTATATTATAGAACAGAACATGAAAATTTCATGTCAAAGATTAGATTGAGTAAGGCCCAAAGTTGCCAAGTTACTGGTTACTGAATTGAAAGAGCCCAGAAGATTGACGTAGAATGAAAGAGGAAGATTTTGTTAGACGTCTACAGTACAGAAGTGGTGACTTTTGTAACATGGTCGGGAAGAACGTACCACTTCCTTGAAGGGGAAGAAATTTTGTTCTGTGATTATTACAGTGAAAAAAACAACAACAATCTCGATGTATTCGAAAGATTCTAACGTAGTTTATCTAAAATACACTTTTACCAGATGGCCATATGTGGAACCCATGCGTAAAAGAGAATGCCCGAGGGAAGTCTGGAAGTGAGAGCTTTTTACAAATACCCCCCCCCCCTCTAGGAGTTATTGTTGTCTGCTCCAAACTGTTGTATTGAGACCCTAGACTGTGAGGGGTCATTTTTTTGACCGTTGCTGTCTCAACAGTCATATTCACAGACATTACAGTTCAGGTATTTGTGTGTTACAATTTCTTTGGTTTATATTCTGGCTATCATACACAGGGCTAGTGCATTTTAATAATTTTTAGGGTTGTGAGCCACTACGCTATAATTTGTGGCCACTACGCTAAAATAGGGGCCACTACGCTAATTTTTCACTAGTGTAGTGGTGCTTTGCTATCATTTGCATGTTCAACAATGTGTAATCAATGTCTGAACAATGGCAAATGATGATATGCCACCCAAAACTGACCAAAAAACTGAGTGCCAACTTTTACATTTTGTAACTTAACATTTTCAAAATCTCACCGTGGAAGGGCCAAGACCCCTCTTCCACTCCAATCTCCGGATTGGTTACTTCGCTACCATGCCATTCCCACCACGCTAAAATGAAATCCTGGCTAGAACCTCAATACATTCTATGCAGCCATGGCTGCTATCTTGTCAAAGTGTAGCATTTAGTGTTGTCCAATGGGGTGTACTACCTCACATTTAGGTTTTTGGTGTTGTCCAATGGGGTGTGCTGTATCTCACATTTAGGTTTTTGATGTTGTCCAATGGCGTGTACTGTACCTCACGTTTATCGATACAATCGTAGGTGTGGTTGGTTGTCAACGAACACAAGGTGTGGCTCTTTGGTTTTGTGATAATAAGTTTACGAGAACAGTAAGGTTTCAGGTAGCATTTGTAATGTTTAAGTTGGCATTTTAATCATTCTTATCAGTGTAATACAACGTTGTAATTCAATACTACAAAAAAATTTTGATTCAAAACGCCACACGTAACCGCCATTGTCTACTCCCTCCCTTACGGCAATATTTCGTTGAACAAAAGATCTTTTCAATATTTCCTCTTTTCATTCGTTGCGCATCTCCTATATAGACAGTGTGCATATTTGTTCCTTATAACTTAAGATATAGATATTCAATTGTACTTCATAGCTTGACATTTAACATCAAGTTATGATAAGGAAGTAGAATTGTGTCCTTGTGTGGAATGTGTGTCAAAGGTCGTTGTCCTGTGGTGACCTGTATGAGTCATAACCCATAATGCCAAGTGTGCGTCCTGTGTGGCAAGGTGATATACAAACCCTGCCCGGCTTCCGAGAAACTCCCAGGTACAGGTGAGCGACAGGTAGCCATTCTTTTCTCGGGAGGAGTCTGTTTGCGTTCTTGATCTTGATCTAGATGTGTACTCAAGGCTGGGACCGTGTTGTAGGCTTCTTGAATTTGAAACCTTCACGTGTTGTTCTTATCGTTGAGATCAGTTTAGGAATGTGATACTATAGGTCAAAAGCCCTTTAAGGTTGGCGCCTAAAAGGTCATATGTAAAAGTACAGTTTGCTTGTGACTGGCACAGAAAAGGTTCTGTCTAATAGTATTTGATAATGCTAGTTGTATCAGAAGAAGTGAATTTAGTGAGATTGATAGTTTTCTCTCTTGTAATTAGCTATTTAGCAGGATCAGTGAACTGTACAAAGTTCATAGATCTCTCATATATGTTCCAGTACAGCAGATTTCAAGAGACTCGATGCTACAGACAGATTTGTATATATCTTTGGATGCCACGACTCCCATAATGCAAGGATAGGCAAATATATCAAAGACTGCTTTGCTATTAGAAAGAGTAATGAATCTCATGTATAGCCCAACTCGATTGTAACACTATATCAAAGACTAATGTGTCAGCCCTTCTTGTTATGTTAATTAGGATATCAAGTCTTATTCTCTACACCTATTTTGTACTTTGTGTAACAGTCGTTGCCATACTTTGTACCATGTACAAATGTCGAGCAATAAAGTTCTATATGTTTCACTGGATTCTCCATTTTCATGAACTCTGTTGGTCTCTCACCTGTGTTTTTTAAAAGATTTTCAAACTTTTTAACCTTGAGAGGTCTTGCAAGACTGAATGACTGAAAAGATTATAAACTCAATAGGTGTCTTACTAGGTCTCTCATATGTGTTTTTTAAAGATTATCAAAGTTATTTGAATTTCATAGGTTTCTCACCAGTGTTTTGCAGCACTCTGTACTTTGTGGGTCTCTCACTTATGTTTATTTTGAGGGCATACTTCATGGGTCTCTCACCTGTGTTTTGCAGGTCCCTGGACGGCCGGCTGCAGGTGTCCCACAGAAAAGGTCTTCCACACGTGATCTACTGCCGGCTGTGGAGGTGGCCGGACTTACAGAGCCATCATGAGCTGCGCGCGCTCGAGACCTGCGAGTACGCCTTCAGCCTGAAGCGGGAGGAAGTCTGCGTCAACCCCTACCACTATCAGAGAGTCGAAACTCCCGGTATGGAACACTTACTATAATATGTTTCTCCCAAGTTTCTGCCCCATACAAGGCCTGCTTGAATACTATATCTGTATTATGATTTGTATGACTACCAAAGGGTCAAAGCAACTTACGGTCCATGCTTAATTCATTCTTATCTATCAATCAAAAAGTTTATTGATAAAAATGGTTATCCATAAGGTTTATGCATGACTTGAACATTACTGTTGGCTTATCAGAGTTCTTCCTTGACTAAGTGCAGTTTAGAGTAGAGAGCCCCTACACTGATTTGTATCCCTATGCTGTGATTTGAGCCCCTACGTCATGTTTCAAACAGTTAATTGGGCTTTTCTATTGTTTTGTAACAAAGGTAAAAAAAAAATTGCTTTATCATTATGTCGTAACTTTTGCCCTCAAAATGCAGAAAATAGTGTTTCTGGGGGTTTAAAACATTTGCGTAAACATTTTCAGGGGGAGAATTCCCCCAGACCCCCAACATACTCACCTCTGTGCTGCTTGCCACATGGCTTCAACGAGGTAAAATGCCCTCTGTGCTGTGATAAATTAATTGTGAGAACCCTGTTTATTATCATGAATTGTTATACTGTGCAAGGGCTGGCCATGGCTACATTGTATGGAGACCGGAGAGGGTCCAATCCTTGTCCAAGAAGACCATCCCATTTTCAATCATGTGGCTACATCAATTTCTCATGATTACTATTGAGAAATTTTGTGAAATTATGCTACTGGATGTGGTATTCTACTGTAATATGGGTCAAAACGTTGCCGCTGTGTAATGATTGAATGTTGTGAGTCAATCCTCTTCAAGCCAGCTTCCTGTCCAAAATGGTCACTTTTGTCCTGTCCCCCTGGTGACCATCTTGGACAGGTTTGACTATACTTCTTAAAATAATTATTGGTAGTACAGGCCCCATCCTGAGATGGAAATTGTCGGGACAGAAAGAAAATTACTGTAAAATGCATTTAAATTCACGGGGATTAAATTTTGCGGTAGCGGGAAAAAGGACTTTTCGCGGTGGTTTTAAGTTTGCAGTATCACCATGCACTGTAGTCTCTTACTGCCATGAAGAAATGTTTGCGGTGGTTTTAAATTCGCGGTGAAGCGGCCACTGCGAATATTAAACCACCGCAAAAGTTTCTGCATTTACAGTATCCTCTTTGTCCAAAAAGTCTGACCTCCATTACAGGAAATTGTATTTTAGTAAGCTTTACAAGATAGGTTTAGCAATGAAATCAAGCAATATGGGATCCCAAACAATAAGTGGGATGGAAAAAAAATATACAGATTCTGAAGCTTTTATAACAAAAAGGATTTTAAGTGTTGCTTATTTGTTTCGAACTGTGTGTGCAACAAAATTGCTCAATTTGCTGTATGTGCAAAAAAAGGATTAACAGTTTTTTTTTGCATGTTCTGCAGTACAATTGAACCTTAATCCATCATAAGCCCACTTAATCCTTTTCTAGGTAATGAGTACAGCTGATTTAACTGTAATTTGTAATCTCGTGAGTAGGCGGAACATATCCTTTGTGTGGAAGGCCCAAAAAGGAGGTATCTGGGACTGTGAAAAGAAAATTTTATTGTAGAATGTTGTCTTGTCTGAAACTCCTTTTTTTATGGTTATAACTTAATATAAGGTTTGCTGTTTGTCTTTGTGTTCTTAGTTGCACTAAAATGCTTAATAGAGTTTTTGTTAAAAAATGTGAACTAAACAGGTGAGAAAAGACAAAGCTAGAATGGTATGTTTTTTCATTGTCCTTCTTTTTTGTTGTTCAATTCAAGAAGCTTAATTATTGATGTGTAAGAATATACTGCTGTCTTGTATAGAGACTTACTAGGGTTGTAAGAGATGGACAATAGTCTTGAGTCAGGTGACAGTCCCTAGTATTTTTATTTCCTAGGCTATATAATTGCAATAGGGGATCCCCCCTACTGTTTCTGCATGTGTTGACAAAAACACTAGGTTAGTCAGTCAGGAGTTACCTGTTTTTGGAGTTAAGTTCTCTTTCTGCTGATTTCTTCTTCATGGATTTTGTAGATGTTTTAGAGGGAGGGTGTAGACTGCATGGTGTTTTGGCCCAGAACCCAGAGGTCCTGGGTTCAAATCCTGTTATGCTACCGATTTTGTGCCCTTGGGAAAGGCACTTTTCCCAATATTCCTCTCTCCACTCAGGTGTAAAAATGGGTACATGACTTTGGCTGGGGAGGTAAAAGGGGTGAAAGGAGACAATGGATTACAACACACTGTCCTTGCGGCCTTAACAAAAGGCAGTGGTCATTTTAAGCCCGTTAAGGTAGTTGTATCAGGGTTAGGCAGTAGATTTTGCTTTGTCTTGGATTCCCATATTAGAAAGGTTTTTAGCATTTTTCTTGCACAATGTCATGTAGAAAAATACTTTTTTACAGTTTCATTGTCAAATAATGTCTTGATTCAACAGGATCATCATACCAAAACATGCCATCATATAGTATAATTTTGAAATCATGATTAAAAGATTTGATTGAATATATAATTGACCACTACTTGAAACAAAAAGTGGGCAACCTAAAAAAGACTCAGAGCATCCTACTTTGGTTCCCAAGGTTGCACACTGGACAACCTGTGAGATAAGAAAAATTGATTTAGACATCTAGCAGGTTGTAAACTAAGTGGTTTTTGTTAAGGTGCTAAATCATAACACGTTTTTTTTTTCTAGCTTTACCTACGCTTCTTAAAAAAATAGTGGGCAACCTAAAAATTACTGAGTAACCTACTTTCCTTTGCTGGTTGCACATTGGGCAACTTGTTAAAAAAAAAGATAACTGAAAAAGAAGAAAATTTGATTGAAACATCTAGCAGCTAAGGGTGTGAAGTGGTTTTTCGGTAAGGCACTTTCCTGACACCGTATACCTTTTTTCCAGCGTTACCTCCAGTTCTGGTGCCCCGAAACCCCCTGGGAGACCTCCTGGCAGAACTAGCCTTGGATGGCAGCTATCCGGCGCCAGGTGTAACGAAATCTCTTGCCTTTCTTAGCTAAGGTGGACCTCTCGAACCATAGGGCCCTTCCCGGTGGTATACAGGAACCCCCCTTAAACCCCCTCGCAACATGCATGTGTCACTGTAACTTGAGAGGGGTGTAGCTGGGATCCGTGTAACCTGATAGCCTATATCTTAATCATGGTGTAAAATCTGGTAGTATCTTTCTACTCTGTAGAAAATTACAAAACCTTTTATTTATGTTATCTAACACTAGAAAGAATCCGACGAACCAAATTTTCGGCCTTATTAGTTAAAGACTATTAGAATTTCATTGTATCTATAGGAGACGATTTCTTGGCCCTTTTTAACGCCTTAGCAAAAAAATCGTAATAGTAGATTAAAAATTAAAAAGAAACGCACAGTAAAAACCTGACACCCCTTTCACGTTACGTTGATACGTGTCCATGTGTTTCGGAGTGCGAACGCGGAATGATGGTATCTGCAGTTTGTAATTTTGGATGTTTTTTCTCTCGTTTTTTAGTACTTCCGCCAGTCCTGGTACCGAGGAACCCGCCAGGGGAGATGCCAGCGGAGCTCCCGCCACTGGACGATTATCTGAACTCCGTACCAGAGAACACCAGCTATCCGCAGGACGTCCCCACACAGAACTACTCTCTACCAGGTACAGGGGCTTCTTTTTTGTTTATAGCTCCAAGATCTTGAATTGGGAATATGGGTACATAGCAAAGAAGGAGTGTTACGCTGAAGGGCAGTTATACCGGCTATACAGATACAGAAGCTGGTGTGTTGCGCTGAAGGGCAGTTATACTGGCTATACAGATACAGATACAGAAGCTGGGATGTTACGCCAAAGGGTAGTTATACCGGCTATACAGATATAGATATAGAAGCTGGAGTGTTGCACCGAAGGGCGGTTATACTAGCTATACAGATACAGATATAGAAGCTGGAGTGTTACACTGTTAGGACGGTTATACCGGCTATACAGATACAGATACAGATACAAAAGCTGGAGTGTTACGCTGAAAGGCAGTTATACCGGCTATACAGATACAGATCCAATAGCTGGAGTGTTATGCTGTAGGGCAGTTATACTAGCTATATAGATACAGATACAGAAGCTGGTGTGTTACACTGAAGGGCAGTTATACCAGCTATACAGATATACGATCTTGTGTGTTACACTGAAGGAGGGTTGTACCCATTATACAGAATGATACAGGTACAAAAAAAAGAAAAGATTAGGGCAGAGGTTTTTTTCCCCCTGGAAAATAATTGTTTAGCTATATCTTCTGGACTCTCTAGTTTTGTGGAATCCAATGAATCATAAAAATCTTAAGTTTTAGATTATATGACTCTAGAAGATTGCATATACCAGTTTAAACCTGTTTGAGAATTACTAAATAGCTTTGATTTCATTTGATAGTCCTTCTTACTTGATCTAGAATTTTTTGTTACAACTTTAGTACATAAAACATTAGCTTAGGTGTACACTGTTGCTGTACCTGAATTAGGAAATTGCATTGGGCTCAGGTGTGTGTTTTGCTTAAGGTTGGGTTTACCTGCTGCTCTTCTAATAACCTCTGAAATTAATTGCAAGATTACAAGAAATATACATATTAAATTTCGAGACTACTAAGAATGAAAATGAGTTTTTAAAGATGTTCAATTGAACCTCCTTGG
This sequence comes from Branchiostoma floridae x Branchiostoma belcheri, assembly GCA_019207045.1. NCBI lineage: Eukaryota > Metazoa > Chordata > Leptocardii > Amphioxiformes > Branchiostomatidae > Branchiostoma > Branchiostoma floridae x Branchiostoma belcheri. Next base: position 31,374,901 of record CM033024.1, on the reverse strand, counting down.
TGTCTCCAAATAATAGATAATTTATGGGTTATGATATAGCATAGAAAGTAGATTTAATATTGTACTGAGGATAAGCCAGATTTTTCGAGTACAATGCAGTTTCATCCCGAATAAAACAATGTCACATGCATAACACAAACTTTTCCTATGGCTGATGAAAAGTTATGAGCTCACAGCTGTCCCCAGCCAATCAGAATTCCCCAAAAATGTCATGTGACTTGTCACATAACATCCCCATCCAATCAGAACGAAGGTTGGGCTAAGAGTGACAGGTGTGTAAGCCAATGAGAGAGAGAGAATGGTGCCACCTGTTGCACAAGGCAAGTGCGTACCTTGGGTTTGTTCACTTTTTCTAAGAAATGGAACCATACCGGGCGTACTTAGAGGAGTCTTCAATCTTTGGTATGTCGCTTTTGGTTTTCTTTGATTTTAGCTGGAGCGGGGGCTAAAAATGTTCATATTGGTAGAACGCTTCCTTGCAATTTAGAGTATGGTAAAATGCAGTAGGTATAGATCTGGGGAGAATGAGATTGGCAAAAAACTAGCAAATTTTGTTGAATGTACAAAAAATTATCTAAGATTAAAAATAGAATAGGTAGGGCTAAGGTTGTAGATTATTCCCTTACTTGGGGAAAGCCTTGTTGGCAGTTTACCAGCTATGAGTGTCTTTTAGCATAGGTGGTGTAGAATACCAATAGAGCTGCTTTAGACATTTTCTATCAATGATATCACTAAAGATATTTTATTGGAATACAGAAATTGATAGGAGATTTAGATCTTTATAATTTCTTAACGTTGATACAAGAGAAAAATGGTCATTTAAATAGTAGAATTGAATTTTGCACACCTTTTTGAGAAAAGATTCTAAAAGAAATTTTGCATCAGAGTCTTTGTATTTCATCAAAACATAAGTTAAATCACTGCATTTTGTTACTATCTGTAAAAGGTAAACAATTTGAACTATTTCTTTCTATTATGAGAGGCATTTTTGAATGCAGAAATTGTGGCAATTGTTTCTGTTAAGGAAAATCAATTCGACAATACTTGGTCTTGCATATACTTACATATTCTTAAATGGCTAATTGTTCTGCCATGGCTTGGTCTTAATTTCGTCTCGCTAGAGATCCAATTTGGGGCGAAACAATTCATCGCCGGATACCTTACGCCGTGTGTCCGGTTTATTTGTCTGCTAAACAAAGAAAAATGGCTGGACAAAAATCAAGCTTCGACGTCTGTGCCCCTTATTATTGTCGTACCAACCAGACGTAGAATTAAATTTTCGGACTGCCTCCGCAAGAAAGGAGGTTTCGGTATGTTTGATTTGCTCGCGTGCACGCGCGGGTAATTACATGTATATAAACATGTAACCAACTTATCACAAACCTCAATTTTGTATTAGGGCCCCTCGATGTTTATTAATGAGCAAATATGTTTATCAATGATTTTTAAGGAACAAACAGTACACGTAGGAAGCCTTTGTCTTTTTATTGTAGCACTTCACCAAAAGGTGATAAAAACCTTTTTAGTAAGTACCCTGGGAATTGATTGAAACTATTATATGGTATGTTAAGTTGTGTTTTGAGTTAAAGTGTTAATTCTAAAGTTGTAGCTACATGTACAAATGTGATTTATGTGAAATATTAGCTTTCCTGAAAAAATCTTGCAGGACGCATACTTACTCTTTATAAAATATTATAAAATATTGAGTATGAAGCATATTATATTATTAATATAAGCACTGAACCTATTATGTGGGATGTAAGTTGTGATAATGAATTTAGTGTTGTAGTCATTTTGTCTAACTCCAAGCGAGTCTTCATGAAATATGAGCTTTCCATAAGTTACTCTTAGACAATTGCAAGATGGAATGTCATGTTGTAATCCTGTGCAAATGTTAGGGTGTAAAGTGACTACATTTCATGTTTCCGAGAAATCAGACTACCCGTAGATTCGCACGTGCACGCCGTTACGCAGTCAGTACCAAGGTTATACTCTCAGTTTACTGTACTTCGACAGGGTTCATTCTTTTTTTTAATGGCTGGAAATACCCACTTGTAATTTAGAGAAATTATATCCAACATATAACACTAACACTAGTAACAGTCACTCAAAAAACTGGATATGATATTGGAAATGGTCACACATTTCATATACTGATATAGCATACTTAGTGACTGTGTTTTGTTTAAGTTAGTGACACAGATCTCTTGATCAGTAACACAAACAAATAATAGTTGAATTAGACAAATAAAAGATAGAAATGTTCAAACCAAAAATAAAGCAAAGTCAGAAATATTAGCTCGAAAGCTATTCATGTTGGTAGAAGTCATTCTTAAAAAAAGTTGATCTGTAATTTCCAACACAAAATTAAACCTACGCATTCATTTATTGTTGGAAATATTGCAGTTTTATGTTCCAGAAATATTGTTGGCATGGCAAGGTAGGGAAAAAATGTGACTATTTTTCGAGTCAGTAGAAATAATACAGACTCAGCAAATTATGAATCAGACATTTCTGAAACAAATTAAGTATTCCAAGCCCTCTTGGATAAATGCTGCAGGTTTACAAAATAAAGTAGTCTTGTCAAAATTCGTCTTGCAATTTTGCCTGTCCAGACCAATTTCAGGGCATTATTATTCATCGTTGGTGCGTGTTGACAAAAAAAATATGTTACCAAAAATATGCATATCTATGACTTCATATTGAATGCAGGAATGCCTTGGAAAATGTCCTATCGGTCTTTACACTTCTGTAAGCAAAATGGGCTTTGAAGTTGACAAGGAAAAAAAGTCGCCTTTGAGATTGTTTCAAGTGATATAGCACATGTAAGACAGCTTTAAACAAAGGTTAAAAGACAAGGTAAGATGTGCAAAGGTTAGGTGTGATGTATGGTATGGTACGATCAGATGCTACGTACGGCGCTGCTTTCCCGTATAATTGGTGTTACGCCGAAGGCGGTTATATGACTTGTACGATACAGATAGATACAGAAGCTAGCGCGTCACGACTAAGAGGAGTTATAACTTATATCAGTTGTACAATACAGATTGATACATAAGCTGGTGTGTTACTCCAAAGGACGGTTGTAGCAGTTGTACAATTCTGATATCTAAACTCAAATGTGTTATGCTGAAGGGCGGTTGTAGCGGTTGTACAATTCTGATATCTGAACTCAAATGTGTTATGCTGAAGGGCGGTTGTAACGGTTGTACAATTCCGATATCTGATTTCTGAACTCAAATGTGTTATGCTGAAGGGCGGTTGTAGCGGTTATATCCCTAAATTCTGATATCTAAACTCAAATGTGTTATGCTGAAGGGCGGTTGTAGCGGTTGTATCCCTAAATTCTGATATATAAACTCAAATGTGTTATGCTGAAGGGCGGTTGTAGCGGTTGTACAATTCTGATGTGTTATGCTGAAGGGCGGTTGTAGCGGTTGTATCCCTAAATTCTGATATCTGAACTCAAATTAATGTGTTATGCTGAAGGGCGGTTGTAGCGGTTGTACAATAATATTCTGATACAGAAACTGGTGTGTTTTGTAGAAGGGCTAATAAATATAGATTCACTGCTTAGAAAATAAAGTTCCAGATAATGTTTTGACAGACAGTGTCTTTGCCTTAGATAATGAGTCTATAGGAATTGTGTTTAGTGCAGGCTGAGTCCATTTTCTTCAAGATAAATGTAGTTTTTTGAACCATTGTTAAGGTCTTGTATATTTTTGCTGGGAGTCTTCTGAGAATAGAATTCAATCTGTTCAACTGCAGATGTGTCTTAAGGATCAGTGCCAAGATTTCACTTAAGGTGAAAGTAGGATTTTGAACCTACTTAAGGACATGTATGTTTTTACTGGGAGAATTTTGCTGAGAATGGAAGTCATTGAGCCGCATAAGTCTAGGTAAAGGTAGTTTTTTGAACCATTGTTAAGGTCTTGTATATTTTTGCTGGGAGGCTTATGCTTTCCTTCTGAGAATAGAATTCAATCTGTTTAACTGCACACATGTCTTAAAGACCTGCCAAGATTTCACTTAAGGTGAATGTAGGGTTTTGAACCTACTTATAAGGACGTGTATGTTTTTACTGGGTTTTGCTGAGAATGGAAGTCATTGACTGATTGAGCCGCATGAGTCTGATGATCTAGGGGTCCAGATGCACTTGAGGTTGTACGTTGACGTCAGAAGTTCACTTTAGTCTGCTCATATTTCTGAGAAATCTAGTGTAGGCAGACATGTAAGCATAGCTGGTCGTACTAACTAGGATCCAACGTTGACAATGTACTGTACAATGCAAAGTTCTTCGACCTCACTCAGAAAATAAAATGTTGTGTTTAGCGTTTCCCAACCTACCCTAGAAAAGCCTGCCGACCCTAGAAAAACCTGCCGACCCTAGACTTTTTTCGGGGTGGGCAGTCACATATAGTTGCCAGACAAAATCTCTATTCATTCTGCTTCGAATTCCTATTCAAGGAAAAAAACTGCTTGTCATATCTAATGAAGGATAAATTTATCCACAGATTTGTAACCATTATGTTCAAAAATAAGAGTTTGCCATTGAAAAGAGTGTCAGTTTGCAGTTCAGTTTTACTTTGTTATTGATGTAATAAATATGGAAGAAGAAGAAGTTATATAATTATTATTCCTTGTTAGATTTACTAAAATCTTGTTTTCCATGCCACACAGTTATGATAACTTTATTCTTGGCGACAAACATTTTCAAAAGTCAGATTTCATGATTCAGAAATACTAAATCTAAGTGAGCCTGTATTGGATTGGTCTGAGGACCTACATATTTGTACTTCGTATGATTGTATTGAAAAAACAGTCTGTCCGAAAACTGTGCCATATAGTCTCTAGTCTATATAGGTCATTAGGCCATTTTCTTCAACCCGTATTGAACTCGATACTTCGGACAGGGCTCGAAATTCATTTTTTTGAATAGGTGCACTGGTGCACCCAACCTAGAAAATTGGGTGCACCAAAATATTTTGGGTGCACCACATGAAATAAAGTAGAATATCAGAATAACCTAATTGCAAACCTACTAAATTAGTAGTTTGAATGGAACTCCTCAGAAATCGGAAGTACTATGACAGTCATTTTATTATCTTTCTAACACATATGGTGTTTACTTAGTACATAAGCCTATGAAAATATTTGGGTGCACCCTGTGCACCTACAGAAAAATATTGGGTGCACCTGGGTGCACAAAACCCCAGTATTTCGAGCCCTGCTTCGGGGTTATACCTAATCAATGTACAGCCTGAAGTGAAGAACATTCAAAAGCAAATATAATTGTTTAAAGAGTTAATCAACAAGGTTGAGCTACATCGTACATGTAGTTGTGTGCCCTACGCTGTGATTTGGGCGGCTATACATGTTTCAACAAGGGGGAGTTTCTTTCTTTCTGTGGTTTTCTAAAGGTAAAAAGAAATGTTTGCTAAATATTTCTTGAAATTTGGTCCTCAAAATGGAGGAAATAGTCCTTTTAGGATATGAATTTTAACATTTTTATTAGAGGATGCTTCCAGACCCTCCTTCTATACTTTGCCATCCTAAAATGCTTTTTGTGTATGAAAGTTTAAGTTTACTTTATATCACAATTTTATTTTTACCTTGATTTGAAGTCATGACTTTTGCTATAATAGGTTAATGTTATAGTAAAAAAAAAAAGTATAATTCAGCCGATAGCTCAGTATTCCCTGAAAACACTGAATATTAAAAAAAAAATGAATTTGTCAAAAGACATCCATTTCAAATTGTTGATTGAATGTGTTAATGATTCACAGTTTTTGATATAGACATGTGTTAGTCATATTTTTCATTATTTACAAATATTTCAGATAGTTACTGTTGGCTTACACATGTAGGTACTTTGTTTTTAGTGTAAAATTATAACGTAGGTTAGGTTAACCTTATTGCTTGTTTTGAGATTTGCTTTTCTGAAAACATGTGTTGTAGTCAGAAACCATGTTGCACTACAAGCTATTGGAAAACACATTATTTATCAGCTCAATGTAGAGTAGCTACTTCCGTTTGTATCCATTGTTATATTACTTGTAGTAATTTGGTCCTTCCTCACATGGCAATTTGAAGATGGCACTTGGGCCACGTAAGAGATAAAACGGAACTGTTTAAATCACTGCCTATAGTATTGCTATTTCTGATGTTGACTACAACAGTACAAGCCTTGCATAATTCCTTAATTGGGTGAACATTTTCTATTTCTGCTCAAATTTTTTTTCACAGGGTGTTGTTCTGTGATACAACAACATTGCATTTTATGATATGGTTATTCCTAATTTTAGGCATGTGCTGTATTCATTGTACTAAGTTCTGTTGCCAATGGACATTGCTGCACGTAGTCCACAAATAACTGCCTACTGATTGATCTACGATGGTATTGAATCTACTAGAAGAATAACCTAGAAAATGTTTGACTCATTCATGATAAATATAGAGGGATAATTCCGATAAATAGGCTTTCTGGTAGCTGAACCGTTATAATTTCCTTTGGCATAACATTCTATTAGCCTTACTGCGTTTATGATTGTACTCAACAACCTGTTGCTGGATCTTGGTGATATTCTATATATTGTGGTAGATCAGAAATGTATGCAGGTCTCCAGGTGGCTATCCTTGGTATAACAGCAGAAGTTCTGGTTTGAATATCTTCTGTACGAGACATGCTATAGTCTTCATATTTCAAATTCTTGCAAAGACAAGGTCAAGGTAGATTTTAGACCATCTAGTGGATTTCTGTGGTATAGCAGCTATTCTAGATACACTATGGTTCAGGTTTTAAAACTTTTGACTTTATCCTTTATTTCAGAGACCCCTCCGCCTGGCTACATGAGTGAGGATGGCGACACAAACGACCAGTCGCAGCACAACAGCATGGTCACTGACTCAGGCTCAGAGATGTCCCCCAGTCCTAACCCCATCCCAAGCCAAGGTACGGGTACTCTACACTATAGTATAGTATAGTATACCATAGTACACTCTAACAACAGCATGGTCACCGACTCAGGCTCGGAGATGTCCCCCAGTCCTAACCCCATCCCTAGCCAAGGTACGGATACTCTACACTATGATAGTACACTGTAACAACAGCATGGTCACTGACTCAGGCTCGGAGATGTCCCCCAGTCCTAACCCCATCCCAAGCCAAGGTACGGATACTCTACACTATAGCAGCTATAGTATACCATAGTACACTGTAACAACAGCATGGTCACTGACTCAGGCTCGGAGATGTCCCCCAGTCCTAACCCCATCCCAAGCCAAGGTACGGATACTCTACACTATAGTATACCATAGTACACTGTAACAACAGCATGGTCACTGACTCAGGCTCAGAGATGTCCCCCAGTCCTAACCCCATCCCAAGCCAAGGTACGGATACTCTACACTATAGTATACCATAGTACACTGTAACAACAGCATGGTCACTGACTCAGGCTCGGAGATGTCGCCCAGTCCTAACCCTATCCCAAGCCAAGGTACGGATACTCTACACTATAGTATACCATAGTACACTGTAACAACAGCATGGTCACTGACTCAGGCTCAGAGATGTCCCCCAGTCCTAACCCCATCCCTAGCCAAGGTACGGATACTCTACACTATAGTATACCATAGTACACTGTAACAACAGCATGGTCACTGACTCAGGCTCGGAGATGTCCCCCAGTCCTAACCCCATCCCAAGCCAAGGTACGGATACTCTACACTATAGCAGCTATAGTATACCATAGTACACTGTAACAACAGCATGGTCACTGACTCAGGCTCGGAGATGTCCCCCAGTCCTAACCCCATCCCAAGCCAAGGTACGGATACTCTACACTATAGTATACCATAGTACACTGTAACAACAGCATGGTCACTGACTCAGGCTCAGAGATGTCCCCCAGTCCTAACCCCATCCCTAGCCAAGGTACGGATACTCTACACTATAGTATACCATAGTACACTGTAACAACAGCATGGTCACTGACTCAGGCTCAGAGATGTCCCCCAGTCCTAACCCCATCCCTAGCCAAGGTACGGATACTCTACACTATAGTATACCATAGTACACTGTAACAACAGCATGGTCACTGACTCAGGCTCAGAGATGTCCCCCAGTCCTAACCCCATCCCAAGCCAAGGTACGGATACTCTACACTATAGTATACCATAGTACACTGTAACAACAGCATGGTCACTGACTCAGGCTCGGAGATGTCGCCCAGTCCTAACCCTATCCCAAGCCAAGGTACGGATACTCTACACTATAGTATACCATAGTACACTGTAACAACAGCATGGTCACTGACTCAGGCTCAGAGATGTCCCCCAGTCCTAACCCCATCCCTAGCCAAGGTACGGATACTCTACACTATAGTATACCATAGTACACTGTAACAACAGCA
>CM033024.1:31256487-31361487 GCA_019207045.1 Branchiostoma floridae x Branchiostoma belcheri | reverse complement strand
TTCGCTGTGACAGCTAGTGCCTGTTAGCATTTCAGTGACCGTCTCTCACCTTTCTCAGGGCAGTAGAAGGTGACAGATGGTCACCAAAACATTGGCTGTTATATATATAGCTTGGTTGTGAACACGAGTTCAGCTTTGTCCGCAGGTAACTTACAATGTATATCACTTAGGCACTTAGGCAGGCAGGCAACTTATATCAATTTATTTTGAAAAAGAATACCAAGTCGACTGTCAGTGATTTCAAGTTGCATTACTTTAGAAATATTGCAGTTTGAAACCACCGTCCGTCAATTTGATGTACATACAAATTGAATGTATTAGATATCCTTGAATACCTTTTAGATAACAATGGATATAGGTTACCCCGCAGATAAAGGTGAACTATCATATTTTCTTGTTAAAGTACACTCCAGAATTTAAGTACACACCTCCGATTTGGGAAAAAGTCACAGAGAAAAATGTAGGATTGAGAGATGCTATTAAGTAAGCAATTAAGTATCCACCAATCTTAAACACATTTTGAATGGAATAAATCCAAATTTATGGTGTTCTTTTCTCTTTTCCCAGGGTTATTTCGCAAAAATCAAGGACTGCTATTCAATGTTCTTGCTTAGATTTGTGAAAAAAATTCCACTGCTGCTCTGCATTCTCTGAATTGCCTTTACCACAAGTTACAAATTAAATCACTCAGTCATAGGAGAAAAAATGTTGTACATGGAGACAATGTGCATAACTTTGCATTCTTTCCCTCACTGTGCAATAACATTGAAGAAAACAGCCCAGCTTTTTCAATAACTTGCAGGTTTTTTTTGATTTTGGAAAGTTTACAATTTGCATACTTATATAAATACATAGCGTTATGAGGTGATGTACCAACCTGATGAAGGTATACACAGAAGATATTATGTTTTACCGAAGGACAAAACATATTGTTTATGCTGGTGTGTTCTTCCTTTCCTCCAAGCATAAAAGGTTTACGGAAAAGGCTGGGCTGTGCACCAGGTCTGGTTACCTGGGCTGTCTACTTGGACTGGCTATCACTCAGATACCCCCATTCATAGCCCCAATTCTTTTTTTCACTCGCTCACACTACTTTGGGGCGAGCCTTATGGTATGGTATTGTATGCGAGTAGCTTCACACAAGGCTAGAGGGAAAAAATTCTGCATTTTTGAAAAAAATGTTGCCTTTCTAGTTGACTGATGTTTTTCTCTGTTTCCAGACTTACAGCCAGTCACGTACACGGAGCCGACGTTCTGGTGTTCGATCGCGTACTACGAGATGAACACGAGAGTTGGCGAGACGTTCCACGCCTCACAGCCCTCGCTGACCGTGGACGGCTTCACGGACCCGTCCAACTCGGAGAGGTTCTGTCTAGGTTTGCTGTCCAACGTCAACAGGAACCACGTCATAGAACAGACGAGGAGACATATAGGTTGGTTTGCTTTGTACAATTTGATAGAAGACAATTTCACCTGTAAGAAGTTTCATCAGGTTGGTTTGTCACTGAAAGAAAAACCCTTTCTCACAAGGAGAAATGTTTGTGGTGATTTTATGTTTGTGTTTTTGGTGATGACGTTTCTTCACAACAAATTAAACTTAAAGCCATCCTTTTACAATAAAACCCTGTAAGGCAGTTTCAAGAACAAATTCAGTCTGGACTGCAAGGTTTGATCCACTCATAATGGGATGGTGTGCTCCAGTGTTCTAACCAGCCTGAATTTTTTTTCCTTCCACTGGTTTTCGAATGGGAATCTTGTCTTGTGCTGATGATCCTAGGGGGATCCATGGACAATCTCTCCTGGGAAAATTTACAATCTAGACCCTCTGAAACACTATTTCCTGCATTTTAATAGGCAAACTTGCTGGTAGACTGAGCTATGTTCAATGGCATCTGTCTTTGTGAAAACACCCACAGGGGTTTCAGCTCCCAGAGGACGGAATGGGCAAATTTTTTTTTCCATCCCCAGTGGCAAAATTCCATCAAAGGACGGAAGGACGGATGCGGGCTAGAACCCTGGACTGCGTTCTTTGATGTGCTGGAAGCATTGCTGTCATCAAACACGATACCAGACATTACATCCCATGGCATCCAACATGACCAATATTATGTAGATACTGAGTTGTGAGAAAGGCATGGAAAGGTTTCCCAAAGGCACAACATTGGAGCTTGCTAGGGTAGACTCTCCATGGGTCAACCAAAATCACAAGGCCACATCTAGACCTACAATGTGTTTTATTTCCCCCACAGGTAAAGGAGTTCGGCTGTACTACATCGGAGGGGAGGTGTTTGCGGAGTGTCTGAGTGAGAGCAGTGTGTTTGTACAGAGTCCCAACTGTAACCAGCGGTACGGCTGGCATCCTGCTACTGTCTGCAAAATACCTCCAGGTAAGAACTCTCTTTCTTATATCAGTGAAGACTTAATAGCATAAAAGGTGTGTTGTTGAATGAGAATGTATCTGTGATATACATGGAAACACTGTGTGACAATATTAATGGTTGGTTTATTATATTACAAAGACCAGTCATACCTGTTTTAGAAACATTTAATGCATTCTAAATTTTACATAAGGCTAGAAGAAGAAATGTTGTACAGTAGGAACATGTCCCTATGCAGTTCTGGCTTAGGTTGCTAGGTGTCTCACCTTTCTAACTCTTCTTGTCTCCACAGGTTGTAAAAAATGTAAGCTTAAGATTTTCAACAAACTGGAGTTTGCACAGCTAATTGTCCAAGTCAATGAGCAACTGCAGTTCTTCTGCACGTTGCTAGAGGTCTCACTTTTCCTTCTTGTCTCCATAGGTTGTAAGCGTAAGATTTTCAACAACCAGGAGTTTGCACAGCTACAAATGTATTGTCCCAGTCCATGAGCAACTGCAGTTCTTCTGCACATTGCTAGAGGTCTCACTTTCCCTTCTTGTCTCCACAGGCTGTAACCTGAAGATTTTCAACAACCAGGAATTTGCCCAGCTCCTGTCCCAGTCGGTGAGCCAAGGCTTCGAGGCAGTGTACCAGCTCACACGAATGTGCACCATCCGAATGAGCTTCGTCAAGGGCTGGGGTGCGGAGTACCGGCGCCAAACGGTCACATCAACGCCGTGCTGGATCGAACTCCACCTGAACGGCCCCCTGCAGTGGTTGGATAAGGTCCTAACGCAGATGGGGTCGCCGCGCGTTCCATGTTCGAGTATGTCGTAATGACGGACGGCGTACGCTTTCTTTGTATGTACAGCCATAAGCGGGGAGCTTTGATTGGTGCTTGGAGGGAAACGGTGGCGGTCTTACCGTATACAATCAAACCTGCAGAAGAAGACCACTTTGGTACAGATAAAATCTGAACTAAGTGGTCATTGTAGACATGACTGTTAATGCCCGTGTCAATGGGGAAAATGCTAGGTGGTCCTTATATAGAGGTGGTCACTTGTACAGGTTTGACTGTATTCCAACAAAACTGGGGAACCATTACAATATTCAAGGACCAGAAACAGGACTAACACAATTGCTTCAGATTTGAAAAGAAACAATTCAAAATCTCGAACGGGAACTTTTTAAAAGTGAAGTATCTTTAGATCCACATTAGATTTTTCGCAGAAAAACAACAACAACAATACACAGAAATATTACATGATATCTCAATATACATGTAAGGAAAAAAACAAGCCAGTGACACTTCAAGTATCATTGGGCTGTTGAGCTTTGAAAATTTGTCTTTTAAAGTTTAGGAAATGAATTGTGAAATTTGAAGTAATCGGTGTTAGTTTTTGTTTCTCATATGTAAGTGCTAATACACAGATTACACAGCAAAGGTATGTAAGCTTAACTTCTGTAAAGGATTACGCGGATTTGTAAGAATTGTTGAACAGCTTCTTTGTGGTATGGCTCCATCACCAATCAAAGCTTTGCTTACATAAATGTATTCAGGAGGGTATATGTGAATGTCTGAAAGCAGGGTTCTTGTTGGCTCGTAGGTGGGGAGAAGATGAATTCTGACAATGTATTATTACTTTAACCTCTTCTGTTACTCTATAGAAGGTATATAGAATTCTTGTGCGTTATATCTTAGTAGGACAGTACATTAAAGCATATGTATGCATATATTAATACTGGAGGCAGAACATGTATTTTATGCGCATAACTTGCTGACAAGGATCGTATTACAAGCTCTGTCTACCCTCAATACAAAATGGTTTGGCCCAGAAATAACACAAACAACCAGCTTTCCCGACAACAAGAACAAAAAAATAAGCTGGCAGAAATTTCGCAGTCTTTTAGAATACTGATTGTTTATGTACATGTATAAGAGGGTATATATATGAAAATAAAGTTAAGCTTAGCATATAAAATGCTCGTGAACTTTTTGTAGAGGCCAGTACAACAAGAAATAGTTATCTACCCTTTTGAATGAGATTCAGTGCCAGAGTTAGTAGAAATACTGACAAAATTACCCCCCTCAAAAGCAGGCAATTTCTTGCCACTGGGACAGACAAAAAGTAGCTTTGACAAGTAACTTTCTTTCTGGTTGTGAGTAAATTTTGAATAGTCGAAAGAAAATGCTTATTTATTACTGTTTGTATGTCAAAGAGAAAACGTGCTAATTTCCCCACTACCACTAACAACAGAGGGATATTTTTGTATTTTGTTGTGTGTGAAGTTGCAATTGAGGCAAGAAAACAAATTTAAACTAATGTGTCGCAACGTTGGAGTTTAAACCCTGGAATTTCGAAAATTCATTTGAAATCTTCTGCTTCCTGATGTTAACTTTAGCCATGACAATTAGTAGCATTAACTGGGCAAGGCTGGGAAAGTTTTAATCACATTTTGGAGATTACTTGTCGAATGTGCATGTCACACATTTAAAAGTCTGACAAAATTGCTCAAAGGACGTATCTTAAATTTAGAGTCCCACTCTTCAGTGTAAGATTAAACTGTGTTAAGTAATTAATGTGGACAACAATAACAACATAATAGTTGACTCTAAGATTTTCTTCCTTGTCGTCGTGTGCCATCGGGCAATGTATTCTAAACCAAAGAGATCTTTTTCAAGTGAATGTGAACAAAAAAAAACAACTACACTGGAACAGTGTTTCATCTTCTGTGTAGAATTATATAGGAGAGGAATCTTGAAAAGAGCTTTATTTAGATTTGGAGAACAGCCATTTTACAACATCTTTAGACATACGTACCATTTGTGCCATTCTTTAAGTTGATATACCTGTATTTTGTAGCGTTAAGGGATGGGGTATTTTATCTTCTAGACTCTGCTTGGTTGGTGAACAGAAAACAATGTGTAAGGCCATATCAATTTCATTTTTTGGTTCTCGGAAATTCTATTGTTAAATCAAAAGGAAACAGAAAAGAACTGAGACAATATCTTGAACCAAACTACATTTGCTACCCGATACTTTGTGAACAAGGACAGACGATGTAACAGACTATTTTATATACCAATTTTAGCATTAAAGAGAACCGGAAAATTAAATTGGTATGGCCCAAAATTTGCCAAAAAAACAACAGTGAATAGTAGTGACTGCTAACAAGTAGGTTGTCTGTTATTACATAAACAGTAGCACAAATCTAGCCATTTTTATGCAAGTCTCTAGCCATATGTATTCGGTTTTACCATATTTTTGCATAGGTGGGGGGGGGGGTAAATGTGCTATAGAAAATGTACAACATATTTGCTTTTCTGACATTTTACAAACATCCCTCAGACTCTATTCATGTGGATATTCTGGTCTATTTGGGTTTTAGATTCGAGAATCAACAAATTAAACTGATGTGGCTGGACTATACCATTTTCACATATAAGAGGGATGACAGGAAACAATTTCATTGAATTATACATTCAAGGTTTAGACTTTGGAGCCTCAAGTTCTTTCCTTTGAATGATAAAATTTCTCCAACTGAGGCACGTTTCTAAATTTCTAAAAAGAAAGTGGAAAAGATTTGATAAAATAGTAGGTTGGAATATGGACATATATTTAGGAATGGATCATTGTAACCGTATTTGGAGCATCAAAACTCCCCATATATTGAATGGGAGGGTCCGTTACCGGCCCGTATGTGGTATATAGTGGTACAGGAGTTTATTTTTTATCACTGAATACTGTCTTTTCTAAAACAAGCCAATATAATAACCAGTCTGTACAATAGATGCTTATATGTACGCTTCTTTCTAATGTGCAACACTAGAACGACTGTGATATACGGAAAATAACATACCAGGTATAGATTTGACTCTTTTTCACACAGCTTGTTCGGAAAAAGAGGCTAATAGAATATACATTGTAATCGGCATGTGTTAAAAGTTGCAATGGATTTTTAAGCACGACAAATTGTAAATGTGCATTTTTTCAGAAGTGTTTTTTTCTTTAATTTCATTTCTGATGTTTCTATGTGTAACAATAACCATGTCACAAAGTGTACAATACACTGCATCTGCGCTATAATGTTGTGTGTCACTGTCATTATTGTTCAGTTCCTTGTATGTGGTTTGGTCTTTGAACTGTTTATGACACAAGAATACAACATTAATGATAAGAGTATCATTCTATGAACAGATATTTGCACTAGATATATACTCTTCTGATGTTATTGAACATCACAGATCATACTTCCAGCTCTTGATTTCTGTCACCAGGTAATTAAATTAAACATTATTGATTATTCCTTCGATGACAGTCACAGTGAACACAGCAGCCAGTTCAGAACCGAACATCAAGGCTTACTAAAAAGTACTGACGAGAGACAAACAGTTCTAATTCATTGTGATTACAAAACACTGCAGGATACAATGTAAATGCAGAAATGTTTGCGGTGGTTTTATGTTTGCGGTATTCTGGCTTTTGCGGTGGCCACTTCACCGCAAATTTTAAACCACCGCAAACATTTTCCCATAGCAGTAAGAGACTACAGTGCATGGTGCTACTGCGAAGTTAAAACCACCGCGAACATAAATGTATTTACACTGTAATTACAATGTAAGTTTCACTTGCTTCCCCAAAGTGTGATTTTCCCAAGTGGCGGTGCCAGACTGGTTCTGAATTGGCTTTGGAGGTCAATGACATTGGATCTTGTTCAAATGCTGGGTTATTACTGTAAATGCATTTAAGTTTGCAGGGATTTAATTTGGCGGCCACCGCGAAAACCGCGATTAATCCACTGCAAACGTTTCTGCATTTACAGTATACTGCTACGTAACAGGTGACAATGATAACAATGACATGCAAGGATATTTTTAAAAAGTACTTTACTATCTTAACTCAGACAAAGGAAAACATTAAGTGTCCAAGTTGTGAAGATGGCTTTCAAAGTTTGAAAGTAAAATGGCCTTCTAAAGATAAAGTAATCAGTGCTAGATAATCTATCAACTGCTCATCGTGAGTATCTGTTTCTTAGTAGTGAAAGCGTCCCTAGTACTGTTGATAGCAGCCATGTAGTCAGAGATGGGGACTTGTACGTTAGACGGAGCCTGCAGCTTGCCTTGTCTGACGTAGTCACACAGAGTAGACAGCATCTCTGAACTCTCTTGGGCTGTGTGGAAACAACAAAAGGAATATTGTTCGAAAATGGCTAGTATTTACCATAACATACAAATGTATCTCAATCAATTAGTCACTATCACATCACTATTCTTCCTGGTGATTGATGTAAATCACTTTATGTCATACCTGTGACGCAAAAATGTTCGATACGGGTGTTCCAGACCGGGCCGTAACTTCCGTATCGTGTCAGGTTCGAAAGGCGTATCACACAGGCTCTCTTCGAGTAAATTGAACCATTTCGAGCGGGCCAAGTGTGGCCCGGTTGGCAATTCGAATACCAGATTCGGATGTTGGAACATTGCTGTTACAACACTTTTTGTTTGAGGGTACCAAATTTGTTCAACTTCTGGTGCATTTCGGTCCCAGCCCTCCCGCAGGTCGGATCCCCCTCCAGCCTTCGACCGTCGGGCAATCCAACCCTCGGTCGGGCTGGTACATCGGGTGATACGGAATACACTGTATTGTATTCTATATGTATGGCTGATACAAGACAGAGGTTTGCCAGGCCTCCATTTGGCTGATGTGAAGTGAATCACCATCCAGACAGATGGATTTACACCATCGTAAACTGGGGCATGCCCCTACTCTTTTTCGAAAGGTGTGGTGGGTTCTTTTAATGTGCTTAGGGTGTGGCCCTCCCCAAACACGGGACTTTTTTTTTTTAACGTCCTATCCAAGAGAGGTCCCTAGCCGACACAATAGGTATACTCATTTTCACCATGAAAGGTGTTTTTTGCAAGGGCACATGATCAGTGAAACAGCAGGATTTGAACCCAGGACATGTTGGTCATTTAAGCCAAACACACTAGCAAACACACTCAGTACTTCATAATTC
Organism: Branchiostoma floridae x Branchiostoma belcheri; assembly: GCA_019207045.1. NCBI lineage: Eukaryota > Metazoa > Chordata > Leptocardii > Amphioxiformes > Branchiostomatidae > Branchiostoma > Branchiostoma floridae x Branchiostoma belcheri. The sequence goes on along the minus strand of CM033024.1, from coordinate 31,353,111 downwards.
ATTATATCCAGTAGAAAAGGAAAAACTTACAGTCTCTTTGCCTCTTGTTCCATTGTGTCATCCAGTAACCAACAACTTTAATGTCCTGGAAGATCAGGGAACCCTGAAAAGACAAATGGTACCATTAGAAACATTGCTTTAGGCTTAGCTTCAATCATAATTATGACAAATAAAGAGAGAGTGACAAATAAAGTTATGTAGTTGTTTGAATATTACATGTACATTTTTTTGTTTACACTTGTGCATTTTTGTCACACTCCAAAGTTGTACAAGTCAAGTATGCAAACATTATAACATCCTAGAACCAGAGGAGCTGAAAACCAGGCAATAACAACAATATGTTTCCCCCTTTTGAACGACATTAAGTCACCAAAAAGCTTGAAACAACCTGGAGACAAAGAAGGCTAAGGATGAAAGAGTGCTTAACACTGAAATTCATCAGTGAATCCTGCAGTAAGCTCACAAAAGCTGAACTTGTCTAAGTACCCATGGTTGTGACCAATCTGACATCAGGACATAAAAGACTTTGATGATGATCTAGAGCTACATTTACCGTAGGTACAGTGACAGGTTGTCGAGACATCCCACCATAGGTCACCATTGTCCCACCAGTCCTGTGAGAAAAAAAAAGAAAGTGCATCAGCCTGGTTAGTTTGTTGGTTGGTGAGGAAGGAGTATACACCTTTCTCACGCGGCGGCCATGATAGATCGAAGAAGAGGTCAATGAGGCAAACAGACAAAACTTATTTCTAAAATCAGGTCCCATTTAGTTTTCCCCCAAACCACACAAATTTTCATGATATAAGATAGAATAATAAATATTACAAGAAGTGTTATGCACCGAAAGATGTAGCAATTTAGAGTAGTGTAGACTGAACCCATAGTCCCTTAAGAGATGCAAATTAAAAACATAATAATGCAAATTTTTAACGAATTTGCAGCCATTCACTTATTGGTCGATTTCCTAATTGGCAGGCTACCATTGGTCGAACTGCTAATTATGATGGACAGCCTTTTGTTTGCCACATTGAACTCGTTTTGGATCTATCATGGCCGCCACGTGAGAAAGGTGTATAGGAGCCCTGGCAAACTAACAAGGCTGATACTCAGGCTATACATGATGTTTGAGTAGAGATGTAATAAAACTGAAAAGTCTTTGTCTGTTTCAAATTATGTTTGAACGTTAGATTTAATAGAAACGTTTTATAAGGGTGAAGTTTTCCGTAAGTATATACTTTAACATATTTGCAAGGAAATTACCATTTAAAACATACAAGCCCATTGAACACATGAGGTGAAAAGGTCACCAATTCTTTGTGACTGCTTATACACAATGACAAGACTTTGATGGATTATGGTGTATTGTTTGACAAAAAAGCTGTGGAACTGAAACGTATTTACCAATTCAAACACATGACAATGCACTGCATAGGTCTAACATCCAGTTGTAACTGTCCAAGAAACCACTCTGGGGCAAAAAAAATTGGCCTGTGTGAAGAGGTGGTGACTTAAGACAGGATTCTTAATTTCTGAAAATAATTTCATCAGGTTGGTAGTACATAGGATATTGGAGATTTCCTTTATACAACCAGAATGTCTTTTACCTGCTGATGTTTTGATGTCTGTCAGACATCTTCCTCAGAGCTTCCAACTGGAGTTCTGCTTCTTGGGCTATATGTAGCCTTTTATATAGTGTTTAATAAATATAATAAGTGTACATTGGCTACATATAGTGGCGAGAAGTAGAACTCCAGTTAGAAGTTCTAAGGAAGTTGTCTCACAGATGTCGAAACGTAAGCAGCTAAGAGACACTCTGGTTGTGCACATTGAGAGAAATCTCCAATATCCTAGGATTCTTAATGCTTGTGTCAATGGGGAAAATTATCTAAGTAATGGGTCCACCAAGAAGTGCCCTTTTGTAGAGGTGGTGACTTGTACAGGTCTGGCTGTACAATGCATGGCTCGGACATTCATACAATCATACATACGGTGATACTTACTCCAGATGTCTGAGAATTTCTGTAGCACTTTTCCCCCCAACACAGTTCAGTGCCAGCTTTGGTCTTGGAAGTCTCTGTATATACATGTAAAAAGAAAGACAATTTGTATGATTTGTATTTTCTACATAATTATACATCTACCAGCAAGAGATAATATTCAAGCACAGTCGGTATAAATGTAAGTTACTCTTAACTGCATACTTAACAATGAAAGACTGTATCATAAATATTCATTTGTGAATTTTAAGAATCTCCATAGTTCATCAACTTTATTATATCATATACAGATCGATGTTACAATGGTTTTAATGAAGAAATCCAATCAGAGATAATTTTCTTAGTAAATTGCACAGTACACACAGAGAGACACAACTATTTTTACCTTGAATATGCCCAAAAGCAGTTACTGTACTAATAAGCAACTGTACTGCCCAATAGGAAACAAAAGTAAGACAAAGTCAAGACAAGGTTGATCAAAATGAGTCAATTTGCTTCAATCTGTTGTTTTAGTACTAGGAGCTTTACATTGAATTAGCAGGATCTTTACCTTGAATATGTCCCTGAAGTCCTGTCTTCTCAGCCCCTCCTCCGTGATTACATAATGTCCCCCTAAACCTTTCAGGTACATCTCAAGCTCAAAATATGATGCCCTGGAAATGTGAAAAAAACAACGTTTGAATTAAGTTAGCACATCTTGATTTCCACTAAATGTTTGGAGTTATGAGAAAATAATTTTTTTAAATTAGCAAGCCTATGAATTTTTGCCTGTTTAAAAAGTTATTGACACTACTGTAAATTGTACATAGAAAGCAGCCAGAAAATGAGCAATTACATGTCTTAAATTGACGAAAAAGTAACCAAAATTGCCGTAGATTGCTAATTAAGTAAGTCCAAAAGTCAAAGAAGAGGATGCAAACAAAAAACAAAAATAAAGAATCTATTGTTCGGTATGAAGGCAATTTTTCTTTTTATTCGCATGCTCACACCAGTTTTAGGGTTCCAAGAGGATGTCATCCATATAATCAAATCAACATGGCCTTATCAAAGAAATGTGAGGAAAAATCAAAAGCTTCTAAAAAATAAAAAAAAAACACTTACAGGTCTCCTCATTTAAGTCTACATAATTATGAAAATCCATCTCACCTGTCTGGCCTGTTCCTAACTACATTGATGGTGACCAGCCCCCTAGCAGCTGCTATCTGAATGACAGCCTGTCCCACTCCACTGTTAGCTCCATTCTGCACTATTGTGTCTCCTGTTGGGAAATCAGAAAAGTTTGAGAACTTATCATCTATAGATACATCGGGAAGGGCACGAGGAAGGAAAAAGCCATGTAGTTGTTCAACCACATGGCTTTTTCCTTCCTCGTGCCCCTGTGCATAGAGATAAGAGATAGAGAATGGTCTACAGAAGAACAACAGTAGAAAAGCTTTTCAGGTGGACATCTTACAAAGGAAAAACAACCAAAGATTCCTGCCATACAGGACAAAGATGAGCATTGCCTATAAATAGAGGAGAGGGAATAGATGGACTGAATATTCTTCTTTTGGACAAAAAAATGAGAACTGACCAGGCTGTAAGTGTTGAAAGTCAGTCAGCATCCTGTATGCAGTACACGGGTTCACCGCTAGGGTCGCTGCTGCCTCCAGCGGGATGTCATTGGGAATTTTCCGCAGCTCCGAGGCTGGACAGACTGCATGAGTTCTCCATGTTCCTGTGAAATGACCAACACTAGAGTGAACTTCAGTTTTGAATGTTTACAATGTTAAAGCAAGTAAGTAGTATAGTATATAGTCGTATATAGTAGTATCAAGTATTTGATTACACTACAATTGGCTGTATTTCACACCAAGTTCAATGAAATTACAGAAATCAACTTTGGGAAGAGATAACACTTTGCAAAGTAAACAATTTGGAATCTAAAGCAAACTTTTAAAGTCAACTAATTGCCTCTATTTCAATATACAATACAGCAACCAAATGATACATTATCATACCATTCCCATGTGTAATATAGAGGAAACTCACTCACTCACTCACTCACGAACTCACTCACGAACTCACTCACTCACACTCACTCACGAACTCACTCACGAACTCACTCACGAACTCACCCACTCACTCACGACCCATGACCGCAGTAGTATAGAAGAAAGCATGCACTTAAAACAACATGTAAAACATCAAAATACAGTTTAACTTAGTAGTAGAGTATATCAGATTTTACACTGTTGAAATGTAGCCTTAAAGATTGTGCCATCATACTGTCCCTACATCACTTATACCTACCCCAGCCTGAGTCTGCTGGGATGACCCAGTCTCCTGGCTGCAAGTCTGACACCTGTGAACCAACGGACACCACCTCTCCTACCCCCTCATTACCCCCTACTGCTGGGAGGGGGGGTTTGATTGGGTACACTCCTGTAGAGAACACAGAGACATTGGTCAGTAGTGCAGTGATGACACCTAGCACATTAGTCTAACATTGCAGGTGTGACACTACTAATAATCCGCTTTTCAGCGGGCTCAGCAGTACGAAAGATGATGATGATGACAGCTGGGAGGGGGGTTGGTTGGGTATACTCCTATATAAGGTCTCATTGATGTATTACTCCGCGAGTGGACACCCTAAAAGAGATCCGAGCCAAAAATGAACGGCTGCACGGACGCATGTTTTTTGCAGTGAGAAATTCCCTTTTAGCCAGCGGAACTGATCTCAAAAGTTAGATTGGTGATAGCTTATTTGTAACTGAAGAAATTAGCAGGTAAAGTTTTGCAGCCGCACGCTAGGTCGGAGGTACACAGTCGTGGGTTCTGAGTGGTGCGGTTGTACAATAGCAGCGAAAAAGTGCCTTTTGTGGGGATTGACTAATCGTAGTTTGTAATTGCTATAAAAAAAGTTCCTACGTATAGTTAACATTGGCAATTTTTTCCCAGGATATAGGGTAAATGTGCTCGACATAGAATGAAAAATCTGCTGAAATTTCACGTAGCTTCATTATGAACGCGCCCATTTAAACCACGAATTATAACATAGAAGTCTATGGGAAGAAGAAACTCATCAATGAGACCTTAAATAAAAATGAAAAATATTCATAAAAAATCAAGGAATAGCACTGGAGCAAAAATTTGAAAAGGGTTTATAACCGGGCGCCACCCCGCATTTTTTGGCTGCAGATTACGCCGTGTACCTATTTCCGTTACCATGGTAACGGACGGGTCTACATTTCCAAGGGGCGATACTATTGTTATTTTTCTTGTATCACACTCTACTGGATATAGAAGCCATTTGAAAGAGGACTAAGGTTGTAAAGCTATCTTTTTTTATGCAAACTGCATCCAAGTTATTTTTTGCAATCGCCGCCTTCTCTCGAACGCCCCTCCAACCCCCCCCCCCCAAACCCCGGGCTAGGCGACACCTATAAAAGGCCAATCAGAAAGGCTTAGCAGCTCAGTTCGGCTTGCCCGCCTCTGGTATAAGGGAGCTTGAAACGCAGCTAACATCAATTTCTAGTCCGTAAGCTCTGTTTTGACTTTATGAGCTATAGTACCTTCACCCGATCCTTTATAGAACCGTTTATTTTACGTAGAAAGATCCGGATGAATCTCGTCGTGCCTAGCGCCTGTCGTGCTGATATCCCTTACACGACTATTCTCTGAGATATATTCCAATTAAACAAAGACAAAGTCACAATTTGAAAGAGAACACTACTCAGTCAAACTCATACACAGACTGATCTAATGAGTCTTTGCGACACGTCAAAAGCGTCAGTCTCGACGCCTTTGCACTTTGTCCAGAACATTGGCCTTTGTCCGCCGCTAGGTGGCGCTTTCATGCCTATCATGATCTCGTACTTAATTACCTCCCAGAGGCTAATTCATTAACGTAAGACACCCAAACTTTCAGAGATGATGAAGAAAACGACATTCTTTCCTTTGATAGATTTTTTCAATAATACATTAAACTTAAGGTCTCATTGATGTATTACTCCGTGAGTGGACACCCTAAAAGAGATCCGAGCCAAAAATGAACGGCTGCACGGACGCATGTTTTTTGCAGTGAGAAATTCCCTTTTAGCCAGCGGAACTGATCTCAAAAGTTAGATTGGTGAAAGCTTATTTGTAACTGAAGAAATTAGCAGGTAAAGTTTTGCAGCCGCGCGCTAGGTCGGAGGTACACAGTCGTGGGTTCTGAGTGGTGCGGTTGTACAATAGCAGCGAAAAAGTGCCTTTTGTGGGGATTGACTAATCGTAGTTTGTAATTGCTATAAAAAAAGTTCCTACGTATAGTTAACATTGGCAATTTTTTCCCAGGATATAGGGTAAATGTGCTCGACATAGAATGAAAAATCTGCTGAAATTTCACGTAGCTTCATTATGAACGCGCCCATTTAAACCACGAATTATAACATAGAAGTCTATGGGAAGAAGAAACTCATCAATGAGACCATAAGACACACATAATTATTGGTCAGCTGTGTAGCAATGCCACCTAGCAGGTTAGTGAAGCATTGCAATCAGCCATGAAAAACACAAGTTGCACCATTGAGAAGTAAGAAACCTGATCTGTGTAAACAATAAGGTGCAAGCATATATATACACAGTGGCATTCATAGCCCGCTAAACAGTAATGTAACACAAGAAGACCAATGTCACAAGCTTGTGAAGGGCATCAAAATGGCGGCTGCACAGTCGACTCTGGGGGAACAAATCCGTGAAGAACTGACCTGCAGTATCTGCCTGGAGTTGTTCACAAGGCCCAAGGTTCTGCCCTGTCAGCACACCTTCTGTCAGGACTGTCTACAGGACCTTGCAGGGAAGAAAATACCTCTACAGTGTCCAAACTGTTGTCGGCAGGTCAGATTGCCACCCCAGGGGGTCACAGGTTTACCAGACAACCATCTAGTTAGAAGTCTATGTGAAAAACTAAAAAATCAGGCAACTGTGTCACAGGAAGCGACAAGGCAACCCCAGTCTGGGAGAAGGTGCATCTTTCACCACTCTGAGAATCTAAACCTGTATTGCCAACAGTGTCATATACCAGTCTGTAACGAATGTTGTGAAAAACACCACAGTGGACATCCTACTGCAAGTCTTGAAAAGTCCTCAGAGGAAAGGAGATCCAGTGCCCAGAGCTTGGTCGCTAATGGAAGGGACATCCTAGAGACTTATTCCAGATACATCCGAGGTCTGAGGGAAAAAGAGAAGACCTTGAATGAACAGAAACAACAGACCGACGACAGCATCATTCAGACCTACAACCATACGGTACAGAAACTCACAGACAGGAAGGACAACCTCTTGTCAACAGTGGAGCAAACTCACAGGAACAATTTGGATAAGATACAGAATGGAAGGGACAGAGCATTGGCAAATGTCAACGAACTGTCTGCTGCCTGCGATCAAGCAGAACAAGAGATGGAGCAGGGAGGCAGCGGCTTTCTGAGCCAGGAAACCATTTTGGTTGTTGAGAGGTACAGGGCTCAAGCAAAAGTAGCAAGAACTCCTAAACCTGTGCTAACACACTCTGCTATTTTTGGACCAGCAGGCATCCCAGAACCACTGTTGGGACTTGTGACAGTGGGACAGCCTCTCTCATTTGGACCAATCCCAGCAGCACCTGCACCAATCTCTGCACCATGTGCACCAATCCCAGCAACACCTGTACCAATCCCAGCAGCACGTGCTGCAGCAAAGGGCACAGGTCATCACCATGGTAACCAAAGACAAGGCGAGGGCAAGATCAAAAGGTTTAGATTTGGCAGAAAGGGAGTAGAATCGGATGAGTTTGATTATCCCACTGGGGTCACAGTGTCAGATGAAGGGGAAATCTTCGTGGCAGACTCTATTAAGACAATCTGTGAACCTTACAACCCAAGGGCAAGGCCTGTGCCTAAACCCAGAATCCAAGTCTTCACCCTGCAGGGAATATTTGTCCGCCAGTTTCCAGTGGAAGGTATGGAATGCCAAGATGTGACTGTGGACGGGGAGGGGAACCTGTGGGTGGTGGGGAGGCAATTTGTTGTGCAGTATACCAAGCAAGGAAGGGTGTTGAGGAGGATTGAACTACCCCCGATATACAGTGAAACTAGTAGTAGAGGGGCTACTGTAGATATCAGGAATAACCATATCCTCATCACACACTTGGTCCAAATAGCCCAATCCCGGCCAGTCAGTAAGACTACGAGTAGGAGCTCTTCACACTCAAAAGAACGATATCAAAGCTATCATCGTGAAGTGCAGGTTTTCAGTCCAGAAGGGACACTTGTGAGAACTGTGAACATACCACAACTGGATATTCAGATAGCCCCTAACAGATGCTACATACGTGCTAAACTGTACAACACTATTGACCAAGAAGGGAACATTCTCGTGTCGGATTGTGATGGACACTGCATCCATGTACACAATCAGGACGGACAATTTCTCTTCAAGTTTGGAAGCGAAGGAAGTGGTGAAGGTCAGCTGAAGCATCCCCTCGGCATCTGTACAGACAGGGCAGGTAACATCATCGTGGCAGACAGTGGAAACAGGCGTGTGGAGATGTTCGACAAGACAGGCAGATTCCTAAAACACATCACTACAGACATGACCGAGCCGTGTGCTGTTGCCATGACAACACAGGGACAGGTGGTGGTGACTGATACCTGGAAGTGTCAGATCAACATCTTTAGCAACTTCTGATCCTGACCTGAGTATTGAAGGATTGAAAGTAAGATGTAACACATTCTGTTACATATAACTGTTCTGTAACATATATTCTGTTAGTATGTGAAACCTATAGCACAATGATGTAACTGTTGATGGCTACCAATTTTCAATTTTCAATCTGCTTCCTTAGTCCAGTGGTTAGCAGCCCTGCCTCTGGGACCAAAAGCGAAAAGTTTGAATCTCTTTGTATCACTCACCTGACAAGCATGCTACTGGAAAGGGTTCATTGTCAGAAAGAGCTAGGTACATAGCATCTGTCATATCTGTCTACATGTAAGAGGAAGAATAGCTCTTCAGTGAGTTAAATTGGATCAAGATCACTCCCACTTTTTTCTGAAACTTACAAAGGCAGCAGGTAGAAGGTGAATGAAATGTTTTCATCTGAATCAAGTGGTAGCATAGCTTCAAATTGTTGAATTGCTGAATTGTTTGGTAAACAACAGATTTAGTGATATTATACGTCGTGTAAAATATGGTGGTAGCATGTATAGCTTTATGAGCTTTTTGTAAACAATATATTTAGTGATACAAGATATAAGATACACATGTACATGTAGATGTACATGTAGTAGTAGTAGTAGCACATGTGAAGTTTTCCGTGCTTAACTGTTTTTGGTAATACTATTTCATCTTTGGTTTTTGAATTGATGAACTGTATTTAGACCATGTGGGCATGAACATTCAAATAAAGATCATCATGTCAACCACACACGTTATTTTCCTTGGTATATAGTATTCCTTAAATGAACCAGTCAATTTTTGCTGCGTGGCCGATTGTTCCCAAATTTTGTGACAACCACGTCTTCTTATGCAAATTTTCGCAAACATACTCATGTTCACTGCTAAACTTATTTTCTGACCCGGAGGCTGTGATTCAGTAATTAAAAAAAAGTAGTTAGCATTCACGATGGTAAAATTTGGCCCCAAAATTTCCAGACTTCTATGTGGGGATCTAGAACACGAATCATCTTCCATCGAACAGAACGCTGGCGTGATCGAACAGAACGGGCGTTCTATTTGGGGTCTTCCGAGGTCACCCGCAGGTTGTTACAGTAAACACGCAGAAAACGCCCTCATTTTCCCGGGTGCCGTGCGTCAGAAGAAAAACAAACATTTTCACAAATATAAACCGTTATTTGGCAAGCTTGGTTTTGCTGCCGCTTAGTTTGGAACATGTGACATGTAACAAAGCTGCTGGCGTCATTATTGGTGACCTTGAATGTTACAACACTTGTTTACGGCGGTATCAATTACTCTATGTCACTATCAGTGCGACTCGACATAGGACCAAACATGGTATTTAAATCGCTTGCAAAACGCGTGCAAATCAACTCTTTCAGGACTTATATTGTCGACAACTAATATCTCCAGCTTTGTGTCTTAGGGATTTTTGGAACATGGAGGCAACTTTGAATTACGAGTCTTTGAGTGTGAAAACTTGAAAAAATGACGATTTTTCGAACTTATATTGGCTATAAAAATAGTTTTAAGTACAAGTTGAAAAATCCCTAAGACAGAAAGTTTGATCTTAATATCATTACCTATATGAAATAAAATATTTGGATTTTCAGTCAAATTTAGGACCAATCTAAATATGGTATTTGCTTTTTTGGCACACCGAACACCCTTTCTAAATCAACCAACTATGCACATTTCAGAAGACATTGAGACAAAACTGTGTAGCACACGTACACGGTAAGATTTGACGTGTACACACTGCCAGTTTTCATTTAATATCGACGAGGCACGTGCGAGAGGTTGTTTTTCAAACTATCACGATATTTTAGAAGATGTTTCAGTCACCGTCAGCCCTCCGCGGGGACCGCGCGGGAGCCCCGGGAACCCGATACTCTGCGTTCGAATGGAAACTTTTCGGCCAAATTTGACCATCGTGATTGTTTCCAGGAAAAGTCGGACACTCCACCGAACAGATTCATTTAATGTGAAATGGACAAATATTTTGAACATTGCCCATTCAGAAGTTTTCACAGACAATCAGGTCCAGGTTCAGATCTGGATCCTCTGGACCCAAACTGGACTGGAAGTTTTCTGTATCGGTACTCACGGTGACCTACCCGTTATCCTGATACCTTCAGTCCACCCTTGTATCATGTTGATATCAACTAGGTTGATGCCGGAGCTGACTGACATGTAAACACACTAGTTACTATAAAACACACAGTGTCTCGTTACTACAGAACACACACTAGTTACTATAGAACACACACTAGTTACTATAGAACACACACGGTTGATTGGGTATACTCTTATAACTATACAATACTATTTTTTTTTAAGACACACACAATTATTGGTCAGCTGTGCAGTAATGCCACCTAGCAGGTTAGTGAAACATTGCAATCAGCCACCTGGTCCGGTTGCTATGAAAAGCACAAGTTGCACCATTGATAAATCAGAAACCTGATCTGTGTAAACAATAAGGTGTAAGCATATATATACACAGTGGCATTCATAGCCCGCCAAACAGTAATGTAACACAAGAAGACCAATGTCAAAAGCTTGTGAAGGGCATCAAAATGGCGGCTGCACAGTCGACTCTGGGGGAACAAATCCGTGAAGAACTGACCTGCAGCATCTGCCTGGAGCTGTTCACCAGGCCCAAGGTGCTGCCCTGTCAGCACACCTTCTGTCAGGACTGTCTACAGGACCTTGCAGGGAGACAAGTGCCCTTAAAATGTCCAAACTGTTGTCGGCAGGTCAGGTTGCCACCCCAGGGGGTCATAGGTTTGCCAGACAACCATCTAGTTACCAGTCTGTGTGGGAAACTAAAAAATCAGGCGACTGTGTCACAGGAAGTGACAAGACAACCCCGGTCTGGAAGAAGGTGCATCTTTCACCACTCTGAGAATCTAAACCTGTACTGTCAACAGTGTCACATACCAGTTTGTAAGGAGTGTTGTGAAAAGCACCACGGTGGACATCCTACTACAAGTCTTGAAAAAGCCTCAGAAGAAAGGAGAGTTAGTGCCCAGGTCTTGGTCGCTGATGGAAGGGAAATCCTCGAGACTTATTCCAGATACATCCTAGGTCTGAGGGAAAAAGAGAAAACCCTGAATGAACAGAAAAGGCAAACCGACGACAGTATCATTCAGGAATATAACCATATGGTACAGAAACTCACCGAGAGAAAGGACCACCTCTTGTCAACAGTGGAGGAAAATCACAGGAACAACTTAGATAAGATACAGAGGGGCAGAAACAGAGTGTTGGCAGATGTAAAGGAACTGTCTGCTGCCTGCGATCGAGCAGAACAAGAGATGGAGCAGGAAGGAAGTGGCTTTCTGAGCCAGGAAACCATTTTGGTTGTTGAAAGGTACAGAGCTGAAGCAAAAGTAGTACCAACTTCTGAACCCGTACAAACACACTCTGCTGTTTTTGGTTCAGCAGGCATCCCAGAACCACTGTTGGGACTTGTGACAGTGGGACAGCCTCTCCCATCTGGACCAATCCCAGCAGCACCTGCACCAATTCTAGCACCACTTGCACCAATGCCAGCAGCACCTATACCAATCTTAGCAGCACCTGCATCTGGAGATGCTACAGCAAAGGGCACAGGTCATCAACATGGTAACCAAAGACATGAGAAGGGCCAGTTTAGAAGGTTCAGATTCGGAAGAAGGGGCATACAATCAGATGAGTTTGATTATCCCACTGGAGTTACAGTGTCAGATGAAGGGGAAATCTTTGTGGCAGACTCTAGTAAGAGAACCCCTGAACTTTACAGCCATAGGCCTAAGCCCAGCCCCAGAATCCAAGTCTTCACCCTGCAGGGTACATTTGTCCGCCAGTTTCCAGTGGAAGGGATGGACTGTCAAGATGTAACAATGGACGGGGAGAGGAACCTGTGGGTGGTGGGGTTACCTTTTGTTGTGCAGTATACCAAGCAAGGAAGGGTGCTGAGAAGGATTGAACTACCATGGATGTCTGGTTATGCTCGCGGGGTTGCTATGGACAGCAGTAAGAACCATATCCTCATTACACATTTAGACAACAAGCATAGCTGGCAAGTGCAGGTCTTCATTCCAGAAGGGACACTTGTGAGAACTGTGACTTGCCAACAACAGGATAAGATTGAAAACAAAATATACACACATCTTAAACTGTTCATCACTATCAACAAGGAAGGGAACATTGTTGTGTCAGATTGTAACGGGAACTGTATCCATGTTTACAACGAAGATGGACAGTTTCTGTTCAAGTTTGGAAGCGAAGGAAGTGGTGAAGGTCAGCTGAAGCATCCCCTCGGCATCTGTACAGACAGGGCAGGTAACATCATCGTGGCAGACATGGGAAACAGGCGTGTGGAGATGTTTGACAAGACAGGCAGATTCCTAAAACACATCACTACAGACATGACCGAGCCATACGCTGTTGCCATGACACCACAGGGGCAGGTGGTGGTAACTGATACCTGGAAGTGTCAGATCAACATATTCAGCAACTTCTGATACTGAGTATGGAAGGATTGAAAGTTAGATGTAACAGAATAATGTTGCTATGTGACACCTATAGCATAATGATGTATCTGTTAATGGCTGCCAGTTCTCTAGAGAGTGTGCTTAGACCAGTGGTTAACGGCCATGCCTCTGACTCTGAGACCAGAGAGTTCGAATCTGGCTGCATCCCTCACGGTCCACAATCATGCTACCGGAAAGGGTTGCAGTCCCTAGGATGGGACATTAAGCTATTGTCCAATGTTCATTGTGTTTGTCAAAAAGAGCTAGGAATATTTCCTCAGCACAATGAACTTGTAAATACTGTACATAGCATCCGTCGTATCTGTCATGACTAGTGGAAGAATAGCTCTTCAGTGTACTTATTTGTGTTAGTTACAAGGTTAGGCAGCAGGTAGAAGAGGAATGAAATCTTTTCATCTGAATCAAGTTGTAGCATAGTTTTAAATGCTGAATTGTTTGGTAAACAGTTAGTGTTAACATATGTAAGATATGGTGGTAGCATGTATACTCTAAGGTCCCAAATAAACGTACCGGGACGTTTATTTTTTCAGCCGCGAAATCCACCCGGTACGTTTATTGATTTTTTTAAATTGGACCAGGGACCCCTGAAATAATGAAAATGTGGGTTTTTCTAACCTTATTTCCGCGGTATTTTTGCTCAAAATTCACCATTTTTTGGTCGATTAGCGGCGCGGATAATTTCCCCCCCACCGCTATGACCCAAACATTTACGCGGTACTCGTATCGGTCGATCTCGCTATATTACTCTTATGACGCTACAAAGTAAATGTTATTATTTTGAGAAAATAAGACGCCACACTGACGTTTTGAGTCACAATGTTTTATAAACAACTGTTAAAGTCTCTGTTTACATCGTCATGTCATTTCGACCGTGTGGTTCAATGCGCTATCGGCAGCGAGTCGGAAGAAAAATTCTTTCACATAGTAAATAATGGACGTAAAAACAACAACTAGATCCTTGATTCCCTTGTGATATGAGTTTTCAGGCCGCAAATTCTCCAAAACGGCAGGAAATCGTCGGTAAATACGAGCTCGTAAATATAGCTGAAAACTTGTTCCAAACCGATCCAACATGGCTGCCATGTGTAACATGCTGTGACACTAAAACTAGCACCTGATTGTGTTTACAAGATTCGGATCTTTAAAATGATGCCGTAAACGAGTCAAAAAGATCGTATTTTGGGTTAATAATGGACCCAGAATGCTTTTTATGTTTTCAAAGTTTTGATTTTCAAAAATTATTGTAAGATTTTCTCATTTTTATGGTTTCTAGTGTCAAAATATAATATGTATTTTGATGGTATTTTGGGCCTGAGATGCTGAACTACTTTTACAGACGAATTCTCACAAAAACTTTGTTTTCGGCACATGAACCTCCTTGTCGGCACTACTGAACAAGAGTTTATGAACAAACCCTATTTTGTGCCGACAAGGAGGTGACATTTGTTTTAATTGGTGGTAATGTCTAAAGAAAATGTGGTTGAGTACTTGCAGCTATCTCAAATGATCTTAATGATATGTCAGTAATTTTAAGTCCTTGATTACTAGTACTTGCTTCAAGTTCCAAGTAGAAAATGCCTATGTATCATGTAAATTTTCACTTGTTGAATTTGAAAGCACCATTGGCCCCCGGTTAGAGGTCATGCCGGGGAACCTACAGTATGCCCAATTTTTCAACAATGGGGATAAATTATAACTTCATGTTTTATATTAATTATATACTAGATCTAATACTAACGTTACCTTTTCTTACAAAATGGAGAAAATATAATAATTATAATTCGAACAAGATATCATTTGTTATTCTGTTCCCTTCTATACAACACTGATATATTGTACTCAGGTATAAGTACATAAAAAGAACCTACCTGCTTATCATCTTCTTTCCCTTGGACATAGACACAGTTTACATGTCAATTGGTATTTTCCGGGGGGTATGTTTATTCTGGGGAGTATGTTTATTAGATTTTGAGGATTTGTCCGGGGGGTATGTTTATTCCGGGGGGTATGTTTATTTGGGACATGAGAATAGCTTTATGAGCTTTTTTTGTGTTTGTAAATGATAGATTTAGCGATACAAGATATAAGATACACATGCACATGATGTACATGTAGATGTACTAGTACTAGTAGTGGCATGTGAAGTTGCTTACTAGTAACTGTTTTTGGTAATACTATAATGTCATCTTTGTTTTTGATGAACTGCATTTAGACCATGTGGGCATGAACATGCAAATAAAGATCATCATTTAAAAAATTTTGTCAACCCAAGTCAACCACACATGTTATTTTCCTTGGTAGTATTCCTTAAATGAACCAGTCCGTTTTTGCTATGTTGCTGATTTCTAATGAAGGTTCCCAAATCTTGTGATGGCCATGTATTCTTATTTCATAATGCTAATTTTCACAAACATATACACTACAGCATGTATACTAACTGCTAAACTTATTTTCTGACCCGTGGGCTGTGATTCACCAATTAAAAAAGTAGTTGGCATTATTTACAGGAAGATATAATATTGAAATGCCAGTGGGAGTCAGATACTCCATTGAACATAATTTTTATAGTGAAATGGACAATTGTTTGGACATTGCCTATTCAGAAGTTTTCACAAACAATCAGGTCCAGGTTCAGGTTCGGAACTGTACCTCTGAACCTGAACTGGACTAAATTTTCTGTGTCTGTACCCACGGTGAACCACCCATTATCCTGATACCTTCAGCCTACCCAACTTGTATCATGTTGATATCAGCTGGGTTGATGGGTGCTGACATGTTAACACACTAGTTACTATAGAACACACACTAGTTACTATAGAACACACACTAGTTACTATCTACTCCACCCACCTTGTATCATGTTGATATCAGCTGGGTTGATGGGTGCTGCCAGCATCCTAACTGACACGTTAACACACTAGTTACTATAAAACACACACTAGTTACTATATAACACACAGGTACTATCTACTCCACCCACCTTGTATCATGTTGATATCAGCTGGGTTGATGGGTGCTGCCAGCATCCTAACTGACATGTTAACACACTAGTTACTATAAAACACACACTAGTTACTATATAACACACAGGTACTATCTACTCCACCCACCTTGTATCATGTTGATATCAGCTGGGTTGATGGGTGCTGCCAGCATCCTAACTGACATGTTAACACACTAGTTACTATAAAACACACACTAGTTACTATATAACACACAGGTACTATCTACTCCACCCACCTTGTATCATGTTGATATCTGCAGGGTTGATGGGTGCTGCCAGCATCCTAACTGACATGTTAACACACTAGTTACTATAAAACACACACTAGTTACTATATAACACACAGGTACTATCTACTCCACACTACCTTGTATCATGTTGATATCTGCAGGGTTGATGGGTGCTGCCAGCATCCTAACTGACATGTTAACACACTAGTTACTATAAAACACACACTAGTTACTATATAACACACAGGTACTATCTACTCCACCCACCTTGTATCATGTTGATATCAGCTGGGTTGATGGGTGCTGCCAGCATCCTAACTGACATGTTAACACACTAGTTACTATAAAACACACACTAGTTACTATATAACACACAGGTACTATCTACTCCACACTACCTTGTATCATGTTGATATCTGCAGGGTTGATGGGTGCTGCCAGCATCCTGACTGACACCTGGTCATCCCGGACATCAGGTACGTCCACATCGGTCAGGAATCTGGAATAGAGAGACTTTTGGTAAGATAACGGTGCACACCCCAGTTTATTTGGGGTCTCAAATCGAGGCTGCGCACCCTCAAGTCGAGAGGCCGTCTCTTCAAGAAAATAAATCTAAAGCAGAAAAGCCGTATATGGGAATGAAGGGTATAAAGCACTCCAGCTTTAAAAACAGCCGGGTTTCAGTTTCTTCACTCTCTCTACTTTTCGTAATATCTGGGGGAGAAAAGTTTTTTTCACGTAAAAAAGTATGCAAAAAAAAGGGGCATTTTGACGTGGAAATAAACCCATCACCTATATTTTAGTCATGAAAATGACTGATATTGTCGGAAATAGAATACACCTAAGATAAATCAAGCAAAAAATAAAGACAATCGTAACACTGAGATTTTTACAATAACCCGACGCGCGAGGCATAGCAACACGGCTCACAGACCGCATATGGACGGGGAATCTGGGTCAACGGGCGAATCACTTCCAACGCGTAGGAATACAAGGAAGTGACACTCGGGCCCAAAACCAATTCGCACCAAAAACACATCACTTCTTACGCTTTTTAGCCATGCCAGTATTAAATGCCACTCCGCAGCAGATTATGAGAAATTTGAACTCAAACACGGACCCTCGAGACCCTTTCGTCACATTTTTCTCGCGCACTATCTCGGACCCCTGTCGCGGAAGAATTGGTGTGTGCACCGATAAGGCCACAATGACCTGATTTTATGGATTAGGATGGATGGATAAAGATTCTATAATAGGGGCTCCAAATTTCTTGGTGAGTTGCAGCAAGTGATAATGGCACAACTATTATAGGAGGGTTTGAGGCATGGTGCAGAGTTTTCAAGAATTTTAAGTAAAAATGCTACATTCTAAGGTATCCTGAGGCGCAAAATTACTGTCAGAAATGACCTAGTGGCATCCCTGGTCAATCAGAATTTCATGCTTGTCAGAGAATCTCCTCCCCAGTGTAAGGGTGTCTAGTGCTTGTTATTTTAAGAAAAGCATGTCCAAATGACACCTGGATAGATGTCTTTTGTCAATCTTGTCAACATATCAAACATTGATTACTTCGGCTGAGTCTGCTATGATGAACAAGACCACAAAATATGTGCCTCCTAAAAATAAAGACTTGTTGCTTGTTTTGATACGCTGTGTTCTGTGGTTCAATTCAAGCCCTTTCACCGTTTCACACGAGATCAAAACGCATGTGCGGTGACGGGAATTCTAGGTATGTCAAAGGTAAAGGTCCAGAAAAAGACAACGAAATCCGTATGGACATTGTTAAAAAAATCGAAACAATGGCTGAGACAAGGACTGTTTTCTTTTTTAGAGCATTTACCTTTGGCTTTGACATAAATAGAATTCCTGTCGCCACACATGCATCCTGAGTTCTGTGAGGACTTATACCAGCTTTGTAGTCCTGTGGTTTAGCAGCATTTCTTTTGCTGGGTTTTTATCTTTTTGCCCTTGCGCCTTAGTTTTGTCGTCTCCAGAGGATGTCATCCATAAATTTAAGTCACTGTGGCCTTAAGCTTAGTGCTGCATAATTTTATCAACAGGGTTTGTGGGGTCCTGAACAGAACACAACGTTGCCATGAATCAAATGTAAGCAACTTTTCAAAAGTAGCGGAACACCAGTGCTGAAGTGATCGTCAGCACTGGCAGTCCAGTGCTGACGCCGGCTCAGCACTGGACTTCCAGTGCTTCAGGCAGCTTCAGCACTGGAAACCCTCCTGTCAGTACTGGAAACCGAGTGCTGATACTACAATCGGAGAAGTTCAGCACTGGAAATCCAGTGCTCGCATTGGGTTCAGCACTGGAATTCCAGTGCTGAGGGAGCTTCAGCACTGGAACAAGGCCGTTCAGCACTGGAAAACCAGTGCTGACGTTTCTTCAGCACTGGAAAACCAGTGCTGAGGCCGATTCGACCCATTGATTCAGCACTGGAACACCAGTGCGGAACCCGTTACTTTTGTATACTTGCAACTGAATTTCCTGTTACCCGTAGTTTTGTACCTGTATCTAACCTTGGTAGAAGCTGTAACTTTATAATCTATGTGCTCGTTCTTCGTGATCACACGCGTGGGTGCTGTCAAAAAAAATTATATATCGAAAGCAAGGGTGCCCCCCTCCCCCAGCAGGTCATTCGACAAAAAAAATACAGAAACCGGAGCGGTATCAAACCTGAGGACTTTGCTAGGCTCTCCGTACTGACTGTAGGAGACCGCACACGGACTGGCGAGGCTACAGTAGTGACGGGACGAGAAAAGCGGCTCCAATCGTCTCAAAAGTCTGGACACCGAAACAGAAAGTCGTGCGCCGGCCATGTTGTCTGGATTTACGACAGTTATGCCGCAAAATGTGACATGTAAATGTAGGGACAATACATTTATGAGTTTAGGGATCCGTTTCCGCCCATTTTTTTTCGAACAAACTGTAAATACAAAAATGTAGTACAAAGAAGCTGTAAAATGAGCACATATATGCCGTAAATTTAATAGAATGAAAAACAATTGGGAAAATATTATTTTATACGTACTTTATGTCATAGAATACCGAAGTAACGTCAAATACCAAAGTCAAAGAAGAAGATATGAAAGAACAAAACTGAAAAATGTATTGTTCGGTATACCTGGTCTGTATGATGTCTAGTCACCAGTTAGATTATATGATGAAATTCATGATCGAATGCTCCCCAGCCGGTTGATGATGATGATGATATGATGAAGAAACTTTTTTTGTCTTTGCCAAACTTTTTATCCGCACGCTCGCATCAGTAGTAAGGCTACCATAATTGGGAAAGTTGCAGAAATCTGTCGTTTATCTTTATTTGGAATATTGTACAACATGCGAGTGCCTTAACACCTCGCTGCAAAGGAGACAAGATATTAATGATACTTGCAGATATCTTCCATTGTTAGCGATAAAAGTTCTTTTTTTTGTAATCGCTTGCACTCGCATTAAAGATCGGTTATAAGATCCGTTTGTGTATTTTTGCTTTATTCTGTTTGATTTATTATAGACAAGTCTTGAAACTCACATTATAAGCTTTAGAATAGTCCATTGGGCATGCGGACACTAGCCGCATGTCATTGATGCCTCCTAGCGATTCATATTATTCCTGCAGCAATAAGTGATTTCTTGCAATAATATCTTGAACTGCTAGAAAAAGTCAATTTTGATCCATACGGCGGACTCTGATACCCCCTAATACAATGTATAGGACTTTCCATGAATTTAAGAGGGCTATACGGAATTTAGAAGGTGTATATGGGATATAATGCATGTGTGTTTTACAGAACTCTTACAATCCACTACTGCAAGAAATAAGAAGGAAACGACAATAACGGAGTTAATTTCAAGAATACATACAATTCTTACAATAAGTTAACATTATAAAAATCACGTATAATTCGTATATTTCTAAGTCGTAGATGTTAAATATTCCTTAAAAATCAACGATTAGAGCTAGGGCAAAAATTTCAAAACAATGTTTACCCAGGAATTAATCTACGATTTTTGAGCGATCGCTACATTGCGTAACTCTATCCGTTGCCATGGTGACGGACGAGGCCATATTTCGTGGGGTTGATTTACTTCTTCTTTTTATTATACCCGTTTTAGAAGGATTTGCAATTATCTAGAGTTACGAAAAAGCCACAAAAAAGTGCGTTAGTAAGATGCAGAGATATTGAAAAGCTACCTGGATCGTATAAGGCGTCTATAAAGTATTTCCCGACAAGCACATACGCACGGAATCTATAGAAATGCCCCTTATATAGTGTAAACCCATTTTCGCGGAACACATGTGTAAGCGTCAAATACAGATATTAGATGTTTCTCCTAAGTTTATTGTCTCTTTGAATGACCCACAGAACAGCAAAAGAATGAAAAATTAGTACTGTCTATGTTCTACTGTCCAATACAAGACTAAACGACGCGCTATGCTGTGTCATCTACGTTATTCACTCGTTCTCATTGAAATGTCGAAAATGGCATTTTTTTGGGTCGAAAAATAAATCGGCTTTATTTTCAGTGAAAACTACGTGGTTGTTTAGGAAAATTCCTCTTTTAACCATAGCCAAAAAATGGCAACTTATTATTTTGGGTCCCATTGGTAATGCATTACAGGGCATGTAACAAACGTTACCGATAACGTTTGTTACAACAGTAGACTTTACCATGTTTTCTTCGAAAGGACTCACCCTATTGACTACATCATTTAGGTATAACTGGACGTCCCTAGGAACATTTAAAAAGTGGGCAGATTTTGTACACCAGGTCAAATAGAAAGCTTAGGCAGCATCGAACAATGGTAACGTTTGTTACAGTCATTTCTGTACAACATTTTGTTACGCAAGGTGGGATACAAATGACAGTCAACAACCCTTTCTTGTTTCTTTAGAAAGCCAGAAAAATTCTACAGCGTCACAAAAACGGTCATTTCTAGTCTTATACGTGGATAATATAACATTGGCAACTATCGTACTCATGGTGGTAACGTTTGTTACAGAATCTGGCGACAGGTATAAACCACCTCACACAGCCTCCAAGATCAGTGACAGTAGCGATCTGACGTGATCGGTCAGAGGGCCTAGTCAGTTGGTTTCACCTGCCGAACAATCATTCTGGGAAATGAATTGTTACATTTTTGGCTACTAGTTGAATTCTTCGTTTCTTCTCAGGCGACAGCCATTTTTTAGGGGTTGAAATCCCACCCGTGGATATAATAATCTTCTAAGCCATTAACCAATACGAATGTTAATGTGCATCTTTTGTAAAACATTACAGGGGTTGTGGAAACATAAAGGAAGCAGTGATGTTGTCTATAATTTGCTCCATTTCAAGGCGAAAATTCAGGCGACAGCATTTCGACATTTAAATGAGAACGAGCCTATTAACTCTTGTTGTATTCCGCTTCTCCCCAAAATCGTATGCTTTAAAGAAGGTTTAACTGACCAGACAACTAAACGATATGTATCCCTCACTTCAATTTTTCGGGCCGAAACCTGTGTTGTTGCTTCTCTTTAGACCCCCCCCCCCAGCAAACCACCGCACCCCCCCCCCCCCTCAAGCACACACACGCTTACCCACCCACACTTAGTCTAAGCATGGCCACCGGACAGGGCCACGAATCCCCACTACCTGGACTATCAGCAGCATTTCTCTGTCTTTTCTAAACGTGGGTAGCTACTTTGCCAATTGTAGAGGCGTGACTATACAGCTGTTCGTCATATGTGAATGTTTTTGGTTTGGGGGGCTCAGTCCGATTCGATTTTTATCTAAACGTCCTCACAGTTACTATCTCTTTCTTCCTACAGCATACACAAGTGGTTTAGTATCGAAAAAAGCTATTTCTTGCATTCTATTCCATTTTAGATGAAAACAAGATGAACAGAGAACTTAACTCTAACCCAAGGTGTTAAGAAAGTACATCTAATTGCTACTCCGATACGTCAAAACAGCAATTTAAAGTTCTTTTTTGTTAAATTGTACTTTTACCAAACTAAGCTAGGTGGCGCTTCTCACTCCCCAGGAAAATATGAGCGGCGTTTCCTAAGGCGTTGCTAGGTAACGGAGTGACTTGAGACGGAAATATTTTAAGAGATTATTGGGGGACAAGTATTCTTTTGTTTGTCAAGCCATCTTAATAATCGATGGAATTAAGGTCTCGTTCCGGTATTACTCCGCCGGTGGGCACTCAAACGTATCCCCTCCGAAATATGAATGGGGCCCCAAAATCGTGTGTTTATGTCGACGATAAATTGCCTTTTATCGCTCCCATGTCATATCGAAGGATTTGATATGAAAGGTTGTGTATTTCTGACAGGATCGGGTGGAAAAGTTTCGGCATTCGGGTGATTCTCGGAAGTGTACGTTTGTTTGTCCTGAGTAATGTGGTCAGCGGGTCACTGAAGGAAAGCCCCACTTTCTGGATAGTATTTATGTGCAGTTATAGATGTTATAAAAATCGATCCACCGGTCAGATTTGGGAAACAATTTTTTTATTGATTACTGGATATGTGATCTTGAAATAGAAATTAAAACGTCTCCGGCCGAACTGTTTCTTTATTTTCTTTTCGCCCATCAAAGTTGCATAATTAAGCATTGTTATAAAGGGGACGGCATAAGTCCGGTATGATACCTTAATTAGTGAAAAAGGTGTCAGCACGAGTAACGCAACCTCATTACAACATCACATGTAGTCCTCGGTGTTGACTGATTTGTTCGGAAAACACATACGGTCTTTTTGCATGACGTGAGTTGTGATGCTATGCCTCGCGCGTCGGGTTATTGTAAAAATCTGTGTTACGATTTTCTGAATTTTGGCTTGCTGAATGATTGAGGGCCTTTTCTAGGCAGTATATACGCCGTACAGGCCCGGTACACAAGTTTCTTAAATCTGATCATTCTCTGAGCTTACAAGCTGTTTGTACACTGTTTGCACTACTCATTGGTTACGTGTTGTATACGTTTTATTTGTCAGAAGATAATGCAATCGAGCAAATCTGAATGATTCTGTCAGTGTAAGTAGCTTCTTAACCACGTTTTGCACCCACGCACGGCACTATATCATTTACGATGCACCAATTCAAAAGACACGCAAGAAATATTTTATTGATGTTTTATTCACGAGACTCAACTCCATTGCCGAATCACAATCAGACGAAATTGCAGTGGCGTGTGGTGCAGTTGATGCGATGTCACGATGACCACTATCTGCTCATCAATGATAATGATGACGTTAATCCCAGCAGTCCTTGACGTAGCTGGTAGTGTCGCCTCCGCACTTGTTGACCCAGCCATACCTGTTAGAGAGATCGAGGTACAGATTGTTTATTACCTGGCATTTCATGGAGGTTGCGGTTTACCCTGCGTTTGTCTGTGTGTCTGTCAACAAGATAACTCAAGTTGGTAGGTTAGTGATGAAAGCTGGAAATGATTAGATACCCCCCCCCCCCCAGCGACCTCCCTTGGTACAGCATCGCAACTTCCGGTTTTGCTATCTCGTGTTCTGAATAAACTATGATCACGAATTTTAGGTGTCAGATAGCTCGTTTGCTCAGGAAGAATTCGAAGTGACATAAGTTTGGGCTCCCTAGCGGCTAGTTTTGGCATAGCAGGGGCATTTTTGTCAAAAACTTCTGAAGTGGATAACTACAGAAGCGAACAACGGATTTTCAAGATTTTTGGTATGTAGGTACCTTAGACTATATTGTACAAAATAAAATATTAATTATGCATGCAAAATTGGAGTGCATTTGCATAGTTAATAAGAATATTCTATCATGTATTTCGTCCGTCAAGCAAGTATGATTGTCCCGGACATGGTATGGTCTTGTTTGCTACTGTTGTAACAGTTATTGATTCCAAGCCATAACATCATGTATTTTTGGTTGTTTGTTGTATTGAATTAGGCATATATAGCGTACCACGCTAGGTTTGTACTGCTGGACAGTACAGATATCAGTTGATCCATTCCTACCGGTAAGGACCCGGGACCCCCGCTCTTTTCGATAAATGTGGTGAGCTTTCTAACGTAGCTGTCCTTGAACAATGGATATACAGTTAACGTGCTACTATCAGAGGACGTCCCTATATCCGAAGCTAGGAACTCGTTTTGACCTGTTAAGTGAGGACATCTGCGTATTTTAGCATCCGATAAAGTTTCAGAATTCCATTGCCACACTAAGACCGCAGGTTTACATGTACATACTGTGAGTTGACTCATTTGCTTTCAACGGTCTGCTTCATCGTTGATGGCAATCTCTTACATAAGTATTTTACCATCAGCGTCTAATAAAAAGTTTATTTGCAAGATCGTGTACGTAGGCCAATTGCGAGTTCATGGCAAAGCATGAAGACATAAACGCACGTGGCAATGGACAGCGCTAAACATTGTTGTAAAAATAGACTACTCGAATATTTATGATGGCTATATATCTAGACAGACTGGGCTTGACTTCTTTTGAAAGTTGAGGAAAACGAAATGCGTGGATTCTGCGCATTCCGTTGCTAATGTACAATCGCATACATGTACGGTTCGTTAACTCACCAGGCAAAGAAACCGTGACGCTTGTAGATCATTTTGACACACTTGACGTCATCAGAGATGTCATCGTCACGGAGTTCTGAGTTAGAGAGAAGGCAGGAATTTGTTAACTGCAAATAATGGTGCGAATAATGATAATACTATGTAAATTTGCCGATAAAGTCTTTAAAATGGGACATGATGTAACGATCGTCATGCTCAACAACATCATGTGTACCAGAGATTCAAAATACGTTTTATAGCCAGGTTGCCCTGTGAGCAACCTCAGTCAAAGGCTAGGCTAAGCATGAACATTTCAGGTTGCCGCGAGTATGTTCAAAACAACCTTCAATGCCCTCATCTCTAACTATACAAGTGGATAACAATACATTAAGGGTCCTACGTACGTTTCAATATTGTTCATGGCGAGACAAAAATCACAAACGGCCGGGGGAAAACTTCTAGAGGACGAACCTTCTAATGGGCCCTGGGTGTGTAAAATTTTGGGGCATTTTAGGATACCTGGAATACCACAAAACGGTATAAAGTGAAGAGTGACAGTGAAATAGTTTTCACGACTCTCTATAACTACATAGCTTTTGTGACTATATTTTGCATGATAAATGTCGTATTTCCCATACGTACTGGAGCAGGAGACGCCACAGTCGTTGTGAGGTCCACCGTTATCGCACCATATGCAGTAGCGACCGTTGATCTGGGACAGTCCGTGGTCGTAGGATCCGTTCCCGTTGGGGCCGCCTTTTGCGTCAGTCCTGAAGGGGTCTCTGCATGCTCTTTTACGTAAGGCGTAGGGAGCCTATTTTATTTCCCGTAATTCGTAGGGAAAACCATCTTATCTGCGTAATTCGTAGCGAGGCGACCAAATCTAGCGTAATTGCCTTCCTTGATTTAGCGTAATAAGTAGGGAGCTCTTCTGAATTCAGCGTAAATCGTTGTCGGGACCCCTCATGCAGACCCTCCTGAAGGAACTCTCGTGCTGGACCAGGCAGATCCCTGTGGGAACATTATGTGCCATCATGTGTGGTGCACGTTCTTGATACATTTAAGTTTAATCTAATCCAAGTATCTAAATATTCAGGTACATAAACTCCAACAGAGAGATCAAGGGGAGTAACTTATGATCAGTAGCTGAAACGAATAAACTAAATCAGATGAAAGAAGCCCATGATAAATACTTCGCAGAGACCGCGGACAAGCTACACAGAGACTGTTGAGGAGTTTAGCCGAGTCTCCACATTGTATTGTTCCGGGCGTCTATATATCTAGTGCTTAATGTATCGGACGCCCTGAGTAAGTTATCTATAGTTTGAAGGCTGGTGTAATGAGATTTTAATCATCTACTGCATGGACTATTCTCCAGGAGACAATGATAAAGCGCAGGAGCATACAAGGACAGTATTCTCAATGATTAAGTGGGACTTCCACATAGAGGCCACAATGACCACAGATGAGGAAATACCATACATGTTTGACTAAACAGTGTATACGTTGAGAATAAGTACTTACAGTCACCGGCCCCAGCTCGCCAGATCACAGCGCTCGTAGGTCTTGGCATGCGCCGTGCACACCAGCCCCATCACTAGTACTAGTACCACGTGCACAGCCAGGAACATCTTGGAGTCTGTACTGAACACAGTGTGTCTGAGTTAGTCTGGAAGATCGGTGGACGAGTTCTAGTGATGGCTACCTACTTTGGACGGGGGACGGATTTTTTGCACACCTTATTTTCCCGATTAACTTACGCAACACAATTAATGTACGCGGCACCTGATTGATTGTGAGAACGAAGGACACGATGATATTTACTATAACGGCGAGCAGATTATAATTGGATTGAGCAGAGCACTTTGGACAAATGCTTGTAGCCCCTTACGCTTAAACTTACATGGCTGATATTTTGTAAAAACTTCTCTGATACTCAACGGATCATATTGAAAAATATTGAGGTTTGTTCCAAAACTGTTCAGATTTTGTGGTAAATCTTGAGATGTTTTGAGTTAATCTTGAGATTTTTCATGAGAATCTTGAGATCATTTGATTAAGTCTCAAGATTTATTTTCATAGAGACAAAGGCTCCAGCTGGGTGGTACCTTAAACAGACTGTCGCAAAGGTCAGAAGGGTTACATATGCACAATGACACACCTCTGTCAGACCAAGCCGAGTCACACATCTCCGATATAATTACAAAGGTTAGGCCACACCAATTTAATTTCTTGGTTCACGGATTTTTTCATAAAAAATATGGAGCGAGAGGGCGAAATAAAAATAAAAATAAAAATTGTAAAATGGTTGGGGTAACGGTAAGGGCTAATCCAAAACATAAAGAATAAAAAGTTTTCAGATTGAAAAAAGTACAAAAACACTATTGCTGTACAGTAACAGCACCTGTTCATTGAAAATTACAATAGTAGTGTCAGTTTTTATGTTTGCTACACCAGAAAGTTGGTGAATGGCTTCATTAATGGTGAAAATTTGCTGCGTGGTAATTTTTATTTTTATTTTTTTTTTCCAAAAAATTGGAGCGAGCGAATCCGTGAACCAAGAAATTAAATTGGTGTGGCCTTTACATCACAAAATAGAATTATTTCAATCGTCCTGTCCGTGCCAAGGACAAATTTTGCGAGTTGTCAGCAGGGTTGACACCAGCAGAAAAGCCTGAAGAGCCATAAATCATAAGTTGTTTAGACCCAGACTGACATTTCACTGATTCCAAGTAGCTTACAATCGGCTTTGGCTTAGTTCGGTCCTGTGGTGTTTTTACCACTTAATAATCGTCAGCAACTAGCCTGATGAGATGATCATTTTTTGAACCGAATGATCGCTATTTTTAAATATTTTTTATATCCCAATGACTGACTTTCAATACAAGCAGTGTAATCCGCTAAGGCGCAGGTTCCCTTCCCCTATCACATTTATACAAAGTTTCCTCTTCCATAGTGTTTGGCGAACAGGCAAGCACAAAACAGACCGTTAGCCTTCACCAGGCCTTCCTAAGGGGTTATGGATCGTAGAATTCGCGATCGGCAAAAAGGGGAATATTTGGCCAGGAGAGTCAGTCCGCGGGAAGGGCAACATTCCCCCTCCTGGCTGATCAAACTCTTTGGTGGCCAAACTAGTACCCGCTAGCAATTGCAGAGTATTCTCCTTATAGCCAGCGTACTTAGTCTGGTAGAGACTTAAACAGAACGTTCACTGTGCGAAAGGGTGTCATTTCCGGACATTTCTATGTTTGTATACATCCGGATCGGGACCGTTTCTGGATATATCCGGACAATATCCGGACGAAATCTGACATGACTCCCCTGCGTTTTCGGAAAATTTCAGGAGTCCGGAACGGGACCATTTAATTCCTGCCTCATATCCGGATTTCCAGTAATGGAACGTTTTCGGACTCTTTGGAGACAAACCACGTTCCGAATATTTCGTAGAAATCCGGATAATTTCAGAAGTCCGGAACGGGACCAAATAATTACGTCTCATATCCGTATTTCCAGTAATGGAACGTGTTCGGACTCTTTGGATACAAATCACGTTCCGAATATTTCGTATTAATCCGGATAATTTCAGGAGTCAAGAATGGGACCATATAATCATGTCGCATATCCGGATTTCAAGTAATGGAACGTTCTAGGACTCTTTGGAGACAAAACACGTTCCGAACATTTCATATTTTCTGAGCACGTTCGGGGCAATTACGCCCCGGAAAGGTTGCATAAACTTAAGATATACTGAAACATCATAGGAACAATACAACACATTATTTCAGAATATCCAGTAACTTTACGATCATGCTAAATACCTAATATTTAACGTTTCCTGTCCGTTTTAACCCCGAAAATGCTAACTCGGTAAGGCTACATTTTGTGAAAGCTTTTCAAAGACTTTCCTGTATAAATCAGATGACACAAGTATCACAACAAATACATTATGTGGAGGAACAGATCATGTTAACGTCAAGGGGCAAATCAATATGCATTTGTCTCTTAGTCTTACCAAGGAAGTTTTAGCTCACTACAACCTCATTGGTCTTTACAAAAAGTGAAGCTCGAATGATGCCAAAGTTAAACAGTTCACTGTCAGATCCAATAATATCAAGCCCAAGTCAATAACATCATAACAAAACTGGTCAGTTAAAATGTACAATATCAAATGTACAGTATCCGACACAAGTCTAACGTTATAAACCATACAATCAATATTCGTAGGATAAAAATGTCATTACGAAATCAGTACGACAGTCCATTTTCAAGTCCTCTATAAGTCCGTATCGTGTTGACTGTGGAATCATCGTCCGGGGCGCCCTCTTCTGCGTCTTCGTGGTAGTGGACGATCATTGGCGACGGAAGATGCTCTGGCAAGACCCCGCAATATCGACGGCACGTCTCGAGGAAAGTCCGTTCCATTGCATAGTCCAGGCACTGTCCGTCTTCAGAGTAGAAACAGTTCTGGCAGGATTAAACGGCACCGGTCACAGACTGTCGTAAGTGTTACCAGGAGGTAGGCCTCGGTCGTCGGCATGGCAGGACAGACGATTGGGAAACAGAGGCTCAGCGGCTGGAATGAAAAAAAAAAAAGGCTAGTAACTGCCCCGAACCCATGAACGGTACATGTAAAATTATTCAAACAACACGGCCATAAAAATCACAGCAGGGCAAGACGGGGACAAAGGCAGGAATCTGGAGTCGGCTATCATCAAAGGGTGCAGGCCACACAGATGGCACAGATAAGGACCCCCAGAGAACGAATGGAATTTTATATGCACACAATCACATTGGTCCTAGTGAGGAGATTACAGTTTCTCCTTGGTTCTATTAAAGATTTAGCCAGCCAGAACAACAGGACAGGAAAGTTTAGAAGCAGCCGTTACGGCACATACCGCACAAAATAATATGAGAATTTAACTAACTATGGAACGGGCAATTTATAAACAAGCCGGGGATGACATGCGGGGGTTCCAGCTGAAAGAGAAGCGATCTATCATACAACAATCTTTACAAAGAGATCACACTACTAACTAGAGTTCGGGGACCTCATACCTCCATGAAATATTCATTGCTTTTTTGTGGATGGTATGTATGTTTATAGTCGGTTGTATTTGAGAGTAATGGTTATATAATATAAATGTTATGGGAAAGTAGTGGTGTATTTATTTAATGACACAGAGGATGTCAATCTGATTAGTAATTATCAAAATGTGACACTTAATTGTGTAATGTGCGTTTAAGAGGTCGACGGCATATGGTAGCGTGGTGTTATTTAAGCTTGATGTTTGGCATTTAAAATGTCTAAGGTTGTCAGCATTATTGAGGTTCGACTATGTGCCTGAGAGCGGTGTGGTGGGAGGAAGTTGGGAAACTCAGAAAGAAGAAGGGATGTGGCCAACTTTAGTCAGATGGTGATTTGATTTTCCACCAATATGTCATAACATCAGCTGTTCACACGGTACAAAAACGAGATGCACACTTTCCTCTGACAGCCCTACACCAACTGTAAGATGAATACTTGGCGCCAACCCCGTCTGCTAACAGCTGTCACCTCACCATCTGCTTGGAGCTAAGCCCATTAACAAACACATAAAGCACGATGCCTGTACCAATATATCTCAAATATAGGGGTGATTTCTGATATTATTACATCGATTATAACGACAGATACGGCTCCCAAAATCTCATTGATTCGAGCTTTCATCACACTTCACCAACACACACAGCACGAAATCTGGTATTTAAGCAAGCTTAAACTCAACGTAAACGCGACGTTTCTGCACTCTTTCCGCAACTTAACGACATCTATCCGTGAACGTAAAGGTTCCCTTTAATGTTACCTTTACGTTGGCACTTAAAAGTGCGTTTCGGCACTCCTTCACGTGCCTTTCCGCAACTATTAGACGCTTAAAGGCGTCGTTAATGACAGTTTTTCGTAACCTATACGGGCGGAAAGCACGCGTTTCTCAAGACCTTTCCGTGATCTTTTGACCACATTCACAGTCGATTTCCGTCACGATTTCCCCACGTTTATGTGTCGTTTACACACCCTTAAAGGCACGTGAAGAAGTGCAGAAACGTACTTATCCGAACGCTTTCCGTGATCTTTCCTTGGACTATAGTTGTCATTTATTTTTAGTAAAGGCGGCGTAAGTTTAAACCTTTCCGCATCTTTAGGTAGGCTTTATGTGTTTTGTGTGGCTTAAATTGGAACTTTTGCATCGGGTATGCGTGTCTTATTTGGTGTGAATCATACCTACAACGGTATCTATGGCTTCGCCGTCTAAACTATCTTGTGATTCTAATTGTGGACTTGGATTGGTCGACCGAGGGAACAATCGGTGTACAATATCCATGCACGAATCTCCGCTACATTTAAGTCCACAATTTGGAGTCCAGTGTCGGGCGATACGCCTGGAACGACGTCATTTCAAGCAACATAGTTCCATCTGGCCATCACATGGGTTTTCGGAAAACCCTGTCCAGTCCAGACAGGGAAATGGGGCGGAAAACCCTGTCCAGTCTGAAAAGATGGTCTGCATAGGGGTTCCTGGCAATGCTTAAAACTATTACTTCAGACAGCACTTACACTAAACTGATACACATAACAGCATAATGAGTGACCCAAAGGTGCAATATGCATGCAAGTCAGTTCTGTCAAATGCAAAGTACCCAATTAACACTTATCAGGTAGGACATGAGGGGGAGAGAATTACACCCATTGTCCATCAAACAATGGATAGTGAGTGTCCGTCAATTTTGGGTTGTTAAATAGTGGCAATGCATTACAAAGACAGGCTTTGCAAGGTTTTCTTTAAATGATAAGTGTACAGCACTCATTTTGAGAGCTGGTCTGTTTAAATCCTGGTTTAATAGAATGACTGCGAAAGGTTTCAATATCAACACGACTTTAGTACACAATGTTATAACATTACATATATTTTACAATGCACTACAATAAAGCCGAGATGGCATTTTTCAAACCCTAGTACAAGTTGTGAGTTATATAGAACTATGTATCCTTTTAAAAATAATGTGTTTTATTTGCAAAATTATGCCATAAGGCTAATAGCATGTTCAGTCTCAAAGACTTAAAGAGTAGAAGTTTTTTATATGATGCACAGAAGTAACAATGATGGATGATTTTTGTTAAGTTATAATTTTTGTATGACATTGTGTCACACTTCAAGTTGATGTGCTAAGCCATATTAAAGATAAAAAATGCTGTTGTATACTAGTACTTAGTAGCTTACAACGTATACCCCCATGCAGACCCTCTTTTCAGACTGGACAGGGTTTTCCGCATTCCGGACTGGACAGGTTTTTCCGAAAACCCCCATCACATTAGGAAAAATCCGCTCAGATTCCCGAAGACGGGTACTGTTTTGTGATGAACAGGCCGTGCTCTCCATGTCTCCGCCAGCTTATGCTGGTCAAGACGACACAGTCTTGAATTCACCCTGAGTTGTGCCCCGTTGAAGACTCTCCAACATACGTACTCCGTTTCCGGCAAGCCGTGAGTGTCCTATGGTTATATCCGTTCCGTCCTGTAGTTCCGTTGGAATCCATTTGCGGCAAAGCCACGCCGATAATCCGTGTGTTGAAACGGGTCCAAGGCTCCTTCTTGACTTGTCCCGAAACAGACGCCCTGCAAACTGGTTTCTTCTATAAATTATGGCATATTCGTTAGGTTTAAAAAACCCACCTTTGTCTGTCATTGGATAACGCCCTATCACATGACTGGCCTCTGGGAGCTGCTAATTAGAAATTCAATGCCGCGTTGTTCGTTATTCATAGTTGACGGCGAATAAATTTGAATTTGAAAAACACCATCCCCTTTGTACGCTGTTTAGCCAAGGTTAAGCTAAACACAACTGTTACCACACTAGAAAATACCAGCCTTTCTGGGAGAACGTGATTATTGCTTGTAGATAATAAATGTTCTTCCAGATGATAAGAAAGTTTTTTTTGTACAATTATATAAACAGCAAACCCGCTATATTCCCATGATACGTTACCGGGTAGTGAGGACGCTATGTCGTCGGGATTCCAAGCTGCAAGGCACAGCCACCCGCGAGCGACATACTGGACAGGCCGCCCAGTACTAGTCCTCTTACCCTGAACGGGAACACGCCGTAATTATGACCACCAATCTTCGGGGGCATGTACGCAGTGCTCCCGGCGACTGTTGTTTCCTTTCAACAAGGAGGTTAAATATTTAATTTCCTCGCTTTCAACGCTACCTCTCCAACATCTTTTTCTGTAACTATCGATATCCACCTCTGTAAAGAAAGTTCAGAGAGTTTTCTGAAAAGTAAGCTCAAAGGCAAAGGTAACGGAACGATATCGGTAACATACAATACTATGGCAAAAATAAACGCTACCTTTCCGACATCTTTCTTGCACCTGTACATAGCATCATTTTGTGTAAAGTAAGCTCAATGGTAACGTAAAGACATTGGAAAGACACCACATGTTATATTTATGTTTCACCCATGAGGATATTTTGATTTTCCTGGTTTCGTCAAACACGCTAACACAGAATGAGTTATTCAGGCGAAGTCGATACTTTAGTGAACGGCGCATGTGGTATATTGAGCGGAAAATACTCGTAATTTGGTAAAAGCAATGCCTCTTTTAAGAATAATAATAAACGCTACCTTTCCGACATCTTTTTTGCACCTATACATTCCAAAAATTGTATCTGCTATATGTAAGTTTTAACCAAGAGTAAATGTTGCTTATCTTGGTCAAACTCAACACGTTAACACAGCAGGGGCTATTCAGGCGAAGCCGCTGCGTTAGTGAGGGCGCATGTGGTATATTGAGCGGAAAAAATGCCTCTTCTTCAAAGAATGATTAACGCTACCTTTCCGACATCTTTTTTCCACCTATACATAAAAGGGGGGAGGTTTGCTTAAACCTCCCCCCTTTTATGTAAAGTCAGCTCAAATGTAACGGAAAGACATCGGAAAGATTGTATCTTTTAGTTTTATATGTAGCTTACACACAGGACGAGATTTGCTTTTCTTTGTTAAACTCTTTTCTTTGTTAAACTCAACACGCTAACACAGCAAGAGCTATTCATTTGAAGCCGCTGCTTTAGTGGACGGCGCATGTACTATATTGAGCGGAAAATACTCTTAATTTGGTAAAAGCAATGCCTCTTCTTCAAATAATGATTAACGCTACCTTTCCGACACCTTTTTTCCACCTATACATAAAAGGGGGGAGGTTTGCTTAAACCTCCCCCTTTTATGTAAAGTCAGCTCAAATGTAACGGAAAGACATCGGAAAGATTGTATCTGTTATATGTAGCTTTCACACAGGAGGAGATTTTCTTTTCTTGATTAAACTTAACACGCAAACACAGCAGGAGCTATTCATTTGAAGCCACTGCTTTAGTGAACGGCGCATGTGGCATATTGAGCGGAAAATACTCTTAATTTGGTAAAAGTAATGCCTCTTCTTCAAGTAATGATTAACGCTACCTTTCCGACATCTTTTTTCCACCTATACATAAAAGGGGGGAGGTTTGCTTAAACCTCCCCCCTTTTATGTAAAGTCAGCTCAAATGTAACGGAAAGACATCGGAAAGATTGTATCTTCTATATGTAGCTTTCACACAGGACGAGATTTGCTTTTCTTTGTTAAACTCAACACGCTAACACACAGCAAGAGCTATTCATTTGAAGCTGCTGCTTTAGTGGACGGCGCATGTGGTATATTGAGCGGAAAATACTCTTAATTTGGTAAAAGCAATGCCTCTTCTTCAAGTAATGATTAACGCTACCTTTCCGACACCTTATTTCCACCTATACATAAAAGGGGCACTGCACGAAATCAATAATTTCCAGGTGTTTCAAGGGACTTACACACCTGTGAAATGTTCTGTGTCCTGGTTGTGTACATGACTTTCCTGGTTCGGCGTGTAATGTCCTTGTTTTTTTCTTACATACCTGGACTCGCGCTTGTACAGGAATTTCTAGGACCCTTACACCAGACGTGTAGGGGAAATAGGCAGACAAAGGCTTGGCGGCGCCTATTCTCAAAGCCAACCTTGGATCGCGGGTTTACTGTTTACGGCAACTACTACCCCTGCAACACAGCCTAGGCTATGCTTGGACAATTAATAAGCAATGAGGTTTACATTTTAAACACAAAATAAGGGGGAGTGTCGGGGGGTATTGAATGGTTGGTATGTCTACCCGTGACATCGTCTGACAGAACAAAGTGGAACAAAATACAGCTATAAAAAGAAACGACATCCACATTTTTAGGAATACAATCAAGGTCAGAAAGAAAGGTCTACAAAATACTAAAAAAACAATTATAATTAATGAAGCTGTGATTTGTTTGGCCCGATATTTCCAACTTATTTGGAAATCCTACGGTCGGCGCGTATTGAACGGGCCATTTAGATTCATTTCTACATGTCGGAAAGAAATAAATGCTAGGGATAGATCTTGGCTTATAAATAGGAAAGTATGCCTTAAACCAAGAAGGTTTCAACTTCCTTGCTTAAACAAACTCGTCATTTTCATTACATAAACAGCAGTTCGTTAGCCGGATGTGTATTGCATTGTCTAGCGCAGACAAAGGCCACAAACACCCAGCGTTCATTGAATCATTCTTATTTCTTCTTTAATCATTTTGCACTCACACTGAGATTCTGTTTCAACATACATAAATCTGAACTGCTGCAATAGACTTCTGCGTGTATCGCGATAATCAGTTACGTGATCTGCCCCCTTTGTATGAAGAGCTAGGAAAATAAACTAACCAAAGAAGTTTAATTTGGAAATTCGTAAAGTAGTGATGTACGGTGTTTTTATAGAGTGCCTGTCGCGTCATAGCGAGGAAGTTGAACTGAAACGACGTTGGACATAAGGAAAACATAGGACTGCGATCTGATTTATGGGCAGTTTTTTGTCAAAAGAATAGAGAGAACACGGGACAAAATACAGTCCATTTTCTTGGTTACTGTCTCTAACTTTGGCTACTGTCGACGCACAAACTGAGTGAAATGATCTATGTTAAGATATAACCTCCTTGACTCGATGTACTAAATTTTTGTCCCGGGTTATGTTCTTGATTGTACAAACTAAATGACAACGTTGAACGTTAAATTTCTACCGATGTTTCAAGCTGTTGATAATCACAGCGGCATGTTTCACATCTTTCTAGGCAGGTATTGTTTTCCTGTGAAGTGAAATACGGGTAATCAGGCAGATCAAACAACCTCCTTGACGTGATTGTAACAATAGACATCATGGCTGGTACTAGCGGTAGTTCACAGCTCTTTGTGTCTGTGCCCATGCAAATTCTTCAGAAAAAGCCAATAGAATTTCTCCTCGCACAGTTATAGGGTCAAACCTTCGGCCAATCAACGTGCCAATCACAATTTTCAAATTCTTCAGTTGAGTTGGTATTGTGAATTCCGCGTCTTTGCGTGTGGATGTGCGTTCTTTCTGTCCAAGTGTGTCTATATACCAGGGTGCGTTATCTGATGGTACCGAGGAACATTGGTCATTATTTTACATCAGCAAGGAGTTTCTACTCAAGATCGCGGAACAGGACGACAGGACGTCAGCTGCAACTAATAATAACAGGACCACCGTCGGGCCACAGTTCTCTCCCATGGCTTCAAGGATCAAGGAACTTCCGTATACAACTGTAGCGATGATATTGCAGTCGGCATTTGACTTTGCTTTCGACGGAAATAGTGCGGAGGAATATCGAAACGGCTCTCATGTTTGGGTAGCGAAACCACCCTCATCTACGAACGACAACTGTATCACCTAGACTCCCTTGCAGTCTTCGGAACGGGGCTGTTTTTTTTTGGGGGGGGGGGGGGGCGTTGTTCCGCGATTTTCAACGTTGACTAGTCGACTATGTTCTTTTGTTCCGGGAAAGGGAGTTTGCCGTGGAAGGGAGTTTGCTGTGGAACTGAGTTTGCCGTGATACTGATAGCGAGTCTTTGGCCCGTCCGAAGACTCGCTATCACGGCAAACTCCCTTCCACAGCAAACTCCCTTCCACGGCAAACTCCCTTTCCCCCGGCACAAGAGAACATAGTCAACGTTGAAAGTCGCGGACCAACGCCCCCCCTCCCCCCAAAAAAAACCCAGCCCCGTTCCAAAGACTGCAAGGGAGTCTATGTCCCTGCATGCCGTCAAGAAGTGCATACTAGTAGCCTACGAAGACTAGAAGACAACAAGAGACCAGCCGGCATTCTATGACATACAAAAGGCACTCGCGACTTCAACCTATCATACACACGAACAAACACTAATAAGAATTGTCTTGTTTCAATATGAATAAATATATGGTGCTATTACAGAATAAGAAATGCGAGCAAGAAACTGCCGAATAAATGGGGAGGGGGGCAAAATCCAGAAAGGGGGGGGGGGGGGGTTGGTGGGGGTAGGGCGTCAGATCTCTCGACGCCACTTTCCATGACAAAAGGGATGCACTGGGTGAGGCAGACCGGGGAAATATAATTAGGTGGTAATTGGCCGCTAATGTATGCATATTCCGCCAACACACAATGCAACACACGGCTCATGTCCTGTTGTGTAAGGTTGTTTCAAGGGAATCTGTAAGGGTATTTCAAGCCCTTTACACGTCCTGCACACAGAAATGGTTCGTTTCCGCGAGATTCTAGGACATGTAAAGGACTGTACACGTCTCGTTTGCAGGCATGAAACCTCCGGATTTTGAAGGACATGTTTAATTTCCAGGACTGTGTAAGTCAGTTTCCATCCTGGAAATGAGGCTTTTCAGGCAGTGGGGGGAGGTTTGCTTAAACCTCCCCCCTTTTATGTAAAGTCAGCTCAAATGTAACGGAAAGACATCGGAAAGATTGTATCTGTTATATGTAGCTTTCACACAGGAGGAGATTTTCTTTTCTTGGTTAAACTTAACACGCAAACACAGCAGGAGCTATTCATTTGAAGCCGCTGCTTTAGTGGACGGCGCATGTGGTATATTGAGCGGAAAATACTCTTAATTTGGTAAAAGCAATGCCTCTTCTTAAAAATAAACGCTACCATTCTGACATCTTTTTTTGCACCTATACATAAAAGGGGGAGGTCTCCATAGACCTATACTAATGAGAGTATGTAAATGAGATCAATTGTAACGGAAGGGCAATGAAAAGATATCATCTCCTATTGGTAATTTCCACCTTAGAGAACCACGAAAATAAAAAAAGGCGAAGGTCAACTGGTTGTATGTGAACGTATGGTCGGTTCAAAGCCTGTAGATGTTTTCTGTACGTAAGCAATACCCGTTTCATATACGGCACATATAAGGATG
This sequence comes from Branchiostoma floridae x Branchiostoma belcheri, assembly GCA_019207045.1. Lineage (NCBI taxonomy): Eukaryota > Metazoa > Chordata > Leptocardii > Amphioxiformes > Branchiostomatidae > Branchiostoma > Branchiostoma floridae x Branchiostoma belcheri. Next base: position 31,314,812 of record CM033024.1, on the reverse strand, counting down.
CTTAAAGGTTATGTAAAGATATTACATGTATTTAATCTGCCTTAACGAATACGGAAAGGTTACGGAAATGTAAAACCATGGTTTCCGTGGTCTTTACGATACCGTAAACTCTGCGGAAATATTTTCACACCTTTAGGCTACATTTAAGTATCTCGGAAAGTATGCTTAAATATTCGTTTTCGTGCTGTGACAACAAGTATGAAACCAATCCATCCAGCCGTTCTTGAGTAATCATCTACACAGACAGAGACACATAACAGAAAATATAACCTCCATTCCATGACATTTCATGGAGGTAATTACTAAATACACAAAACACTAGGAAGGGATAACAGACATTGCTGACAGACATATACGGAACTAAGAACGGTAACTGCTATGTATATACAATCTATGTACTAGAGAGCTACACTACTCACTTCTTGGTCCGGTAGCGGCTAGCGGCAGCGGCAACTGAGATTCGAATCTAGTTTCAAACCTAACTGCTGTCACCAGCTGGTCTACTATTGGTCTAGTCAAGTCATGTGACTTCCTAATATAGTCTTGTTACCTAAGGACTCCTCCAGATGGTTCCAAGCAAGTTAGTGTCATCCATCATGCCTGTTTCACAGAAACACATGGCATTGTGCATTATTTTTGTGAATAAATGCATCATGTACTTACCAGTTTCAAAGTTGTACACAGCAGCAAACGCTGTGGCGCGGTGTAGGCTGTTATCTGCAACGACTGCCCCAGTAGGCGCACCGTTGACATGCCAACGTACTGGTCTGCTCGGCACTTTGCACAGCTTGCATAACCGCTTTACGAGTTAAGTTGCCTCGTGATATTGTCCGGATATGGGCCATTCCCACACAGCAACGCTGGTATTCAATATCATGAGTGACTTTTTGTCATGATATTGTCCGGATATGGACCTATCCCAAACTGCACCGCTGGTGTGGAGTGTTTTGACTGAACTTTTTCAAGATATTGTCCGGATATGGACCTATCCCAAACTGCACCGCTGGGGTGGAGTATTATGACTGAACTTTGTTCAAGATATTGTCTGGATATGCAAAGAAACAATGATACTTGACTCATAATTGTTACCATCGCAAAGATTGCTTTCTGTGTCATTTGATTGTAAATGTCGATGTCAGTATATTTGCACATGTATATGGAAGCCTAAGCTTCAATTACCAGAAAATTACAGAGTAAACATACATTGACATCGGGCATACTCGTTGTAGAATAAAAACACATATACAGAAGCAAAAACGTTAATGACGTGTATTTGACAAGATAGGAAACCTTTTTAAGGATACCCAACAAAACAATCTCAGATTCATGTATGACAAGAAAAGTAATTTGTTAACCATTAAGTTGTCCGAAAACTGATCTCTGGAATGTTTCTGTTTTGGACATCTGTCGTAAATGGAACGGAATATGAATTCGGAAGGAGCGAAAATTTCGGCAAAAAAAATGCAGTCTTATTTGTTCAGATGCGCAATAAAACAATCACCGATTCACAATTCACGTATAGAATGCCTTTATCGGCAACGGTCAGAATATGCTAACTTCGAATCTGTCCTAAAACTAATCCATGGAATATCTGTCGCGGATATGTCTCGTAAATGGAAAGAAAATAAAATATTATGAATTCGAAAACATGAAACGTCCCTGACACGTATTCGGAAGAACGGGAAATTCTATCCGTCCGGGCATGTGCTGAAACATTTCATGACTCATGATATTCTGAGACATAATGAATTGAAAATGTCATCTGACAATGGCCCAGAAATAATGCACATCATGCTTCGTGCAAACTCCTAATTTGTCCGGGTATTCCTTATCGAAATATATGGACCTTGGATATGTAAGGATTGTAGACCATATCACGTATTCGGAGGCAAGAAACGTCAATGGCGCGTATCTTGAAAAGCAGGAAAGTCTTATTTGTCCGGATACATAACAAGACAATTCCTGACTCATGATATTTCCAGATATGGGAAATATTGAACATCGTGCCCGGACACAGTCCGAATATTTAGCATGTCCAAAAATATGTCAACTCCGACTTTGTCCGGAAATCACACCCTTTCGCACAGTGGTTCACCTTACCTTAGTTGAAAACCCGTAGTAAATGGTAACTGTTGGCTGCTTGAGACAGAACTGGTCTGCAGGAGTAACTGTTAAGTTAACGTACGGATATCTGTGCTGAAGACAGAGTATAGACAGGGTGTAACGGTTACACCCTGTCTATACTCTGTCTACAGCACAGATTGGCACACAGACTGCGCAAGTTGGGTTACGCTATAAACCCAACTTGTGTAGTCTGTGCGCCAAACGATAGCCTAATCTCCAAGCAGATCCTACGGTAGCATAAGACAGTATCAAAAGCTGCCAGAGGAGTGAAGCCGGCTTAGGAGAGTGTTTTGCCCCGGTAGCAAAACACTCTCCTAAGCCGGCTTCACTCCTCTGGCAGCTTTTGATACTGTCTTATGCTACCGTAGGATCTGCTTGGAGATTAACGATAGCCTACGGCGAAACACCTAGCTGACAGTGTTTATTGGCCAACCGGTGAAATTTCCCTTGCTTGCCATGCCCGTCAAGCACACACACACACACACACACACACACACACACACACACACAAACACGCACTCACTCACGCACGCACGCACACACTCACAAACACAAATACAAACACAAACACAAACACACACACACACACACACACACACACACACACACACACACACACACACACACACACATACATGTTATAAGGACCCAAAACAGTCCAGGGGCGAATTTACATTGAAAGTCAATGAAAATTGGACCCCAAAGTCCCTGGATTGTAGGCAAGGAAAGTACCACCTGAGAGAATTGCACACCTGGAGTCATCCATCTCCCGGAGCCGGACCGCAGGACGAGGAAAAGTTCCGCCACCCGGGCGATCAGCTGATTTATGCACACGCACTCACGCACGCACGCACGGGCGCACACACGCACGCACGCACACACACACTCACAAACACACGCATACACACTCACACACACACATAATCACACACACACATAATCACACACACACACATAATCACACACACACACACACATAATCACACACACACACATAATCACACACACATACACACACATACACGCACACACACATACACGTGCACACTTAAACACATACACACACACGCACAGACACAAAAGCATACACACACAGACACACAGATACACACACATGTACACACGTACACACACATATATATATATATATATAAACAAGCACACACACACAAACACACAAAATAGTAACTGTGTTTTATTTCAGAACAAGCCAAGGCGTGAACTTCAGCTTAACATATAGCAGTCATTTTTCTCTACTTTTTGCAATTGTATGTTTTTCTCCAGTCAACGAGCATATTTCAAATATAACGAATGTAAAAACATCGTATTTTTTCCATTTATTTTATGGAACATAACAAAAAAACACAGAGCATAAACCCTGTTTAAATCATTTAAGTTAACCACAACATCCAGGGTGCGAACTTTATCGTATGTTGGAAAGAACATGTTTGTTTTTACTTTTATGTACAACATTTTTAAGTTAAACAACCAATTTGATCACCACATAGGGAGATGCTTGAAAAATGTTATGTCTAGCGAGTATAACGTTACGTCTCAATTCTGTCCTCTCAGTTATACTGGAACCGGTGTTTGGGCCATTATTTGGTACCCTGCATTTATTTGATGTGACACCGGAAGCTCCGCCTTCATCTGTGAATCTGTGATAGTCTCTACAGCAGTATAAAGGGTTCTAGTATTTTTCTGCTTTCTGAGGTTACGTATGTTGTTTCATGCTAAGGGCTTTTATAACAATTTGGTATAGGATATGGAAAACTACGAAACCTCGCCCTCCTTTAATTTTTCAAAACTGGAATCCCAAGAAAACATCACTTTTATTAATGATGTTAATAACAATCGAAGAGTCTGAATTGGAGGCCATCTTTCGTTCGCACACGGCAGGCCCGCATCTCATCAGCACCGAAGGGACCGCACGTTTGTTACCACGGAAGAGGTCTCTCATTAGATCGGTAGATGGCGCTCGCAAGCGAAGGACATACTACTGTAGTAATTCAAGAGCCCCCGAATTTTGGCGACGCCTGATGGGCGAGCCTAATAGTATAGTGTGTGACCATTTGCAAAGAATTCCAAAACTTCCAAAGGAATGTCAGGAATGTAAATTCCGCGCGTGCGTAGTTGCATCATGCTGGACTGAACCATTACCTGCACGGGTAAGCTTTCCAGTCGCATGGCACATGCCGATATACGTGTGCAAACTTGGAAAGTTTGGTGGCCTTCTTCACCATTGATATCTTTGTTTCAAAAATGCAAACCGATGTGTGAAACAAGCATTGTTTGTGCTTAAATGATGTATAACATGTGGAGGTTTGTGAGATAGCGATGTGATAGTTACCTTCGCCAAGAACGTTATATTTTGGGTAGCGTTTGTATGTGTGTGTGTGTTTGTAGAAGACCACCATAACTTGAGAACGCCTGGATGGATGGTATTGATACCCGACATAAATAAATAAATAGATAGATAAATAAATAAATAAATAAATAAATAAACAAAAATAAACAAATAAATAAACAAACAAATAAATAAATAAAATAAATGAAAATAAATAATAAACAAATAAAAAATAAAGAAATAAAAATAAATAAATAAAAATGAAAAAAATGAAAATGAATAGATAAATATATAAATGTGGGTAGGCGTTGTTGAGACCTGAGATTTTGGGCCCCCTAGCGGCCGGTTACTTTACTGCAGCGGAACTTTCTGGTTTGATATCTCGAGTATTGGACATGCTGCGGCTATGCATTTTAAGTGGTAGACAGCTCTTGATGCCGTGAGTTAGTGGTATAGGTTTGCCCCCCCCTTACGGCTTGTTTTGGAACTGCAGGACAGGTTTGGTGTCAGACTTTGAAAGGGAATAACTCAAGAAGGGGTTGACGGATTGTTATGATTTTCACCGTCGCCATGGCAATAATTTTTATTGCCACACTTTTTTTGTTAATTTTAATAAGATAGTAAAATAGTTTCTTCATTGCCACATGAAGTCAGTTTTAAACCATGTTTCTGATGCATAATCTTGCGTCAACATTGGACACAAAACTGCGGCATTTTGTCTTATTTTGTGGCCAAAACATGACAATAAGGAGGCAGTCGAGCTACCCCCTCCCTCTTCGTAGATAGCGTAAGCGACACTTACGTTCATGGAGAAGAAGATCAACCAGTTGTAGTGCTTCCACCACTGAAAAGGTTCAACAGCAGTGGGCTAATTTGTCATAGGAGTCCTCGCAGGTTAGTTTTTGTTGCTCATTTTTCATCGTTACTGTGTGACTTCTTAACTTCTCGTTGTCTGCTGACAATGTCAACAAAGAGACAGACCCTGGCGAGGTGCTTTTGAATTACAGGTGTGTGTGTGTGTGTCTGTCTGTCTGTCTATCTTTGTGTGTGTGTGTGTGTGTGTGTGTGTTTGTGTTTGTTTGTGTGTGTCTGTGTTTGTGTGTGTGGAGACACAAGTCTAGGACCTCGTGATCTCACAAGACAAGGTCATTCCATGATCATGATGATGATGAGCAGACATCGGAAATTTAGAGGGAGGTGTATTACGTGTTTTCAAAAATTATTGATCGATGAATATTGTATCGATTACTACCCAAATGTCAAGACCATATCATGTCCGGGACAAAAGATGCATCGAAAAAGCTTCTGTGATAGAATATTCTAATTGAATATGCAAATTAGCTTTTTTTGCATTATTAGTATCGTCTTAGTCTTGACTTAGGCTATCCACATACCAAAATTTCTGCATATCCGTCTTCACGTTCATATATTCCCATTGATTATGCAAATGGTGTCGTCATTTGCATAATTAATTTGTACTGGCATTTCTCTCTTACTCAGCTATATATATGACAAGGTTTCAAACCCTATCATGCATGGAATGCAATCGAATTATAAACTTTCTTCATTAATCATGCAAATTAGCTATTATATTGCATAGTTAGTATTTCATCATTACGCCATCTAGATACCAAACGTCATGACGATCCGTCAACACGTTCTCGAGTTATTCTCGTCCAAAGTTTGAAGGGAAACCGACGTCTGTAGTTAGAAATAGCCGGTAGAGGCCCAAACGCTGAGCACTTACTCAATTACCCAAGGGCTGTCTACAACTCATAAATCACGAACACAGCATGTCCAGAACCAACATATAAAAGATGGAAGTTCCCTGTACGTGTACAGTACCATAGCAAACTGCTACGTACCCATTATCGAACTTGATCTTCGTTTCCCCGACTCCTACCCACCTACCAAATATCATAAGGATCCATCCGAGAACTTCCCGAGTTATCCTTTTAAGAATCTGTAAGACAGACGTACAAACCTAAGACATAACCTTGCCATTCTGACAGATGAAACAAAGCAAAAAACAATTAAAAGACAGATGTGAATTCTATGTACGTTATTTGTTCAGATGAGGTGCTTAAGCCAACGATCTAAACCAATGTCTTCTTGACAACGCTTAAAACCGGGGTGAAGGGTCATTTCCGGAGTTGCGCAATGAGTGAACTCTGCGTACCCTAACCGAAGGCCAGGAATGGGGTGCAGTGTTACCCTTGTTCTGCGATTCAAGCTTAGGGTTCAAGCTCCGGTCCAACAAATTTGGTATCATTTGAAAGGTTGCATAGTACCGAGTAGAAAGATGCAAACCGCGTTTCAATCGGATGTTTTGTTCGGGAGATATTCTTGACCGTATGCGCTATTGTCCTAATTAAACCGCTCCTGGCGCTAGGCTTAACCGAAGGCCAGGAGTGGGGTGCAGAGTTACCCTTATTCTGCGATTCAAGCTTAGGGTTCAAGTTCCGGTCCAACAAATTTGGTATCATTCGAAAGCTTTCATAGTACCGAGTAGAAAGATGCAAACCGCGTTTCAATCGGATGTTTTGCTCGGGAGATATTCTTGACCGTATGAACTCTTGTCCTAACCGCTAGCCGTAACCGAAGGCCAGGAATGGGGTGCAGTGTTACCCTTGTTCTGCGATTCAAGCTTAGGGTTAAAGTTCCGGTCCACCAAATTTGGCATCATTCGGAAAGTTGCATAGTACCAAATGGACAGATGCAAACCGCGTTTCAATCGGATGTTTTGTTCGGGAGATATTCTTGACCGTATGCGCTCTTGTCCTAACCGCTAGCCTTAACCGAAAGCCAGGAATCGGCTACGGTGTTACCTTTGTTCCAGGATTCAAGCTTAGGGTTCAAGTTCCAGTCCAACAAACTTTATATCATTCGCAAGGATGCATAGTGCCGACTATAACGATGCGAACCGCGTTTCAATCGGAGGTTTTGTTCGGGAGATATTCTTGACCGTATGCGCTCTTGTCCTAACCGCTAGCCTTAACCTAAGGCCATAGTTGGGTGCAGTTTTACCCTTGTCCTGCGATTCAAGCTTAGGGTTCAAGTTCCGGTCAAACAAACTTGATTTCATTCAAAAGGTAGCATAGTGCCGAGTAGAAAGATGCTAACCGCATTTCAATCGGATGTTTTGTTCGGGAGATTTTTTTGACCGTATGCGCTCTTGTCCTAACCGCTAGCCGTAACCGAAGGCAAGGATTGGGGTGCAGTGTTACCCTTGTTCTGCGATTCAAGCTTAGGATTCAAGTTCCGGTCCAACAAATTTGGTATCATTTGAAAGGTTGCATAGTACCGAGTAGAAAGATGCAAACCGCGTTTCAATCGGATGTTTTGTTCGGGAGATATTCTTGACCTCATGCGCTCTTGTCCTAACCGCTAGCCGTAACCGAAGGTCCATAGTGGGGTGCAGTGTTACCTTTGTTTTTTTTTACGTTTTATTTTTTATTTTTTTATTCAACTAAACAAACGTATGAAAACCATCCAGCAATTACAGAATAAGAATGTATGAATAGAATATCAAACAAAGAAGTGTGATTATGAAATAATCATCTCCAGCGGAAACATATGAAACAAGAATATGCACAGAAATGTATGAAATAATATAAACAAACTTTGCAATTTACATATCTAAATAAACAAAGATTAACTGAACATCTGGGCTGCCAAAGACAAATACAAATCAGTTGATCAGGCAGTCAGCATGCAGATAGTGTCTACTCTGGATGTTTTTTGTCTTTGTTGAGACCTCTGCGTAGCTGTGCACTGTACACTAAAGGTCTTCATTCATTTAAATTGATCCAGAACACGGCATAGTGGTAAAATGAAAAAGGAAAACATCATTCCAGGTGAGGGGAGGAAGCTTAAAACACTCCCTGGAAGGGGTACTGGGCGAAATAAAGAATACTAGGATGGGTCAGGAAATGATAGCACACAACATCAAATTCAAAACAGATGTGTCACACTTTGAGTGAGTGTGTATTGTGCATTGTGTGTAAATGCTGCATACATGTGTGAGTGTGTGTGTGTGTGTGTGTGTGTTTGTTTGTTTGTGTGTGTGTATGTGTGTGTGTGTGTGTGTGTATGTGTGTGTGTGTGTGTGTGTGTGTGTACATGTACAACTTATAGTGCTGTCCGTGCTGTTCCTTTCTAATGTTCTGGATTTGTGACTGATCTGATAGACACCGTATTCCTTAGACCATATACATGATATAGGCCTGACTGGCAGTGCAGCCACAGGGAATGCAGGAAGTATCTTGTCCATGTTATTAACTGAGGGTTCCTGAAGTAGATGCTGGTTGTACTTTGCTTGATATAATCCCATCACCTCCATGGGGGTCCCCAAGCCCTTTTCCGTAGAGCGTAATCGGCGGTTTGAATTCTACGTACTCCGTTGTGGGACCGCCCGAATTCAACGTAAAGCGTAATCGGTGCATTTTGCGTCGAGCGATATTGGCCCCTTTAATTTAACGTATTGCGTAGAAGCTGACCGGATTTTACCGTAAAACGCAATTCATATTAATTGTTCGTAATTAAATTAAGCGTATTAGAATTTCATTAAACTTAACGAGTCTACTAGCAAACTTTACTGGCGAAAATGCAGGAAATTGCGTTTCAAAGGGTCCAGATTTCAAAATTTCGCCGGACCTTCCTTGCGATGGCTCACCCCTTCGGCAATGTTGCGGGACTGTCGCCTCCCAACTAGTAGACATTTCTTTACCGTTCAACTTAGCTTAGTTAACAAGCAAAATATGCCTCTTAAATGCAGGAAACGGCATTCCAGAGGGTCAAAATTTCAAATTTTTCTTTGGACGGTCCTTGGCCTTGCGACGGCTTGGGCTTCCAGCACTCACGACTCTCCAGCGCTCGTTGCCCTCAAAAACTTTTCTCTGACAGAAATGTCATTATATTGAGCATATAGTCTGCAAGCAAAATTTGTCCCCCAAAATGCAGGAAATGGTGTTTCAGGGGGTACAAATTTTGAAATTTTCCTGGACGGACCTTGCGACAGTTCGTGATTTCAGCACTCGAAATCTGAAAATGATGTTTGGGGGCGTTGCCCCCAATAGCTTAAAGCTTAAACCATGTGAATTTCTAACTGAAATGCCATTCAACTTAGCTTAGTCTGTGGGCAAAATTTGCCCTTCAAAATGCAGAAAATAGCGTTTCAGAGGGTCAAGATTTCACAATACTCCCGGGGGAGCATGCCCCCGGATGCCCCTAGGATTGTCGCGCCCCCACTCTCCGTGCTGCAAGTGCTGAAAATTACGTCACGTAAGAAATTTGCTATCGCCGCCTCTGGCCAGCAAGACGGGCGCTTTTATATCGTCTATATAAAGCAAAGTTTGAATTTTGTTGATGGAATTATAAGTTCAAGTTGTTAGATCTTCTCTTCTCGTGTTCTGCCGTCGGCTGAGTTCAGCCAAAAGACGATTAAGATTTACATAATACATTTGGAAACTTCATAATTTAACGTAGAGCGTAATGAAGCGTCAGTAATTAAGTGTATTACGTAGCCGGCCTTCCCGAATTTAGCGTAGAGCGTTGTCGGTCCCCCCCCCCCCCCCTTGGGGGCCTGCCTCCATTCCTCATTAATGTGATAAGCTGTCACCATCCAGCCACTTCACCCACAGCTGGGATTACATTTGACAAAGTTTTTTTTCTCAAGGAAATTCCGCTGGGGGCCCAAACCCATGCATTTAGGGCTTCAGAAAGGGTGCATGACAACCCCCATACATATCCTTGGGGCCCAAAAAGGGTGGGCTGGCTACCCTGCAGGCTAGCCTGCTGGGCTAAGGCTTTTCCGTTAACCCCAATCGGATAAGTTAGCTTTGTAGCATTGACTTTTTAGGGTAACGGTTATATTTTTAACGGATGTCCTATCAGTGTTCATACCTTTGCTTTTATAAAAGCTGCAACTCGGATGTACAACAGTCCATTGCACACAAATAACAAATTAAGAAAATAACACCAACCCAACAAGCCCCAAGGAAGTTCTGTCTGTCTTTACAATTAAAGGAATCTTAATTGGATACTCCCCATGGGTTCCGATCAATCTTTCTTGTCAAGTATGACAATGGACGTTTATCAACTGTTGTCTACGTGTGAACATATCTGTGCATTCAAGTTTTGTTTCGAGACTTCAGACATTGCGAAACTAGTACATGTATTGGTTATCCAAAGACTAAAAACGTTTTCTGTCAGTGCATTGGAAGCGCGTCACGTGAAGCAGCTGATGAAATCTCATTAAGGTAGAATGTGCAAAACTTGGCCGGCAAGTACCTCCATTGGGTACTCGTTCGGGTACATTAGCTTTGAAACCCCCGCAAATTCGTAACATGAACAATTGTGGAAAATGATGAGGTCTTATCAGGTGTGTCCAAAACTTTGCTTTTTATCAAAAGACTAACACCTGTTACTCTCAAACCATCGGAAATGGGTCACGAAAGGTGAAAATAGTCATTGATATTAATGATAGCTGTCGTACGGTAACGCCCAGGCCCTTTGGCAATACATTTTACAAGACAATACATGACTATTGGAAGTAGAGATTCAACTTTCATCTATTCATTATATTCCTGGATGTATAATCTTCACAAACGTACATGACTATTGTACCATTTTTTTCTGCCCGGTGCACAGAAAGACATTTTTGGTGGTCATCTTTTTCCTTACCATAATTTTAACGATTGAGGTAAAATCAATCCAAACTGAATTGAGTTAATTGTGTGTCCAACGCGGTGTTGGCGATCTCAAAGAAATGATAACGAAAATTCTTGCTAACTGTAGGTAAGGCCACAGTAAGTAAATTTTATGGATGACATCCTATGCAGACTGCAAAAATATTGAGATAGGGTGAACAAAAACAAGATGGGTAAAAAAAATGGCTAAATTTTCTAAATGGACATCATAAACGTTGTAACAAGAATTGAAGTGAGAAAACATAGTAGCGCCGACAACAAATCACCCATTCCTGTATTCAAGAAGTGAACTAAGTGTAGTAAAAGGGACACTAATGTGGTAGACTGGTGTCACTTACCAAGTTGGCAACTACGCTCATGACTTCCAAAGTGATACCACTTTTGCCACAATCCATAGGCTACTAGTTTCATTTCTGCAACTATAGTCTCGGCTACCCCACTAGTGTCACTTCTACAAGTACAATTCACTAGAATACAACAAAGCATATATCTTGTTTTTTTTCTTCTAAAATCAGGCGAAAATTAATGCGCGCGTGGATGTCATCCACAAAATTTACTTTCTGTGGCCTAAGTTCAAAGATGGGTGTACATTTGGGGGGCATAACATTTTTATAAGAATGTGATACCGGTATTTCAAACACTGTAATAATAAAACTATCAAAAAGAAACAACCAACAAGATCAGCCAGCATTGTCGAATCTTTATTCAATCCTGTGTTACTTAAACGGCTGAACTCTAAAACTCTGGCCGACTGATATTCTCCAAGTATCAAAAAGGCAATGGTGAACACTTAAGCGTATAAGAATATTTAAGCGAGTCAGACTACACGTATACATCAGACTATGCTTTAGATAAATCAAATCTTTACCATGACTCCAGTTACACTTTCCTTAAAACCCTATCCAAAATTGGGGGGGGGGGGTTCTTGGAGGGCGGGGCTCAAAAAGCCCAGTCTGGATAGGGTTAACACCACAAACATACAATAGAAGTTTAATTATCAATTAAAGTTACAGTAAAGTTCCATTTTCAACTAAACACGTTTCTACACTAGTATTAGGACTGGTGTAAACGAGGAATAATCTTGCATAACCAAAGAACATATAAGTTCCATAACACCATAGCAATGATTATCAATATGTGGCCCTAACTACCAACTACAAAATCTACATAATGTTAAATCAGAAAGTGATAAACAAGTTTGCATGTAATACTTTAGATGTTTTTGTTGTTGCATCTGCGCATGCCCGAGCTATGCCAGCCTCTCTGACAGTTCGTCCTTTTGTTCGGAAGCTGTAGACGGTGTACCGATGGTGCTGGTCTGACCCTGCGGCAGTTAAATGTTCAACTTCAGCCCGTGCTCGTCGGCCACCTGTTGCATCAGCTTATCCACCTGGGCTTTCGGCACATTCAGAGTCGTGGTGCCGCTCATGGCGCCCTCCATCTGCGCTGACTGCACGTCCAGATCCCCAAACTGCCTCTCAAACTTATCCATCATGGCGGCCACCTTCTCTAGGTCCATGGATTTCAAAGCTGAGTCCATAGACTTGACCACTCCGGACATATAGCCGGTCACCTTCTTCATAGTGACCGCCGTCTGGACTCTCTGCGCCACGGCGTCTACCCTGGAACTCAAGCGGAGGAAGTGCAGCGACTGTTTGTGCTGTCGGATTGAGTTCTCAGCGTGAATGCGGGCGCCTTCCATGTTGTGTTTCTGGATCGCCAACTTTAGCTTGGTCTTTTCCATCTTCTCCATCTTGTCGCTCTTCTGGGCTGACCTCTGTAAGTTCTTGGCGGCGAACTTGAGATTGAAGAGCTGTTTCTCTAAGTTGTTGCCGCCGCCGAACATAGCTCGGACCTCCTTCTCCTGTTCCGCCGCTTCTATATCCTCCTCCTCCTCCATAGCTCTGGCCTCTTCCTCCTGTTCTGCAGCTTCTTTCTCTTCCTCCTCCTCCATTGCTCTCATCGCCTCCTCCTGTTCCGCTGCTTCAATGTCTTCCTTCTCCTCCATTGCTCTCATCTCCTCCTCCTGCTCCGCTGCTTCTTTCTCCTCCTCCTCCTCCATAGCTCGGATCTCCTCTTCCTGCTCAGCCGCCTCTATGTCCTCCATCTCCTCCATAGCTCTCATCTCTTCCTCTTGTTCCGCCGCTTCTATCTCCTCCTCCTTCTCCATAGCTCTGGTCTCATCCAAATCCTCTTCTTGTTCTCTCTTCATCTGTTTCACTCCCTCCAGTTTTTCTATCAGGCGAGAGAGCCGTTCTTCGAGACTGGACATAACAGAACCTTGAACTGGAGTTTCTGAGAGCAGAATAATGGAGTTGTTAGTCCCAACAGAAACTATCCCTTTTCTAGGTCGTTGAAGTTGAAGCATCCAGGTGGTAAGATACGCAAGTTATACAACTGTTACTCAACTGACAGGAAAGATTTGTGAAGCATGTTTATGACACATTGTGAGATGGGGGACATTGGAAGCTAATTTTTTGTGTAAGCTTCCTCTCTTTAAGTAAGAATTATGATGATGATAATGAAAGTGTTCTTACCTTCCCGTCGTTTCTTAAATTCATCTCTCAGCGCCAGTTCAGCATCATCTGTTGCGTTCAAAATCAATCAAGTCAATATCTAGAATATCCATCACTAAAAGCGAAAGCATAGTCCAAACTTAGCGCCGTGTTGGCGTACCAAATACGATGTTTGGCTCAAAACTCTAATAACAAGCGGAACCAAATATCCGTCTGTGTCTTGCTTCATTCATAATTTAGGCCACACCAATTTAATTTCTTGGTTCACGGATTTTTTCATAAAAAATATGGAGCGAGAGGGCGAAATAAAAATAAAAATAAAAATTGTAAAATGGTTGGGGTAAAGGTAAGGGCTAATCCAAAACATAAAGAAAATAAAAAGTTTTCAGCTTGAAAAAAGCACGAAAACACTATTACTGTACAGTAACAGCACCTGTACCCACACTTTAAGGGGTTCAGCTCCTGGTTGGCTGGCGGACTTAGTATAATGTAAGCGCTAACCCGGCGCCTTGATATAGACAAGCGGTGGGCCTGGCAAGGAAAAAATGGTAATATGACAGTGAAGCAAAACCAATAACAAACTAACACATAGGCCTCCCACAACACTGTTCATCCTCTCTAGTAGTGACCGTAGTTCAACCAGGCCAACTATTTATTCTGGTCGCCTATTGGCCCGGATGTTAGCCACGTGATCTGCCCATTCTATAAGTATGCAGAACAGCGACACCTTTGTCACGTGGTCGACGTTCCTCAGGCCTGTCAGAAGTTCTCGGCTCGTCCCTCACCGCAAAGCAGAAATTTTCCGGCGGCGAGGCCGATTCAGGACCCCGTAGGATAGCACGTTTGCAGCCCGAGGCACTGGCGGTTACGTTGTGGTTACCGTCTGGACGACATTCTTTCCACGGAAGGTTTGATGTATGGCCCCAACGGCCGGTTGGTACTTTGTGTTTCTGTCGTATGTTTCATATTTTGTGAGACTTGTATGTGTTTCGTACGAGGTTCGAAGCAACCTATACTGATACTGATAATGTGTTGCGCTTCTTGTGATTCTTTCTAGCACGCTTGGAATGCTGACTACCGGCTGTATCGTTTTTAATCTTTGCATTTCTTTGTGTATTCGTATGCATGAGTTTTGATCTGTGTGCAGGGGTGGCTGCTCTTCCCAATTTTCTTTACAGTTTCTACCTGTTCCAATCCTAGGACGAGGCGAGTTTAGGACGCTTTTCATTCACACTGACGTTTTGTTCCATGTTGGAGCTGCGTGATTTTTGTGTGATTTTTCAATTTTTTTTAATGTTTTTAGCATGTTCTGACAGCTCGTTGTGTGCTTACATAGAGAGGCAAGATGGCGGTTCGCTTGGAAATCTTTTGTTATTACCAAGTTTCTATCCTTTGTAATCGCACGTCTAGGACAGCTGTGGATGCTGGTTCTTTATGCTGAGGTGTGGAACAGAACGAGAGCTTCTAGATTTTGATGTCATTTTTTGATTTTCGTGAATATTTCAGGCAGAAACAGGACGACGATGACATGGTCCACAGAGACAACGTGGCGACGTGTTTGTTTTTCAGGTTTACATTTTCACTCCCACCTTCCTTGGAAGAGTTTGGCGTGCTGAATAGTCAACGTCTCTGAGTTCTGGAGGCTGCATTCTTTACGATTTTTGAGTGTCTTTTGCTGTTTTGGGCAGGTGGATTTTCTGTCTCACAACCGAGATTGAACGTCGAGGCTGTGTTTGGGGTTTCCGCTAATTTTGGCATTAGCTTGGAGTTTGCTGTGCATGTGTATGAGTGTGTATCTGTAAGGCGTGGTGACTGAGTTGTAGACACGCGTGGCCCACGACTACTCCACGTAACGCGGCTCGCTCGCATGTGGGATCTGGGCGGTGTGGAAGTTGCGTATGTTTTTAGACTTGTCTGTCTGGGACCGGACCTGTTGCCGGGCGCCCGTCCCTCCCCACCATCTCATGATTCACGTGTTGTTCATACAGGTCTGACGCTCTCCCCCTCCGACAACAGGAATGCGCGGGACACACCACCGCCCAGCTCCGGGACACGCCACCATCAACCTCGTCAGATGCACGTGCCAGATGTGCGGCCATGGGACCTGTTGGTGGCACAAGCAACAGCAGCAGAGAGGGGTCAAGACGTGCCAGGAACCTGCTAGGCTGTGATGTTTTTATTGTGAACCTTGTTTTTTTTTTTTACCGATTAGAGTTGTTGGAAACAGATACCAGAGAATCCGAGGAGGTGGCTACAGGGCGCAGCGCTATGAGGAACAGCAGTATGAGGATCAGGCCTGGCCGGCGCTCCGGTCCCTCACACCGCCCAGCCCGCCAGTTCATCCAACATCACCGGCAGCTCAATGAACGGACTGTGAGTCTTTTTGCTTCCTTTGTTAGGCAGGTTTTTTCCCCCTCCCTCTCTTGATTTGTGAAATTCATTTTCCAGTGCGATGGGGTGCCGCGGAATGCTGGATTGTTCGGAATTATTCGAGTAACCCTGGGTTAGCCTGACGTCCTTGTGAATACACGTCGAGTTACCCGCTTGTATTCTAACGTCATTCCAATGCGGGGATCCGAGAAGGTGTAGGACGGTGTTTCTTTCTTAGTACGGTGGAATGTCATTCAATGCGACGGGGTGCCGCGGAAAGCTGAATGATTCGGAAAGCGTGTTGTTGGTTAAGCTTGGTGTGACGTTGTCCAGCGCGAAGGGTTTCCGCGGAGAGCTGGACGCTCCGAGAATTTGAGTACATTTCTTTCGTGACACACTGTGACGATATCCAGTGCGAAGGGGTTCCGCGGGAAGCTGGATGATCCGAGAAGTCTTGCACGTTGCACTTTGTTTTAGCATTTTGTGACATTGGCCAGTGCAATGGGGTTCCGCGGAAAGCTGGACGAGCATTTGATTGTGTGCGTTCTTTCCCGACATGTTGTGACGTCTACCCAGTGCGATGGGATTCCGCGGAAGGCTGGATGATACATATTTACGGAATTGCGTATGTACCCGGGCCTATTTGAGGCTTGGAACGGGCACTAGGAAAGGAAGAGTGAGCAGGCTGACTCTTGGTCGTCCACAAGTCATATTTCGTGTGTAAACTGCTCACTTACCAATTGTCATCAAAGCACTGTTCAGATATTTGCGGATGGGTGTCGACGACCATTCCGAAAGGAGAGTGGTCCACGAGACACCCCGTCACTTGACTCCTGGTGAAGGTTTTGTTTGTTGTGATAAGAGTGGGGCGGCGTAGTAATAGGAGCAAGTCGAGATTGAGGAGGAGAAATAAGAACGGGGTAAGATGAGTAAGGGGGAGGAGATAGTGTTGAGAGAATAAGATGAGGAAGGGAAGATAAGAGAGGGAGGAAGAGGGAGTAACATAAAGGAGTAGAAAGGATCGAAGAGAGAAGGAGCGAGAAGATACTACAGGAGGGATTCCCGGCTAGGAATCTTAGATACTGGGAATACGGAAGGAAAGGAAAGGCTCAATAGCCAGAGAGGGCAAAGGCGGAAGACGACGATTTCCGCATCACTTATAACGGAGGGCTAATGGACGACCAGGACAAATAGGATACTATTTATTCTGGTCGCCTATTGGCCCGGATGTTAGCCACGTGATCTGCCCATTCTATAAGTATGCAGAACAGCGACACCTTTGTCACGTGGTCGACGGTCCTCCGGCCGCGTCTGGAGTCCGAAGCGACCCACCCTCCCATCCCGCGAAAAATTTTCTGCTTTGGCCTTTGCGCGGAACCAGACGCCCTCTTGTAGGCGGCCGTCTCAGCGCATAGGTGACTTTGGGCTCCAGACGACGATTTCCGCATCACTTATAACGGAGGGCTAATGGACGACCAGGACAAATAGGATACTGTTTGGGGGATTAAAAACATTGGGATGATTAGATTATAATTTAGTACTAAAGTACCAACAGTGGTAGTAAAGTCAGAAAAATAGAAATGAATGAATGAATCAATCAATGAGCACATACCTTCTCGCTTTGCCCGCCTGACCACCCCGGCATTCGAGGTGTCAATCAATGTTGCCATAGCAACCAGAGTCAGCAGACAATCACACCACTTCATGATTACCTCTTAGGCCATGGGACCTGTTGGTGGCACAAGCAACAGCAGCAGAGAGGGGTCAAGACGTGCCAGGAACCTGCTAGGCTGTGATGTTTTTATTGTGAACCTTGTTTTTTTTTTTTACCGATTAGAGTTGTTGGAAACAGATACCAGAGAATCCGAGGAGGTGGCTACAGGGCGCAGCGCTATGAGGAACAGCAGTATGAGGATCAGGCCTGGCCGGCGCTCCGGTCCCTCACACCGCCCAGCCCGCCAGTTCATCCAACATCACCGGCAGCTCAATGAACGGACTGTGAGTCTTTTTGCTTCCTTTGTTAGGCAGGTTTTTTCCCCCTCCCTCTCTTGATTTGTGAAATTCATTTTCCAGTGCGATGGGGTGCCGCGGAATGCTGGATTGTTCGGAATTATTCGAGTAACCCTGGGTTAGCCTGACGTCCTTGTGAATACACGTCGAGTTACCCGCTTGTATTCTAACGTCATTCCAATGCGGGGATCCGAGAAGGTGTAGGACGGTGTTTCTTTCTTAGTACGGTGGAATGTCATTCAATGCGACGGGGTGCCGCGGAAAGCTGAATGATTCGGAAAGCGTGTTGTTGGTTAAGCTTGGTGTGACGTTGTCCAGCGCGAAGGGTTTCCGCGGAGAGCTGGACGCTCCGAGAATTTGAGTACATTTCTTTCGTGACACACTGTGACGATATCCAGTGCGAAGGGGTTCCGCGGGAAGCTGGATGATCCGAGAAGTCTTGCACGTTGCACTTTGTTTTAGCATTTTGTGACATTGGCCAGTGCAATGGGGTTCCGCGGAAAGCTGGACGAGCATTTGATTGTGTGCGTTCTTTCCCGACATGTTGTGACGTCTACCCAGTGCGATGGGATTCCGCGGAAGGCTGGATGATACATATTTACGGAATTGCGTATGTACCCGGGCCTATTTGAGGCTTGGAACGGGCACTAGGAAAGGAAGAGTGAGCAGGCTGACTCTTGGTCGTCCACAAGTCATATTTCGTGTGTAAACTGCTCACTTACCAATTGTCATCAAAGCACTGTTCAGATATTTGCGGATGGGTGTCGACGACCATTCCGAAAGGAGAGTGGTCCACGAGACACCCCGTCACTTGACTCCTGGTGAAGGTTTTGTTTGTTGTGATAAGAGTGGGGCGGCGTAGTAATAGGAGCAAGTCGAGATTGAGGAGGAGAAATAAGAACGGGGTAAGATGAGTAAGGGGGAGGAGATAGTGTTGAGAGAATAAGATGAGGAAGGGAAGATAAGAGAGGGAGGAAGAGGGAGTAACATAAAGGAGTAGAAAGGATCGAAGAGAGAAGGAGCGAGAAGATACTACAGGAGGGATTCCCGGCTAGGAATCTTAGATACTGGGAATACGGAAGGAAAGGAAAGGCTCAATAGCCAGAGAGGGCAAAGGCGGAAGACGACGATTTCCGCATCACTTATAACGGAGGGCTAATGGACGACCAGGACAAATAGGATACTATTTATTCTGGTCGCCTATTGGCCCGGATGTTAGCCACGTGATCTGCCCATTCTATAAGTATGCAGAACAGCGACACCTTTGTCACGTGGTCGACGGTCCTCCGGCCGCGTCTGGAGTCCGAAGCGACCCACCCTCCCATCCCGCGAAAAATTTTCTGCTTTGGCCTTTGCGCGGAACCAGACGCCCTCTTGTAGGCGGCCGTCTCAGCGCATAGGTGACTTTGGGCTCCAGACGACGATTTCCGCATCACTTATAACGGAGGGCTAATGGACGACCAGGACAAATAGGATACTGTTTGGGGGATTAAAAACATTGGGATGATTAGATTATAATTTAGTACTAAAGTACCAACAGTGGTAGTAAAGTCAGAAAAATAGAAATGAATGAATGAATCAATCAATGAGCACATACCTTCTCGCTTTGCCCGCCTGACCACCCCGGCATTCGAGGTGTCAATCAATGTTGCCATAGCAACCAGAGTCAGCAGACAATCACACCACTTCATGATTACCTCTTACAGGTTTCTGTGTGGTTCTGAAAAAAAGTACCAAAAAGAAAAAGAAAACTCGAGGTGGTTGTTTCTACTCATGTACATGTTTGTTAGAATTTTGTCTGCGAAGCTGTCAATCTTTTGCTCATAACAAGCCCTTGGGGCGACGAACCTCTGTATATATAATTATAATAGGTTAGTTTCATGCATATTCAACGTGTAGAAAGACCGGTTTCCCCTACGCCAAGATACAATTGTTGAAGACGCAGTCTTGTGTGCAGAGAACCATTATTGTTGTTGAGTGACCTTTTACTTGTGATTGCCCATCGTGGGAAAGGTGTGGACTTCGAATAAGGTTACATAACACATGTATGGGGCATGTGTCGGCCGAAGGGAGGGAGCAATATTCAAATGAGCAGACTAGATCTGATGCTACAATTTGATATGATTGACAGCTTCACAGAAAACACATTTTACAAAAATATACAGTACCTGTTCAGAACCAGACTAACACGGTTGTCAAACTGCAAGCCCTTAGAATTGTTTGTTGTTCTGAAACATGTCTCGATCTCATATCAACTGAACCAAAGACCGATGTCTAAAATCTACAGTTGTAAACTTTGTTTTTTTCCCTTTTATTCAGCTGTCATTCGTTGGATTAGTTTGCTAGGTGAAAAAGAAAGATTGCGTCGGTGTTTTTGGAAGTGCGCCATTGCGATGACTGTGAGCACTAATGCCGAAAACAAATTTTTAAAATCGTACAATCTTTATAACTGTTATTGGTTGCAAAAACCTCAGTTTCCCAAAGGAGAAGGATTTCCGTGTGAGAAAACACCGTAGACCATATTAAACTTGGTTGCAAAGTTCGGCTGTGACCGCACTGTAACCGCTCTTTGACCTTAGAGTTAAGTGATCACTCCAGGACGAATTTCGTGGCCCAAATTTGTACATTTTACGTGTTTTGTTCTCTTCGATTTAACACCTTGCGCCATATTCCAATTATGATTATGAAATATCAAATGAAAGGTCAAACAAATCCAGTTCTGATTACCATGTGATTGCAGTGATTGGCGTCTAAAGGAAATTGAGCATATAACCAGACACTTCAAGCTATTCACCAGTAGAAGGGGAGAATCATGATTTTTTTCTCTTTCTTCTGACATCAGCATACCCTTGTTGTGGGCTAGCGATACGTTTGGGCAAGGAGGGTAAAATGAATCTCCTTTCCACCTCCTTGGTTTGGGGTGTTGTCACCGGATGAGTTGTCGAAGAATTGGGTTGCAGGGAGCGATCTAGCCTGCGGGGTTAACACCTAGGATTGTCAGTGCGTGGTGCATACCAGAAGCAGTTTTTTGGGGGAAGGCACTTTTAGGAAGTATCCGGCAGTTAGTTGTAGTGTCTCACGAAGCATGGAGTCTTTTCTTCTCCGGAAATGTTCTTACATCCTGAATACTTTCTATACTTGATAAGACTTGGGATGGAAAACAAAAACGTATGGGAGCCCGCGGACACAGGGTCGGGGATATGGTAATCTGCCTCCCGAGTCTGCATTTCGCATGATTTGACTATACTTGACTCTGTTCGGAATCCAGGAGTTTGACAACTATTTCTGAATTAGATTACTGGTTTACCGATTTCTTCGTTTATCGGCAAATTCACAAGGAATCATGAGCATACGTTTTGTATTCTTCAACACAACAGCAAAACAACAGAACAAGTGTCCTATTCGCATGACATACGTACACAACTACGAGGGTCTGCATGGAGGGTCCTGACAACGCTTTACGCTAAATTCGAGACGGTCGACAACGCTTTACGTTAAATTCACGAAGGCAGGCAACGTTAACGTTTTACGCTAAATTCAGAAAGGCTGACAACGGTTTACGCTATTTAAAGAGTGCCCAATTTTCCTGTCAAGCGTAAAGATGAACCACATACTAGAGTCGGCCTGAATGTTCTGTCTTGCTGTTTCTGTTATTGACTCAAATACAAATCAACGAGTAGATACATGTAGGTGTTGTTATGAACACACATAAGCCTACACAGGCTTTGACTCATTCTCTGCATTCTCAGGCATTCGGATGTAGGGATTGGGAGTGACCAAGTTAAGCCGGACAAGAAAATCCGGATACATAATGTACAAGTTACAAATGCCGAATTGGTGTTACCGATTTAAACGTTCTGTAGAGTACGAAACTACTACAGTGCAAACAAATAGTGAAGATAAACGTTTGACTGCAGTTTTACCTGTCAGTGCCGAGAACAGCCCGTGTAGATTTAGATGGTCTGGTATGTAGGAAGTAGGACCCGGAGCTGCCTTTATGCCTAAAAACTGGTTAGACCGGTGATTATGAATCACGAATGAACAGACTGAAGGAGATAATAGCCTTTTGCATATGTAACTATAGTAGTCTGTCCGTAATTAGATGGGAATTTTCAACAGCTTAACGTATCTGGATAGTACTCGTGTTGAACGTTTTCATGTCACACAGTGACGTTACACAGGCCACCAGAAAGTTAAACCCGAAATGATAGGCATCTTTTGATTTATGATATTGAGAAAACTGTGGCTGCAAGTGACCACTCGATGCACAGTTCAGTGTTTTGTGCAAGTAAATTACCAGTATTAGGTCACGGGGGGCATGGCAATTAGGGGCAATTTTGGAAGAATGTTTATATAATGGCTGTAACCAAGAGACCCATTCAAGTAACAGCCACCTGACGAGAAGAACAACTACAATTCTCAGGACCTAAGTACTTCATGCCCACAATAGAACATAGCCAGCTTAGCTGTCAGTATACGCCTAGAAACAGCTCGTGCAGCCCTCCGAACTCTAGATGTAACCTGGGAGCACTGCCCGTGCTGTGTGTACGTGGTAACCTATGACTATGAGTCAGGGCTACACACCAGTGACAGCCGCAGAATCCAGGTCCTGGAGTTGAAGTGCTACAGAAAGATACTGCGAACTGACCATCGCATAAAAGACTCTGTTAGAAGGGCTGGGAGCGGATAGAACACTACTTAACATAATAAAAAGGCGAATACTCTAGAAACAATTCTTTGGCCATGTCACAAAAATAATAGTGGTTTAACTAGTATAGAAACCTAAATGATAGTTTATACCTGATTACACCATCCCCATGGTTATGAGTTTGACGCTGAGCACCAGCCTGAAGATGACCGCCACCACATAAACTACCTGCATGTTCAGACTAATCTCTGTCACGACGACTGTGTACAAATAGATTAGTTCGGAAGTATACGTACGCCTCCTGCAACAGTGAAGGGATAGAACTCTACCGACTACATCAAACCAAACGAATTCTGTTGTAAGTGAAAATGTCGAGCCACGATGTCATTATATCTTCGCTTGCAACTTTGCAATAATTGGACCCGCAACATCTGGAACACCTTTGACTGTAAAATTCTGGAAGACTGGCAACACTCGACAGAGGCGGGGGCATGTTCCGCTGGGAAGATTTAAATTTTGACTCTCTGAAACACTATTTCCTGCATTTTGAGGGTAAATTTTCGCGGGCAGACAAAAGTTAAATTGCATATCTAATTAAAGATTCCCAAGGATTTAGCGTAAGCTTTTGAGGGTGACGCCACACAACTTATTTTTGCCATGTCGAGCGCCGAAGGGGTGAGGCGTCGCAAGGGAAGTCCGGGAACATTTTGAAATCCTGACCCCCTGAAACGCTGCGTCCTGAGTATTTCTAAGAAAATTTTTATTTGATGGATATTATATAAAGCTAAATCTAATGACATTTCTATCAGCAAAAAAAGGTGTTTGAGGTTGACACGTCACATCCCCAACATATTTTCAGCATTTCGAGCGCCTAAGGCGCCATGCGGCGCAAGGGAATTTTGAAATCTTGACCCTCTAAAATGATATTTCCTGCATTTTGATGGGAAAAATTTGCTAACAGACTAAGCTAACTTCAGTGACATTTGTACATGTATTAGCAAAACAGATCTTTGAGTTTGACACATCCCCAACATATTTTCAGCATTTCGAGCGCCAAAGGCACGAGACGGCGCAACGGGAGGACCATGGAAATTTTGAAATCTTGAACCTCTAAGATGACATTTCCTGCATTTTGCTGCCAGACTAAGCTAGCTACCTTCAATAACATTCCTCTTAACGGCAAAAGGTGAGGGCGAGGCCTCCGATACATATTTTGGCTTATCGATGACCGAATATAAAAGGATTTGCAAGGGGAAATTTGAAATCTTGATAATCTGAAACGCAATTTCCCGTGTTTTGAGGGGCTAAATTTAGTGGTAGACTACCCTTCGACTTATGAAATTTGGGAGACCAGGCTACGATTTACGCGTAATTGTTAGGCTAGATTACGCTTTACGTGAAATACACTGCCTATGCTTTACAGTCAATTTTCCATCCTCACTACGAATTACGTGAAATAAAATGGCTTCCCTACGAATTACGCGAAATTAAAAGGCCTGCCTACGCCTTACGGAAAAGAGCATGCAGACCCTCAACTACACCTTGGCTACAGTTAGTGAGGCAGAAACTTTGACTGCCTTCCCCCTGTGTATTGTTACAAGTAAAAAAACTACGTGTACATAGAGCCAGAAGAAAAAACTCACCTTACACAGAAAATGTCCAGAGTCCAATGATTGGCGAAAAGAATAGAAAGACACGAGTTGGGTAGATAATGACCCAATTTTAGACAGCCAATGGGAAGCGTTTTACGACTTCCATATGTGGTCATCTGAAGTCCCCGTATGTGCAAACGTCACAGGGGACCGAACATTCCTGTTGGTGAGGAAGGAAAAAAATCAACAATTTTCTTTCTCAAATCTCCTTTATAAGGTTTGTATCAAGTCAGACAATAGAAATGCTTGTAAAATATGTTCAATTTGATAACGACTCTATCAGTTAGAACTCCTATTGGCATGTCCAACGATTTAGCCCCTTTATCATGAAGGATGTGCAGCGAAGCATTGCGTCAAAAGTTACCCAACTGGTAATTATATTAAAAGATGCAGAAACCTTTATTTGCAATATTGTACAACATGCGAGTGCCTTAACAGCTCGCTGCAAAAGAAAATAATACCTGCTGATATATACCTTACATTCAACAGAGTTAGGTTTTCTTAGAAACTCTTTTCTACGCACTCGACATATTTCAGAACAAACCAAAGCAAGCAGTAAGCTTCAACATAACATTATGTTCGAAGAACGTACGTACTCACTTTACTTTACTTATTTATATTTTCTTTAGTAAAACAACATATTTTAAACGGCAGGTGACGTATGTAAAAACATCGTAGCTGTTTTCCATTTCTATATGGAATTTCGAAAATGAACAGAGCATACCCCCTTTAAAGCATTTAAATTACCCACAACATCCAGGGAGCGACCTTTATCGCATGTTGATAAATATTTATTTTCACTTTTATGTCCAACATTTCAGAGTTGAAAAATCCTTTTACGACTGACTTGAGTTTTGCTAACGTCGAACGTAGAACGGGAGATTACGTTACATACGCAACAACAAATATAACAAAAAACAAATGTACTTTTCCATTTCTGTGTATGGAGTTATCAAAATCTACCAGATGCATGTGCTTTTATAGAACCACCGTTTCACAGCCATCGTGACTCTAGATGTAATAATGGTCGATTAGAAGTCGAGAGCGCGGTCCCAGCTGGTCATACTCAACCCCTTGCGATCTCGTCCTTTTTGTTCTGCAACAAAGCGTGTAAAAGAGTCAGGAATTACTTAAAATTAATTTTAGTCTCTTTCAAATTCTTCAAGAACTCACACTACAAGCCACAGACTTTAAAAAAAACAACACCATCTGTCCTTTGTTGATCCCAGTTGCAATACAACACAGAATTTTGCCAACTCTTGAAGATAGTCTTGAGGCACTGAGAAACTCACCTTCCTGCGTTCAGCTGCTAACTCCTGTTGTTTCTTCAGGTCTTCCGCGGTGGTCCGTTTCGCGACGCGTTCTCTCCTCTTGTTCAGACGTTTCTCCAAAGCCTGCGCCTTCTCCGAGTCCCGGGGAACGATGGTGTCCGTGTCGCTGACAGAGGTGATGACAAAGGCGGTGCTCGTGTGCTTGTTGGCGGCAGCTTTTGCCTTGGCTTTTGCTCTCCTCGATTTCTCTGCAAGTTTTCGGTTTTATACAAATATACAAATGTTCTGGGGTTCTACTTGTAAAATTTGCCAGCTTTGTAGTAATGTGGTTGTGGTTCAGTAGCATTTTATGCAGGATTTTTATTTCTTCGCCCTCCCTCATTAGTTTTGGGGTCTTGAGTCTCCAGAGGATGTCTACATAATTCTATCAACAGATTTGTGGGCCCCTGAACAGAATACAACGTTGCCATAGCGTTGACTTAAATCATATGTAACTGTAACGTATTCTCCATGAAGTGTTGGTAGAAGCTGCATAATCTATGTGCTCATTCTTCATTTGCACATACGTGCAGGTGCGGTGCGACTAAAAGGAGGTGCGACTAAAGGATTAAGTTTGAAGAACATATATCCCTGTCTGAACGGAATTTGAGGTAATTCTATACAGATAAATTTAGGATTAAGAAGCGAAGCAAGGAAATTGAACGTTACCTCAAAAGAAGCGTTGAATATGCAAGTCAATTACTTAGCTGTCTGAAACCCTACGTTAATATAGTGGAACGGAATCTCAACAGTTTCTCCGGAATCCTTTTGAAGGAGCAAAGCTGGCGGAGAAGTCATGGCTACGCATCGTTCTCATGTGGCGGTACACGCTTGTTCAAATTTGTCTGATCGTCAGTTCGACCAACCTTTCAATTAACAGTTATTTTTTTCATTTAATACCTGTACTAATTTGCACAATCTTTGTTTGATTATGTCAAATTTGATATAACATATGCGAATTTTCCACAATTTGCCGCGAACATATTGCAGAAACCCGTTTATTGATTGCGCAAATAGAGTTACCATTTATATATCCACAACAGAAAAGTGATATTAGATACTTTGACTGTCTTGCCAATGACTGCGTATAGCAACGGTAAAACTATTATCCTCAACAGAAAACATTATTTTTCAAGTAGCCAAGAGAAGTGTAATACAGTTTTCCTCACCTTTTCAGTCAATTAGGCGACCTACATAAATTGTTCCAAGCAGCCTATGTAGAACACATGAAAAAGGCGACAACAGACGACTCTTTAGGCCACAGCAAGTAAATTTTATGGATGATACCCGCGCGCTCATTAAATTTCGCCCGATTTCCGAAAAAAAAACAAGATTTTTTTCTTCTTCAGAGATGGTCAACATGACGAGAAAGTACCAAAAAGGGAATGTATGTTGTGTTTTAGCCTAATGACTGTACTTGTAGAGGTGACACTTGCCAGGTAGCCATGACTGTAGTTATAGAAGTGAAATCAGCTGGATAGTTGTAAAAGTGGATGGAAGTCATGAGTGTTGTGGTCATGTTGGTAAGTGATACCAGTCTACTACACAAGTGTCACTTTTGCTAAACTAGTTCACGTTTTGAATACAGGAATGATTGACTTGTTGTCAGTGCTACCTTGTTTTGTCACTTCAACTCTTGTTTCAACATTTATGGTGTCTATTTTGAAAATCTCGCCATCTTGTTTTTTTTACCCATCTTGTTTTTTTTTCGCCCTATCTCATTATTTTTGCAGTCTGCAGAGGATGTCATCCATAAAATTTACTTGCTGTGGCCTGAGTACCATGAATAAACTTATAATGGGTAACCTTTCCTCTGATAGGTCTCCGCTGCACATTATGATTAGCTATTTTTGCCAGCATTATGTCATGATTATTCATATCACAAAACACAACATACAGAGACTTACTTGCTGGATAATGGTAGGTGTTATAGTAAACACGCTGTTCTTTTCGGGAATTCCCAGGAACATAAACATCATCTAACGACGCTGTACAAGATACAGGGATGATCCAAGATTAACGTAAAGGTAGGTTTTATGATCACAATATTTCTTACAGTGTTCTGCATTTTCTAGACATTATACTTACTTGTCACACAGCGATGTATGCATCAAGAAGGGGTCAATTTTGACGAAATTATGTGACAAAAACGTTCTCATTGGACTTACTGACTAGCACCTTTGCATACTTAAGTAAATAGTTTACCTGTAATCTACTTAACAACAAAGGACAAAATAATATTCATACATTACATTGTATCGTCGCTCAGGGTATCTGGTTTTAACTACATAGTATATGTTTACACGAGCATGGATATTAATAATATTAGCAATGGATTAAATGCCCATTTTTCCCTGCCAACACGGACTGTATATTCCAATAATATTTTATCTACAAAATGATTCTTGTTTCCATTGTTTATTACCTTATCATATTTTCTCCTTTTCATGAATTCGTCGATTGTGGAAAGAGGTAGCAAGAATTATTGTAGTATTGCATATGATTACCCTTATGATTATGACTTCCCTGTACTCTTCTGTTGTATAGTTAAAAAAATTACAAATGAAAAGGGATTCCGTATGGTATCGATATGACATATAAGACGGGCGGAAAAATGCGTGGATTAAAATATATCGAACATGCCTTTGACAGCTATAATGAAAAACTGTAAATTGACTAGAGAGTAGATATTCCAAATTTGTAATGCCCACCTGAATAAACAAGAGGCTGTAGAGCACAAAACTTCGCGAAATAATTATGGTGGTTTTGGTGTGGGAAAATGTGTTTGATACCACGTAGTTACAATTTCTTTAAAACTTGCTTCTATTCATGTCTAGGTACTTGTTTACCTTAAGCAAATCTATTTCCCTTTGTGGGTTCTTATTATTATTATCAACAAGAACAGTAGATAACTGTTGCATTTATTCACTCTGCAGCGAATTGCGAGCTGTGTTCATCTTGACTCCTGGGCATGGCAAGATCTCGACAGACAAAGAATAGGCCTGGCATGCATGTAGCAGAAGCAGCCGCGACAAGCTGTATTGGGCAAGGACTCTATAGAGCTTGGTGTCGCTTTGAAGCTCTATCAAATACTGGCTACTACCATGGTTAGTGATATATTTCCAGTGTAAGGTTGGACACGATCTGTGTTGCTCTGAGAAAGACATAGAAAGACCGAAATGTCTGACCTAAAGGTTTCCCTTTTTCTTGTGTCTGTTTTGCGTTTGGTTCGTCTCCGGCTGGCCTATCATGCCCTGAACTCTGTAAAGTAAAGCGTACTGAGCCATGTGAGGTGCCCGGGGAAATCGCTAGGGGGCTCTCGACTTCAGTACTGCCTTGTGCAGTCTGCAACACCACCGGACAGGCGGGTGGGAATCATCTCAGGTGTCTTCCAGCCACCCTGAAGGTGCTGCAAGTCGCGGGACACTCCGACAGCAACCGTGAGCTCAAAACACTGCCTGGTCTCGCCCAGCTCCACACACTGATTCTTGGGCCTGGGCGCATCCTGACGGTCGGACATGACATCCTATCCGCTGTGCCAAACGTTACCACACTGGCATTGGGAAGGAACGCCATCAGCGCCATTGGAAACTGGTTTGGCGACATCTCCAAGCTGAGAAGTCTCTACCTGTCTTGGAATAAAGTCCAAGAAATAAAAGAGAATGCACTTCAGCCACTGGTATGGCTCGAGTCTCTTTACCTGAGCCATAACCGAATCCGTGCTATTGAAGAGTGGCACTTCGCAGATCTGACCAACCTCGTGTACCTGTACTTGGACAACAACAACATCTCACGAATCGCCGGGCAGTGCTTCGACCATCTTTCCAGCCTAAAAGTTCTCAACCTGGCACACAACAAGTTATTGTATCTGAACGCAGAATGGCTAAAAGGGCTGAGCGCTCTGGGGAATGCCAATTTTCAACACAACCTGATATCGGCCATCCCCAGCGACCAACTGACGGCCATGGGTGAACGTTTAAGGTTTATCAACTTTGAAGAGAACCCTCTGCGCTGCACGTGTGCGTTGAACAGCTTAAAGTTTGTACGGGCTAGGGCACTTCTGGGTGAGGGTACCTACAGGAGACTGAGGTGCAGCTACCCGCCTAGCGTCTCGGGGAGACGTGTTGCCGAAGTGGAGGAGATGATATGCCCGGTACCGACAGTCAGGGTATCACTTCGTGACGCCGGACGCACTCTCATGTGTGAGGTCTTCTGGGAGAAGCAGCCAGAGAACATACGATGGTTGGATCTAACAGGGAATGTCGTTGGGAAGGGAAAGTCCTATACAAGCTCCAGCGAATGCAGCGGTGCCGTAACCACACGTTTGGAGCACGAGTTTCCAATCACCGAGTTTCCTGGGAGAGGTTTGGCGCACTCGGCACTACCCTACATTGGTAAGTCCACCTGTACTATTAACATGAGTCAGCAAGCCTTTCGGTGTTGGAAGGGAGGTGTTTTCCGGTGTATCGTACAGCTGAACAAATGGAGCTCGATGTGGGACTTGGACGTAAACCTGACATTGAACGTGCCCAATGAGGCAAGTGGTGATGGTCATATGCAAGAAGAGCCTACCGTGATGACAACTGTCTACACAACAGCACCTGCCCAGTGGTACACAAATGAAACGGCCCCGTATCAACTCCCACGGACCCACACGTACGTTGACTCCAGCGTCCTATCACAACCAGAAGGTCTGGAGACGACTCAAGAAGAGATCCCGGATCCACTTCCACGGACCCACACATACGTCAACTCTAACATCTCATCCCAACCACACGGTACGGAGGCAGCACAGACAGAAGAGATGCAAGAGCCTACCGTTACAACCGTCGGCACGACAGCACATGCCCAGTTGCACAAAAATGTAACGGAAAGGATGAGAAACAGCACGAACATAATCCCCCAGCAGACGAGAATCACTCCCGGAGCTGACACGAAAGAGCCCACCGTGATGATAGCCGTCTACACCACAAGCGCATGTTTGGCTCTGGTCTTTCTCGGTGTGGTAACGGCAGTCGGCTTCAAGTTCTACAAGAGGCGTCGCTCACATGATAATACTGCAGGCGCTATCGGAGGCGGACCGCTACAAAATGACCTGCCACCGGTCCCTGCAACATCGACGAATCCTACACCGCTTCAGCAAGACATACATGAAGTGATCCCGAATGACAATGACTCGCCCACTGCCCCAATTCCACCTCCGCGACCTGACAGTACATTCAACGTCAGTTTATCGTGCAGGCCGCCAGGCGGGGAAACGACTCAAGCAGATGAAATCTCGAATTCACACCAAGGTACCCACATGCACGTCAACTCCAACGCCCCACCACAACCACAAGATTCTGATGATGAGATGCAAGAAATGATGTCACCATCAGGGACTTCATCGGATCCGCAAGGCCTTGAAAATGATGAAGAAGAAGAAGTTGAGAGTCCTCATACCTATCTTGACCTCAACGGCCAATCACGCCTCACTGGTCCGGAGGTACCTCAGGCAGAAGAAATTCCAGCTCCTCTTCCACGGACCCACACATACGTTAACTCTAGCGCCTCATCCCAGTTAAAAGGCCGGGAGACAACCCAAGCAGAAGATCTAGAGATCCCAGCTCCACTCCCACGGATCCACACAAACGTCAACTCTGGTATCTCATCACAACCACATGTAACGGAGGCGACTCACGAAGAGATCCCAGCTCCACTTCCACGTACCCACACGCACGTCAACTCTAGCGTCTCATCACATCTACAAGGCCCTGAGACGACTCAAGCAGAAGAGATCCCGGCTCCACTCCCACGGACCCACACGTACGTCAACACTAGCGTTCTGTCACAGCAGCAAGGCCCAAAGACGAATCAGACAGAAGAAATCCCGGATCCACTCCCACGGATCCACACGTACGTCAACTCTAGCGTCCTGTCACATTCACAAGGCTCGGAGATACAGCAAGAAGAGATCCCACCTCCACTCCCACGGACCCACACGTACGTCAACTCTAGCGTCCTGTCAAAGCAACAAGGGCGCCCGGAGACGACTCAGACAGAAGAATTCCCGGCTCCACTCCCACGGATCCACACATACGTCAACTCTAGCGTCTCATCACAACCACGTGGCTCGGTGACGACTCAGGCAGAAGAGATCCCGGCTCCACTCCCACGGACCCACACGTACGTCAACACTAGCGTCCTGTCACGGCAACAAGGCTCGGAGATACAGCAAGAAGAGATCCCAGCTCCACTCCCACGGACCCACACGTACGTCAACTCTAGTGTCCTGTTGCAGCAACAAGGCAGGAAGACGACTCAGACAGAAGAAATCCCAGCTCCACTTCCACGTACCCACACATACGTAGACTCTAGCGTCCTGTCACAGCAACAAGGCCCGGAGACGACTCAAGCAGAAGAGATCCCGGCTCCACTCCCACGGATCCACACGTACGTGAACACTAGTGTCCTGTCGCGACAACAGGGCCTTGATGCGACTCAAGAAGAGATCCGGGCTCCACTCCCACGGATCCACACGTACGTCAACTCTAGTGTCCTGTCACAACCACATGGCACGGATACTACTCAAGCAGAAGAGATCCCGGCTCCACTCCCACGGATCTACACGTACGTGAACACCAGTGTCCTGTCACGACAACAGGGCCTGGATGCGACTCAAGAAGAGATCCGGGCTCCACTCCCACGGACCCACACATACGTCAACTCTAGCGTCTCATCACAACCACGTGGCTCGGAGACGACTCAAGCAGAAGAGATCCCGGCTCCACTCCCACGGATCCACACGTACGTCAACACTAGCGTTCTGTCACAGCAGCACGACCCAAAGACGACTCAAGCAGAAGAAATCCCGGCTCCACTCCCACGGATCCACACGTATGTCAACTGTAGCGTCTCTTCACAACTAGAAGGCTCGGAAACGACTCATGAGCATGAAGAGATCCCGGACCCATTTGCACGAACACACACGCACGTCAACTCTGACAACCAGCTACTGGCCCTTGTCTCCGCGACTGGGAATCCTGCGCCATTTCAGCACACACTTGAAGAGACTTGGGGTGAAGACGAAACATCCATCGCTGCGTATGGCAGAATGACACGTTTGCTGGAAAACCCCGTGTTTATCGCAGACGTGACGGAGCCAAAATGTGCCACATTCAACCCGGACTCTTGTCTCCGATCCGGCCGGTCTACAAAACCCAGTGCCTCGCTACAACCGGAACAGACTCATGCAGGAGAGGTCCCAGATCCACCTCCACAAGTCGATAATTCAGTCAATTTCAGCAGCTCGTACTACCAACCAATACAGGAGACTATAAAAGCAGAGGAACTCCCGGATCCACTTCCACAGGTCTACACAACGTACGTCAACTCCAACGTTTCATCGCAACCACAAGGCTTGAAGATGACTCAGGCAGAATGGATCCCGGATCCACTCTCACGGACCCACACGTATATGAACTCTAGTCCCTTATTACAACAAGAAGGCTCGGAGATACATCAAGATGAGATCTCATATCAACTTCCACGGACCCACACGTATGTGAACTCTAACGCCTTGTTACAACAAGAAGGCTCGGAGATACATCAAGATGAGATCTCATATCAACTTCCACGGACCCACACGTATGTGAACTCTAACGCCTTGTTACAACAAGAAGGCTCGGAGATACATCAAGATGAGATTTCGGATCAACTCCCACGGACCCACACGTACGTCAGCTCTAGCGTCCTATCACAATCAGAAGGCCTGGAGATACACCAAGATGAGATTCCGGATCAACTTCCACGGATCCACACGTACGTCAACTCTAGCGTCCTATCACAACCAGAAGGCCTGGAGATACACCAAGATGAGATTTCGGATCAACTCCCATGGACCCACACGTACGTCACCTCTAGCGTCCTATACCAAGCAGAAGGCTCGGAGATACATCAAGATGAGATGCCGAATCCACTCCCACGGATCCACACGTACGCCAACTCTAGCGTCCTGTCACAACCAAAAGGCTCGGAGATACATCGAGATGAGATTTCGGATCCACTCTCACGGACCCACACGTATGTTAACTCTAGTGTCCTATCACAACCAGAAGGCCTGGAGATACATCAAGAAGAGATGCCGAATCCACTCCCACGGATCCACACGTACGTCAACTCTTGCGTCCTGTCACAACCAGAAGGCTCGGAGATACATCAAGATGAGATTTCGGATCCACTCTCACGGACCCACACGTACGTTAACTCTAGTGTCCTATCACAACCAGAAGGCCTGGAGATACATCAAGAAGAGATCATCCCGGATCAACTTCCACGGATCCACACGTACGTCAACTCTAGCGTCCTATCACAATCACAAGGCCTGGAGATACATCAAGATGAGATTCCGGATCAACTTCAACGGACCCACACGTACGTCAACTCTAACATCCATTCACCGGCCTCCACGATTGGACAACCTACACCGTTTCAGCACACATATAAGGAAACCTTGGGTGAAGACGACACTTCCATTGCTGTGTATGGCAGCATGACACGACTGTTGGAAAATACCATGTATAGCAAAGACATTGCGGAGCCAAAAGGCGCTACAGCGAACTCAGCGTGACGCTCGTGTCCCATGAAAATCTCAAAAACATAACTCCGTTATCTGTTGCCTACACCAACGACGGGAAAGCAAACCTGGCTCGTACATGGAATACGATTACGGATAGCTATACTTGGATATGTTCAACTGTATATATACTTTCTTTGCTCCATAGACTGTAGTGTTTGTATGTTCCCCGTACCTACTTTGAATGTAATGTCTTACACAAGACTAAGAGAGATACAATGTTCACAGGAAGGTGATATCGCCAGGCAAAAAGGTTTTGCGCGAAATTGTGAACTGTTATAAGGTGAGTGGTACGTTTAATAGCACCACTGACATATATAATCACGTACTGTGGTCGAAAGCAAGTCTGCATAGCGTTGTAATGTATGTAAATATATTCGAGAGCTTAAATTTGTTCACTTGTTATGTAATAAGAACTGGAGCTTTCTAGTTGAATGTCTAAAGCAAGTTCTTAAGCCTTTGCTACAATAATTGCAATATTTAAGTATACTGGAATGGTTTTCTCCACTATAGACTGTTGAAGCCTTTGCTATAACAATTGCAATATTTAAGTATACTGGAATGGTTTTCTTCACTACAGACTGTATGATAAATGATATACGTTGAAAATACAATGTAGATGCAATAATCTATTTTGATCTGTACACTGTCAGTGTAAAATTTTATCTTTGTTTCTATTCAAACACCATAACCCATAGGGACAATTAATTAATTGTATCCGATAGAGGAGTCAAGCATAAACAATGGTTATGAATTTGCCAAACAAACCTAATTTCATGCATATTGATAATTTGTAATTCTCAAAATACAAAAAATAAGGAAATACTATGATGTATTTTGTAATTTTTGTTGCATAAGACAGAATTTAGCATATTACAGACTAGATAGTCATAGTCGTTGTGGGAAAAGACTAGAATTCGGCTAAACATGAAGCTTAAAGAATGTTACTCAAGGATTGAATTTGCAAGAAAATTTGATAAAAACTGTTTACTAATGACAATCCATGCAAGGAAAATGATATCAATAAAGCCATATCAAAAGTGGCGTTGAATATGCAAGTCAATTACTTAGCTGTCTGAAACCCTGCGTCAATATATTCAAACGGAATCTGAGCAGTTTCTTTGGAATTCTTTTGAAAAAGCAAAGCTAGCGGAGAAGTTGTGACTATGCATCGCTGCCATGTGCCTGAACACGATTTGTTTAAATTTGTCTGGGCATTAGCTCGATCGAGCGCTACGCTACTTCACCTTTACCTGTGGGGTAACCTATATCCGTTGTTTGTAAACACATGGTACTTATTAAGGAATATCAAGTTGACGGCCAGTGGTTTCCAATTGCAATGTACGAGTACAACGTGTATCTTTAAAATATCACAGCTTGAAACCACCGTCTTCGACTTAACATCCTTAAATACCACGTTTTTGTATCATGACTGGGATACAAACTGAGCCACGTTTGGGACGACATTCTTGCTGCTGCAGCGCCACCTACATTGGCAGTAAGTAGCAGCAAGAAGTAGTTCCCAGACATTCTACCCTGATGATGGTGTCTGATAGACATCGAAACGTTGGAATTAAGTACTCCCTGGTTGTGCCTAAAGAACGTTACTGTATGAATAATTGCCAACCTGATGAAGTTATTTACGAATCTTCAGTAACATTTCGAGAAAACCACTGAACGCGTTCTACACGTTCCTTGGCTTGTCGGAAAGTTGGACAACTCAAGAGTCAAGCGGCAGAGGAAAGTGTGCATATTTCAAGTCGTCCGCATGGCGCAACTAAGTCGTATTGATACGCTGTGAATATTGCTGTGCAGTGCAATAAGGTAGAATCAACTCATAATGTAGAAAATGGTCAAAAACAATTTCTGCAATATACAGCCCTTAATTACCATTCACTTTGATGTTGTAGCATCAAGGAAATTACATGTCATGTCATGTCATGTCATATATATAATTATTACTAAATATAATAAAAAATCGTATGACTCGTATATTTGTTGATATGGGATATTGTCAATTCCGTAAAATTCATATAAATACTTGAGCACCTCTGTGATAGGAAACATGATATCAGCACAGGATAGCTAGGTAACCTCATTATGATATTTCGCTCTCAATGTTGACTGGTAAATTAGGCATTGAAAATCAGTATTGAAACTTTTAATGTTTGTTTTGATTAATTCTTCTTGATTAATCATAAACAAGCCTAGAAAGTAAAATTGTAGACTGTACAAATGTCATTGGAGTATGTAGGCATAAGCCACGTGTCATTGAGGCCCCCTAGCGAGTCATATCGTCTTTGCAATCATTAGCTATTTCTTATACAATAATGACATGGACTGCTAGGAGGTATTTTTGATCCATGGAAATTTTACGACAGGTTTTAACGGGATATATGCGTGTTTTACCGCTTGTGCGACAAATGTCTAGAGCCTGCAGGATTCAATGGAAGAATACAAAAATGAAAGAATGCAATGATACAGTTTCGTTGAAACGTTTTTTTTTGCTTCGCTAACATTGCTAACTATGCAAAACATGTAGGATTTGTTTTTATATTCCGTGTTGACCTTTCATTGTCGTTTGCGTGATCTAAATTTTAGAATTACGCTCCACAATTACTCAGAAATCCTCATAAAGTAGAATTGATAAACAAAACATGTCTATATTTGTAAAATTGGGCACACTATGATATTAATCCGACAAATAGCTAATGTAATATCAGACAATAGATGACATGCGGCTGGTATTGTAAGATGTAGAAACCTTTATTTGTAAAATTGTACAACATGCGAGTGCCTTAACAGCTCGCTGCAAAAGTGTATACCTACTGATATATACCGTACATTCAACAGAAGTTAGTAGTATTTTTGTAAAGACTCGCTATCACGGCAAACTCCCTTCCACAGCAAACTCCCTTCCTCGACAAACTCCCTTTCCCGGCACAAGAGAATATAGCCAACGTCGAAAATCGCGGACCAAGCCCCCCCCCCCCAAAAAAAAACCCAGCCACGTTCCGAAGACTGCAACGGAGACTATGTACTATCACTTTTCCGATGTTTCCAACAAATAAAAATAGGGTCCAACATGTTCAAAATTTCATTTTCCATTGTTTGAACAATTCGAGCCATAGTGACTGAAATATTCTTTTACTTAAAACAGTTTAAACTTATTAGACGTATAGGACTTATAAGGACTCAAAACGATGTAACTTTATCTCTGTTATATACTTTGTCTGACCCTTGCCTCTTCCTTCATGACCTCAATGAAAAGCGGCCTGCAGCCAGATTTGAGCGTTCATGAATAAATAAAGGTTCAAACAAACAAACAAACAAATTTTGTTTTAAAACCCTCTCGGTGACCCGGAATGGACTCTACCACAGGCTCATGACGTACTTTTATTTTGTTGTTCATGTGGCTCTCCTCATTTTTCAATTGCCATTTTTTAAAATGTTGACATACACCATCAGGCTGACACGCTAAACGTCTATATGCTGGTATTTGCCAAATTGGCAGATTGGGAGCTGGATGATACATCCATCTCCATGGGTAGAACATACCTATAAATTAAGGTTAACGTTAAGGATGTTGAATTTGTAGAGAAATGTTTTGGGGTACTGTTTTGGGTCCGGGCGGTGCAGCTCAAGAACCTCTGAGAGGATTGCGAGTAATATCCAAGCAGATCCTACAATGGCATAAGATAGTACCAAACTGGCCAAGGAGTGTAGTTAGCCAAGAGGTTTACATTTGCCATGTAGCAAAACACACTCCTAAGCCAGCTTCACTCCTCTGGCAGCTTTTGATACTGTCTTATGCTACCGTAGGATCTGCTTGGAGATTAGATTGCGAGGTGGTAGGTAAGGTTAACGTTATTGTGTTGGTGTAGGTGAATTTTGGGCCTCCAGTTCGTTGAACTCATCCTCCTAACGCCCGGTCCCCAACGGCACTACCTTATGGGGCCCTGCTGTCCCAGGCCCTACCTACGGGTATTATGATTGTCGCCACAAACAAGCTGTCAACCAATCAGAGAACAGGCCTTCCTTGGGCTTGTTCTTGTCGCAAGCTGTCTCGCAAAGGCCGCTGGGAAGCTATCAGCCAATCATGTTACGTATTACCATGACTTTGTTTGCTCACCATGCCAACGCCCGATCCCCAACGGCTGACTGCCCATATAAGGGCAAGCTCATTAATATCTAATAAGTAGGGCGGGTAATACCGCCGGCAAAAGGGAAGGAAAGCAGAGTACAGTCAGGAATAAATGACTGACGGTACTCTGCTGTAGGAGAATGGTTGAACTAAGTTGATGTTTATGTGGCATTTGTTTGTTTTTTTGGGGGGGGGGGGCTCCTACTTGTTTGCTATGGATGTGCTAGGTAGTTTGTGTGCTGTTTTTGCGTATCCTGTCGAATATCTTAAAAAGAACCTCCGGATTGAGTGCGATAATATTTGGTACGTGGGTAGACCCCAAACTTTTAAACAGTCTTTAGGGTCCTCTGGTGGTTGATCTTGGTACTGCAGCAGGACTTCCTGGTTCAGTATATTTGGTTATAGGACATCCAGTGGTGTTGACTTCTAGTGTAGCAGAAAGGCGTTGACATAAGAGAGAAGTGGTGTAGGTTTGCACACCAAGAACTACTTATAGAACTGCAGGATGCTTTATAAATACGTCTAGCCCCCCCCCCCCCCCTACTTTTGTTGACTCCACTATTGCCAGTATATATAGATTGATAGACATCTTGTGTTTGTCTCGTCATTTGGGTCATGCAGGTGACCAGTGTACATATATCTGTGTGTTTTCCATTGTACTTTTCTCCATCACAGCTAATGACAGCCCGCTCAAATTAGCGCTCTCCATTAACATGATGAGTCCGGATACGCCAGTCATCTATAATTCAGATCGCCTTTGTTGCAAACTCCTGCTCTTTTGTGTTCGATTGTATTTGCATGCACTTTACAAAATTTCATATGATTAAAACTCTTGTTGTTTTGTTGTAATGTTGTAACCGATTTTATTTGCATGAAAACAGATCGAGCTTAGCTTCTTTTAGCTACATTGATCAATGTCATCATCATTTACGGACCGATCCACCATGTGGGCTAGTCTAGGGCCACCTCGCTGAATGCGTCCGGCATGCCTAGAACTTAGCATGGCCCCGCCTATTGTAAGCTCCTCGCAATTCAGCCCCTGGCTGCAAAGAGTGAGTAGTCGGCCCACCCAATAACAATAACAATAACTTGACAACTACTCAGGCCCCCTTTCCACTAGACGGCGATCGCGCTGTGCTCTTACTGTGACCTAAATAGGATATGTGTAACCTTTGATTTCATACTGAGTATATCGTACAGCATGTAAAAGTGTGACTGAGAGGACAGTAAAACATACGAGGTGTAAAAAAGGCGTTTCTTTTCTATACAATTCGTTGAGCGACCTATTTGAGGTCGCAGAGAGAGCGCGGCAAGAACAACGTCCTAGTGTAAAGGGACCTCATCCGTGTGTCTTACCTTTACAAATGTTAGCCCAGCAGCGCTCCTGCCCGAGGTAAGAAGATACACAACCCACACCTGAATCGTCAGGGAAGTCCCTTGACGCGTTTGTGATCGCCATGTTTGTCAACGAGCAATTCGGCAGGTGATCGTATTTATCACGCAGGACAAAATAAAGCAGCACTAGTGCACTGAAAACAGCCAACGTGAACATAATTTGGCTCCACCAATAGTAGACGAATCTGGCAGCTGCCGCGGCCCATGGTCGATCTGGTTCTGCCATTTTGAACTCAAAACACACCGAACATGTCAGCGAAACCACGGCTGCGTGCAACTGTGTTCCTTACTTTGCACAGGAGCAGGTTCGTCTGTGCCTGTCAAGGCTGATGGCATCACATGATCAGTTGGTCATGTGATGCCGTATCAACACTGGCTTGATATCATGGGGTCAGCATTGAAAGGGAAGGTGCCTGACTGATGTATAAGACATCTATTGAAAAGTGTTGTGTTGTTTTCTGTGCATGGAATACATACACATACCTGGATATCACATATAAATTGTAAAGTTAGTTATGACTATGACACACTTATTGCTAAGGTAAGAGACTCATATTGAGTTGGAATCCTTTCGCTTGCAAGTCAGCTAATCAGGACAGGACCGAATTTGCATAATTAATGCTAATTAGGACTACGTCCCATACTGTAAATGCTGCGAATGTCATACTGGACGTGAAAGTACCTTTAAGAAAGGTGTATGTCTGTTATTTGGGTGGAGAAGATTATCAAAATTTTAAATTCACTGAAGTGAGGACCTTACTTAATTATTATTAAAGGTAAACACACATAATACATCTGCTGTGCTGATTAAAATCATTTGGCGACGGTAAGGGGTCATGGAACTCTAGTTATTGTTTGGGATTAGTGGACTACTAATGGCAACTTCCTCATTGCGGATGCTTTTTTTAAACACACGTCCTTCTGTCCTCAAATAGCGTTTTGAGAATTAGTTGAAATTTTTCTGTCTTGAATTGTCAAATTCTGCAAAGGGTTGTTTCTCCAGGCGTTCCGTGAAGGTCCTCTTCGCGACACGTTCTCTCCTCTTGTTCAGACGTCGTTTCTCCAAAGCCTGCGCCTTCTCCGAGTCCCGGGGAACGATGTATAATATTATATATTATATTTTCATTTCTTTACTGTACCAGAGGCGTCTATGTAGCCTTGAAATATAAGGGTTTTAGGAAATACATGCGCGTTTTATAGACCTCTCCCAATCCACTATATAAAAAAATAAGAAAGAACCATTCTTACGCATATCCAACGAGTTTTAACGAACACATTCAGTTCTTTTAAAGGGTAATATTGTATAGATTCCGTATTAAATGTTCATTAGTAGTTGATCATATCAATTCCGAAAAATTCGTTTGAAAACTCGGGTACCACTGTGACATTGAACGAGGTTTTAGTCCTGGATGTTGACTAATTTGGTTGGAAAATAATAACACCTCCTTGCACTCGCATTAAAGATCGGTTACGAAATCCCTTCATGATTGTTTTGCTGTATTTTGCTTGATTTATTATAGGCAAGTCTGGAAACTTAAATCATAAGCTTTAGAATAGTTAATCGGGCATATGGATACTCGCCACGTGTCATTGATGCCTCCTGGCGATTCGTATTATTCTTGCAATAAGTGATTTCTTCTGCAATAATGTCTTGGACTGCTAGGAGACAATTTTGATCCATACGGTGGACTCTGATACCCTAATATAGGACTTAACATGAATTCAAGAGGGCTATATGGAATTTAGAAAGTCTATATGGAATACATACGTGTTTTACAGAATTCGTACAATCCACTACTGTAAGAAATAAAAAGGAAACTAACATTACGGAGTTCATGCTAACTTCATCAAATACATACAATTCTTATAATGAGTTTACATTGTAAAATTCCCGTATAATTCGTATGTTTCTTAGTCGTAGATGGTATCAATTCCGTAAATTCCGTGTTAATTCTAAGGCACCCCCTTGTTAGTGAAAAAGATGTCAGCACGAGTAACGCAACCTCATTACAACATCACATCTTGTCCTCGATGTTGACTGATTTGTTCGGAAAATAATAACATCTCTTTATTTTTCGCATGACTAATATGTAGTATGTATGTAGGTAGCTTTGACAGAATTGTACATCCTTAAGTGCAAATTATGCAAACTGGCACTTAA
The DNA here is from genome assembly GCA_019207045.1 of Branchiostoma floridae x Branchiostoma belcheri. NCBI lineage: Eukaryota > Metazoa > Chordata > Leptocardii > Amphioxiformes > Branchiostomatidae > Branchiostoma > Branchiostoma floridae x Branchiostoma belcheri. The sequence goes on along the minus strand of CM033024.1, from coordinate 31,272,811 downwards.
TTTGCATAATTAATAAGGGAAATCTATATTTGTAGCGTTTTCCATTAAAGGACTCTAATATCTGTAATATATGTAGTTTGTGGCTGGTGGAACATCGACAGATAACAATTATGCAAATTCGACCCTAATTTGCATAATTGATATAAAAGTGCTATAATTCTTCTCAGTTGTATATTATTGGACAATCAACATTGGGACCAGTATAAGTTATTTGAAGGTTTACATAACCAAACATAGATTATGTAAATGTGGAAGTAATTTGCATAATCGGACTATTTCATGGAGATATGAGGTCTACGAACTCTTGTTGTTGTTGTTTTTCAGATCACCGAGAACCATATGATCAGACTGTACAAATGATCATACGGAAAGAAATCTTCGGAAGGTGTAGACAATTTTAATTCTAATCTACATGCATATTTCTTGCTCATACGCTTATAAATACGAAGTAGTATGAAGTAAAAGTCATTGAACGCCATGGTGGACATGATTTGATGAATTCCGCAAGAGGGCGCAACTAGAAGTTGTCATAGAAGCCTAACCTGGTAGCAAGCCCTAATAGCCAACCCAAGCTTTTCCGTAAACATATTTCGCAGTCGAACCTTTCAATTTTATCGTTGAAGAGGTTCATCAGTCACCTATGAATACAGTTACTCCAAATTTTCTTCAAGCAATGACTGTTTTTAAAGTTAAGATACATACCTCTAAATTTTCGACGGCTGACTAACTCTCAAATTTAGCAGTAGAGCGTAATATGTGTAACATTTACTCTTGGAAATTCAAAATAGCTTATTATAATTATCAATGCCGTGTAGACATTAACATGAGCCCTACATTTGTACCAGTTTGAACTTCTACCTCTTCACTAGAGATCCCCCAAAACTCACTTACCTGACTTAGGGAAGGCGGAAACGAAAACGTCGTCGTCTCGGACTTCAAACGATTCCACCAGCTCCAAACCTTGCGGACTCACCGTAGGGCTGTGAAAACGGGCACCCCGGAAGTAACAAAATTGCACCGAGGGACCTTTCTGGCCAGCCCATTTGAACTTACAATTGCATAAGTATACCTGGCTCTGACTGAAGACTTTAAGTTAGTACAATGTTATGTAGTCATTTAAAAGGGTCCCTTTTTACAGAGACCCAGCTGAACGAATTTTTACTTTTAAATGTAACAGACGACGGTTGACAAATCACTACCGTAACAGCAAAACTCCGCTCAGGTGTCAATACAGTATGGACTTCAAAGCGACACGAAAGGTCTTCGACCACTGGGTCGTTGACCGCCTTTTCCTTGCGCGAACCTACCTACCTAACTAATCCTCTGACCCCCAGGTCGTTAAGGAGGGAGGGGGGGGGGGCTCGTTACTAAAACACAACCAGTAGATTTCTAGCGAGGACACGATCCCTTCACATGCAAAGTACCCAATTACCACGTACTGATCTAGTGGCACGGCAGGGACAGGGATAAATAGTTCACACCTATTGTCTGTTGATTAACGATTTTCGTCGAGCTTTCTTTTAATAGTTTGCTAGTTATTTGGAGTCGAACGTTATATTTCATTATGCAGTAAAGTCGCATTTTACCTTGAACTGCGTTAGAACTGCGAACCATGTTTATTTTACGTTCAATCTTCGAAATACAAATAACGTTACAAGGTATGTATGAAGACTGTATATTGTGCCCATTTAACTAGGATTGTCTGCAAGGTCTCTCTTCCATTTGTTAATCCACTACGCCACGATACATTACTATGTGTATAGATGTGGTAATACAACTGAAGTGACGGAGCGCGTGATAATACGAGACAAAAATTGTTGCAGGTCCATCATTTCAAAAATCTCATGTCGTAAGATCTCTCTAGTCTCTTCACCTTTTGGTCATCAAGTAAACTTTTTTAACCGTTATGCAACCGTTATAAATAGAACAGGGAGGTTATATAGATCAAGGCTGATATACCGTCCTTGTATACTACTGTTTGTGTGAACTCCTGCACAGTGCCTGCTTGGTGTGTGTGTCTGACATTTGCATGATAGACAGGGTGAGAATGGCCCGCCACTCATCCGGGCTATTCACACCGTAGTAATTGTCGTTGACCAAGGACGTTACATCTGATGCAACGTCCTTGCGTTGACCTGTCCTCGCTAGAAAGTTACTGGGTGTGTTTTAGTGTACACGGGGGGGGGGGGGGTTAAATTTTTGACTTATTGCTATGAAAGCAATCAGAATTATGGAATCTAGTAGTTGTTGCTTGAAAGTTGAAAATCTCATGCATTTTCGTTTTTCGTTATGCCTTCGTTTAAGGTCAATGGCTACATGCGACTATGATATCAAGATAGATAACCAGTCTTGTTACGTTTATGAAGTTTAGACATCCTGGTAAACGAAGACCTTTCGTGTTACTTTCAGCCCCATGCTGTACTCACACCTGAGCGGAGTTTTGCTGTTACGGTAGTAATTTGTCAACCGTCGTCTGTTACATTTAGATGAAACATTCGTACACGTGGGTCTATGTAAAGAACTTTTTTTTTTAAATTACTACAGTCACCCTTGTACTAAGGCTTCAGTCTGAGCCAGGTACACTTTAATATGGGGAGACATAACCATTAGCGCCTTAAGCCATTGAAAAGCCTTTCTTGGTGGAATTTTTTTGTTAAATCTGGGTATTTTGGGAATGGCAGCGGTAGGAAAGACCCCAAACTTGTTGAATCGGTTATAAATAATGACCTTTAACCAGTTGGGGGGGAGGGGGTGGGTGGCACCCCCATGAGGTAGTGGTATCATCCCTTCGATGCTGTTTTTTTGCCAAAAGGACCCATCCAAGGGCTCTGATTAGGGGGGTGTATTTAAAGATTAGCCGTATAGAAATTCTGGCAAATGAATTTGATGAGACTGGACAAAGTAGGCTATAATTTGAGGGTAAGTTTGTATGGCTTGAACTTTTCATTCTTGAGATAATTGCATATTTGTTTCCTCAACTCTCCCATTGGATTGCATGTATTACTGGGGAAAATTCTAATGGCTGCGTCTCCCCATATGGGCGGCCAGAAAGCACCATCAGCGACATTTTGTTACTTCCGGGGTGCCCGATTTCACAGACCTCCGGTAAGTCCGCAAGGTCTGAAGCAGGTGGAAAGTAATGAGGATATTGGGGGTTTTCCTACAGGCAGATAGATCTTAAGTGGAACGCTCATGTTGATCATACATATGCAGCAGAGCGAGTCAGCGTTTGTACCTGCCTCGTGACAGTGTACGTGTGTTATATCCGATCGGGCACTGAATACGCTGCGCCATCCTGGCATCCTGGGCTGACATGTATTGTATGCTGATTTGTATATGTATGCCTAGTCTTATATCATGTATGTAAAGTCTAAGAACAATTCCGGGCCCTGGGCTGCTAGTGTTAGACTCTGATAGTTTGTCTCAATAAAGCCATTCATAACAATCGTTTGAAGTCCGAGACGATAATATTTCGTGTCCACCTTCCATTAGTCAGGTAAGTGAGGATTGGGGGAAGGGATCGCTAGTGAAGAGAATCTGTAGAGGTTGGAGAAGTTCGAAGTACAAATGGGAGCGCCAATCTCTGCACGGCGTAGCTAATCTTGTTAGCATAGTATCCTATGGTCAGACAACATCATAGGAAAAACTATTGTCCTTTGTGATGCAAGGCGGGGTCCCTAGTACTGGGAAGTACTTAAGAATTCTATGCGGAGTCCTCCCTTCCGGTTTAAGGTGGGGTTGTAGATCCGTGACATTCTTGACCACGAACCGTCACGGTGGTACGAATGGGGTGTCAGGAAGGCCATCTACGAGCGGATTCACAACCCCACCTTAAAACGGAAGGGAGGACTCCGCGTAGAACTTTCCAGTACATGGGACCCCGCCTTGCAACACAAAGGACAATAGTTTTTCCTATGGTGTTGTCTCAATGTCTGACCATAGGATACTATGTTAACATGATTTACATTTGAGTGACTTTTGCATGTGATCCTAACGAGTTATTGGTTAAACGAGTTTGTCTAGTTAGCTGTACTTTTATTGAATTGTTCTGCTAATTCATTCTAGTGACGCTGAAGAAGAGTGATGGATGTCACTCGAAACGTCCGGAAGTAAATATACGTTTTTCATCCAGTTGTAGAGATTAAATTGTTGACATGTTCTGGGTTTAAATCCGTATTACGCTGACGGTGACCGATCTTGTGCCCTTAGGAAGGGCACCTTACACGACTTTCCTCACTTCACTCAGGTGAAAATAAGTACTTAGCTCCGGTTAGGGACGTCCCTCGGATAATACGTTAAATGGAGGTCCCGTTTGAGGAGAGCCACACCCTGAGCACGTTGAAGAACCCACAACACTTATTGAAAAGAAAAGGGGTCCTTTGCGGTGTGAGAGGTTTAAAACCTACAGTCCTGTGGCCGCAACTAAGGCAAGTACTGTCGTATTGAGGTCACCTAAGTTAGCGCCTAATGCCAGCCACTCAAGACTTATACGACTTAGCTCCGCCTATTGTAAGCTCCTCGCAATTCAGCCCATGGCTACCAAAGAGAGAGTAGTCGCCCCACCCAATGATAATGATAATGATAATAACTGTTGACAGTTTATCGTTGTCAGTGCTACCAGCTTATACCAAAGAATATTATGTCAGGGAATTTACTTTTTATTTAATACCTAGATAGTATGTTACTATCATTGAAATACATAAAACAGTCGACGGTATACGATAATGTGCGATTTTTTAAATTATTTGCTCTCTGAGGTGAAGGTTGACAGATACGTTACTGAAAAAAAATGCGGTTTTGCCTTCCTGATTCTTACGAGACAGATTTTGAATGCAGGCACACCCCTTGGCAATACAAGAATGAATGAATGAATGAATGATGACCTTTATTGTACATTTTTGCCCAAACGAGCTAAGTAAAGGTCACAACAAGACAAAATTTATATAACGTTATATATATGTATACACATAAAGGTATCACAGATCTAGTCTAACACAGTAGTTCGGCTTCTTCTCGCTTCTTGGTAACCGTGAAAATGTAGGACTGTATGGGTTTAGCTATGGTCGGTTTGTTAAAATGCATTTGGAATATAAACTTGTCAGTGCTAGTCATATGTATAAAGTGAGGGAATCTACTTTCTAATACTCAAGCACCCAACTACCACACGTTCAGCCATTGTGTTACCGCTGTGGGGTCTACGCCCGCACGCTTTGTTTGAACGTTCGTCTGCGGTGCCAGCTTTTTTACTTCCTTGTTATTTTGTGTGGGCGTCATGCGAGGTCAGGTGAGGTAACCGACACCGTACCTGTGTCAAACGGGAGGCGGCAAATACGCGTCAGGTGCCCCCCTTTGTTTCTGTTCCTGTTCACCCTCCCGTTCAAAAGCAAAAAGAGACGGAGCATGGCGTCGTCAGAGCAAGAGGGTGCCTCAAGTTCTTACGAACCGACTTTGACCGTGAACGCGAAGCCGTCCAAGCCTGGAAACGGTCGCGGGAAGACGGTTGGCGAAATCGGGCTTCACTTGAAATTTCTTAAACTTGTTCTATCCATACTTCTCGGGATCGTGGTTCTGGCGAGCTTCGCGTTCTCTCAACTTTCAGCAATCTCTCTGGTGAGATACCTGCACCTCAATGTCACGAGTGAATACAACGTCACGAGTAAACGTAATATCACGAGATGCAATGCCACGGACGTCGAACTTGAACGGGAGCGTAACGTCACAGCGTTGATGTTGGTGTACGTACTGATGATACCGTACGGGGTGTCCTTGTTGAGAAGTTTGTGGAACGGGGCGTTTCAAGATTCCGTACCGTGGCCGCACCTTAAAGCTATCACCCTGGTAAGTCAGAATTTATTGTGTGTTAAAAAATGTTTCTTTTTTAATAAATGTACAATAGGATGTAGAGAGGGGAACTGAATTAAGGGAAAAACAGTCGAAGGGGCAATTGCAAGCGTCGAACATTTAGTCCTACAGTTGCTTCCGGGTGCACAACCCAGTTAAAATTTGGGAGGTCAATTCGAAATTTCATGTAACTTTTGTTTCCATTTGTTGTTTTTTTTTACAATATTTTGCTATTCTTGCATTACCTTACTTACCTGTATTTGTTCCAATGTACTTTTGTAATGGCCCTTATAATTTTGTGGCAACACGGACATAAGCTACGTGCTTAAGCGTGTTGTCAACACGTCTTTGTAAGTCATAAATGTTGCCCAAAGAATTCAAGGCTGCGCACTCTAAGTCTAGCGAATGTCTCTTCTAGGAAAATTTTCTGAAATAGAAAAGCCGTGTATGAAAACATCTCTCTGGCTTTAAGAACTGAGTTTCAGTTTCGTAACTTTTTAAGGCATTCTTTTTCGCGTTAAAAATGGTACAAAAAAACTGGGGGTTTTCACGTAGATTTAAGCCATCATTAAGACACAAAATGACTGATATTTTGTAAAGAGAATACCCTTATAAATATATAAAAGGTGTAAGCAAACGAATGATAAAGAAAATCCTAACACTGGCTGAGATTTTTACATTAACCCGATGCGCGGGGCTTTCCAGACCCACAGAACGCGTGGTTGGTAAATCTAGGTTAACGTGCGGGGCGGCGCACTTTTAACCTAGATAATTACGTAATTACGTAGTAACGCTTGGACCCATAATCATTTTTCAACGAAAAAACATACATCGTTCTGCTTTCCATCCATTTTAGTACTTAACGAGATTTTGCTGCCGATTATAAGAAATATGAACTTAAATCTGGACCCTCGAAACCCCTTCGTCACTTTTTTTGGTCGCGTACTACCGCGGTAAAACTAGAACTTCTGTCCACTTCTTATGGCATATGCTATGGCACCAGACACGTGTCTCGATATGACAAGCGTGGGTCAAAGGAGGTGGTCTGATGGGCCATGGAGTCATTTGTCATATCACGTATTGTCCATCCGATGTTTGCCACAGGGCACAATGTTTAGTTAGGGTGGGTTCATACGTCCGTTTATATATTCACTTAAGTCCGTATGAGACCGGTCCGTATGGAAATATTCGCCTCTACCAACAAAATAACATGGAATCCTGATGAATACGTACAGAAATTTCTCCGCATATTTAGGGAATAAATGCGAATGCAGGTGAATCCGACAACGGATTCGTAACAAATCCGAACTTCGGAAACGGTTACTCGGACACTGAAAACGACGAATATCCGAAAATACGGATTTGCGACAAATACGAAACCTTATTTTTCTCCGTTTTTTTTGTGATTCCGTAACAGTTCCGAGCATCGGATTCCGTTATTCGGAACCTCAAATCCGACAAAATCCGAAAACAAGGATTTTCGACATATACGAAGCCGTATTCCGTTTGTATTTTTGCGGTTTTGGTGGATCCAACAAGGAATCCGTAAGAAATCCGAACGTCGGAAACCGTTATTCGGAACCCCAATACGACGAAATCAGAAAATAAGGATTTAAGAAGGACACTGAAACGTAATTTTTTCCGTATTTTTGTGATCGAACGTCGGATTCCGTTATTCTTAGCCTTAAATCTGACAAAATCCCCAAACAAGGATTTTCGACAGGTTGTATAATTCACGTTCGTATCTACCACAGATGTTGTCAGATTCCACATAGCCAACTTTCCAGAATCTATCACATATTCTGACCAAGAATATTCTATTTGCCACAAATATGTACAGACACAACACGCAAATGTTGATACAATGGTTTGTTATTCATACGTAATTTTTCACATATAATTCACCGATACGCCATAAAAAATTGTTCAATGCTATAAAGAATATCTGTATGTCAAATCATTTCATAATGAACCATTTCCAAGTTCACAACCAATCTCCAATTAGAGTTGTGCAGTACAATGTATTTCGGAAATATTGTAAAATGCATCACCATTATCACCACCATAAGGCAATATCTAATACTGTATAGTACAATTGGACTAACTTCAATTTCCTACAATTAGTAATGAATTGAAGTCTTTGACTTTGTAGTCAGCTCTTAGTCTAAAAGTTACAATAGGTTTAATATCTTTTTACACCTTTCAGTTAATACAGACATAGAAAATACAAACGCTTTATGGTTTGGCAAAACTCTGAACATTCATGGCATACAACATATTAAGCTTAAGTGTCCTTTGCTCTGGAACTGTATAATTGTCCTCCCCCGTCCTACGATTTACATCTGAGTCCAAGTTTTTCTGAATCCTTGTTTCCAGCAATACCCTCACAACTTGTGCTGCATTTTTGAAGGAAGCATCTGCTGTGTTGAATATGAATAAAGGAAAACAAAGAGACAAATTAGAAGAAAAAAACACATCGCAAGATTACATTTGTCAAAAATAAATCTGGCCATCCATAGATTGAAATATCATACATATGAAAATAGCTAGCTGTTGACAAGGTAACCACACGTCGACACCACAGATGACGTCTGTTATGCAGTCGGTAGGTAAACCCTGAAATAGACAGATATAGGCTAGCTGTCCTTGGTCATTTACTAAATTTGGCCAACGTTCTCAGCTTTGATTAGTAGACATACATAAGCTGTCTCGGGTTCACTATATCCTCCTTTAAGAATAACTAACTAAGTCTTCAAGTAGCTTCATAAATGCAATGAGGTTCTTTTTGCTGTGGGATTTATTCATAATGGGATACACTAAAGCAATGGCTTTGTTACGCAAGTTTTTTTGTTCTCTTGGGATTATAATAATTCAAAGACAGTATATAAAGGCTAAACTGTCCCCAACTGCCTCTAGCACTCAGACAGCAGGGACACTTTTCTGTTGATGCAGGGTGGCTGTCCATGAAAGACAGAATCCATCAGAAAAGTGTAGTGACTTTCCATAAGATGATGCAAAACAAACAACCAGTCTCTCTAAATAAACAAGTCCAAAATACAGTCACATGGATATCAAAAACGTTCATTAAAATCGCAAACTATTAGACTACGAAAGCCCAGAACAAACGCTCAAAAGAAATTGTTTTTGTACAGAATGTCCAGCACATGGAATAGTTTGAAATTGTTAAAGCAATAGATTTTTTTCCCATTGTATATGACCTCAAGTAGTCTTTGAATTATCTTTTATTATGTGTGAATTTGTGTATATTATATAGTTTGTATGAGTTCCTGTGTGTCCAGTTTGTGTCCTGTTATGTTTTTTGATAAAAACCACAGATATGTATAATTTGCCTGTATATTGTTATGCTACTTGTGGATCTTAATAAAGTCAAATCCATCCTTTCTTTCTCGGTAGGACCTAGTTTAGCACTTGAAAAATGTCTTTGCCCCTAAAAGGTCTGCTTGGGGATTACACTGTACGGTGACATAACGATCGACGTCTAGTGGAAAGTAAACGGAGAGTCAAGTCTAGTCTTGTCTAAAGTGAAAGATGAGTTCCCTCTTAAGTTACGGGTGTGTCTGTGTGTGGGTGTGTATGAATGAAGCTTATCTGCGGTTCTGCACGTAAGAGTCACGGTTGCTTAAAGCCGGGGTATTTTCTTCCTTTTTTTATCAAGTGTTTGGGGAGCAGTCACACTGCGAACTTTTTTAGGTCGTCAAATTTTAAATCCCCCAGGCGAGATTACTGGGGGTGGCCAAATCGCTGTGACACCGGCAAACCTCGTTTGTTGGCGATCTTTAGTACTTTCTATACTAAAGACATAATGATTTTGTTTTGCATTGTGCGGTTATTGATAGGTGTATATATAGAGAGAGGTGATGTTAATATATACTTTGTATTAGTATGTATATTTTACATCGTGTTGGAAGTCATGAAGGTAAATTTTCTTCAAAAAATTTCTTTCGCTCCCCCCTTTTCTCGGGTGAAAATCTGAGCATAGTATATTTATATCCCCTTTACACTAGGACGGCGCTTTCGCCGTGCTCTCTCTGCGACCTAAAATTTGACATATCCCTCAACTTGTACAGAAAAAGAATGATTTTTACACTTTCTTCCTGTGTTTTGTTGTCTTCTCATTCACACTTTTACATTTTGTATGGTATAGTATAAAAGCGAAGGTTACATATATCTTATTTAGGTCACAGTCACAGCGCAGCGCTATCGCTGTCTTGTGGAAAGGGTGCCTTAGAACTTGACCTAACTCTTTAAAGAGTATTCAACTCTCCTCTAACCACAGGAAGACTGCAGTGATCTGTCTAAATCTTTTGTAGCTCAGTGTTCACAATACTCTAACAGGAAAGATGTGTAACTCAGAAAAATAAAGCAAAATGCATATGCATATAGGATTTGAGGTTTGTGAATTATTTTCATACTTTTTTAGCTTTTCTCTGCTTGTGTATTTGCGTTCAAGTTGAAAAAACGGTGGTTTCTGTGTTTGTGTATCTTGTTCCCATGTTTCCTTGTTGTTCATTCATGTTCATGTTAACGCATGGATGGTTTAAAGAAATAAGATTTTCGCCATGGATTAGAATGTATGGTATGTTTTCGCAACGTAACGAGGTAATATTGATAAAAAAACGAAGAAAAACAAGGATATGCCACGCCTTGATATTGGTTACCTGTGATACATGTAAAGGTATTTGTAGTATTTACATTTACCTTATGTAAATACAGATATACACACAAAAAATATGCACAAACATACAGACATATGTAGACGGACACACACACACACACACAAATACACACACAAACACACACACACAAACATACACATATACAAACACACACGAACACACACAAACATACACACAAACACACACACACACACACACATACAAACACACACACAAAAACACAAACACACACACACACACACACACAAGCACAAGCACACACACGATTTTGTTCAATTTAAAGGGTTTGTTGGTATTTTGTTGGACACGTTGGAGTTTTGTTTCTTTCTAGGAAAAGAAGAGCCCATTATTACTCTTACCAACGACCTTTCCATTGACCATCTACACAGCTGTTGACTTACCCGCATGACCATTGTTGACAGTGTCACGGTTTGTTTGTGCCAGGGAAAGCAAGGCCTTTCGTTGGTTCCCTGGGCTTCACGTGATAAAACTTTGAATGTAAAAGACCCCAACACACGTATGGATAAGAATACAGTGACTTAGTGTGAGACATAAATGTTGCCACATTGCACACCTTTACGTAGCGATCTAACTAACTGCTAAAAAATAGTAGCCCCTTCGAATCCCCCCCCCCCCCTACCCACAACACAGTATAGTACAATACGCGGGCATAGTCCCCTGTAAACTTACACTCGTACTGTACACAAAGACACGTGCACAAAGCGCCAATGGCCCTGGCTGACTTGTAATGTGTACGTAACGCATATAGTATTCCAGAGACGCTTATAGTATGACATTGAATTGGTTTTGTTAACTGGAAAGATAGAGAAAATTGTTTGAGAATGCAAATCTAATCAAATATTTTCAATTGGAGGCCACAGGTATCTCTCTAAAGCTGTGGTACGTTGACGGCGTAAGTGCAGTTAGTTCAGCGCTCTATATAGCCGGTATAACCGCCGTTCGGCGTAACCAGCTTCGCAGGCACGCGGCGCGGCAGCAGCTGGTTATATTACACCGAACGACGCGTCACATGTAACTAAAATGAATCCTTTAGAGTTTTGAGTGTTTTCTTGCCTTTTTGGTCATACTTGTACGTTTTGCATGATATCCCCATTATGAAGTCAAGGGTACCACAATTCCAATTTAGGACGGAGAGACGCCGCAAACCTGCCGCAGCCTCAGTGAGATATCAACCGGCGTGTTTTTTTGTACATGCGGTTTTCGGGTGGCCACGTACGTCCGCCACGTTTTTGCAACGTAGCCGAAGGCACGTTGCTATTGAGATGACTGTGATGTTGAGACACTGCTAGGGAAACGTCCGGATAGAGATGCTGCGGAGATGCTGCAATGAATCGCTTGAGGGCGCTTTTTCCCCAATTCCTCGTCCAGATGGTGATGCTGCGGACATGCTGCATTGGATCGCTTGAGGACGCTTTTCCCCCATATTCCAGGCAGTAGATAACCAAGAAGAACACGGTGGTACGTGGGATTAAATCCATTTGATTTCAATACAATCTAACCGGCATCCGAAAAGTCGGGATGCTTATTTCGACGATGAAATAACCAGGGCAATGATGTGGCTATTAGTTATCTTGTAGCAAAGTAGAAGGAAGACAAATTTCTCAGTCTTTGTTACGTTTAGGAGGGGGAGGGGGGCGAAGAGCGGAAGATTACCTGCAAACATCTGCCTGGGGATTACTCTTTCGTGGAGCCAAGATCCACTGTAGTACCATCTAACCTGGCATCGCCAACTCAACTAAAGCCTTGCATACAATGCCTGCACAGCAGGTGTCACACTAGCTACAGAAAAAGTTGTTGCTGCATAGTCTCATCACAGTAATGTCTACACATCACACATAAATACATATCAATGATGATAACATATTTGTGCTGTCACTTTTCACAAATTGGCTGGACAATTCTAATCACAACTTACTTCCACACAACTCTTGCACACTTTTCTTCCCATTGACATAGAAAAAATAATATAATGATACCACTATACAACTCATTTTATTCTTTAATCACATTAATGCAGTATCTTTACTATTCTTTTCTTAACTCTTACGTTAAAACAACTTGCAATAACACAAATGGAATTTTTCCAAGATGACATTACAACTTACCATCATAAATCAAACTCAACACTCAACCGGAGCACAAAATAGATTCCATTCAACTCTGCACTTCAACGCAATTGATTACCACTGTGCCAAATTCTGCACTTCCACCCGCTCAACCATACTTAAACAGTGTGGTTGCAGACAACACTGCATTATTCAGTCATTCACAAACTACCCTCTCCCACAATTTTATTTTCACCATCATCATTTCAGGCTACGTTGCCAGCTTTTTTAAAAAGCATTTCTTGTTTTTAACGTGGGGAAGGAATGGCAAGAGTAGGGAGGGAGCATGTCAACGCACGTCACTCGCAAGGTTGTGCAAAGTGCAAGTACGCCTGGAAACACCTAAGGACAGTCTTTTTGATCTTCAGCTAAGGCATCTTGCACCATCCAAATATGCTCCTAATACTACTTTAGTCACCGATTATAAACGGTAATGCTTCGTGTTCAACCCACCCACGCCCTATAGAATTTGGCGCCGCCTATGTGGTGGGAACACTGCCTAGGGAAGTAATGTTATAGAGATAGCGAACATTGCCCTTGTCATTCATCTGATGGGTTTGGCCATGGGTTTCCTTCTCACATTGACATTAGTCAGATATTTTCACCCACTAAGATACTCTAACCTAGAGAATCTGCTGGAATAATTGGCTTTGACAAGGCGTACAAAAAACAAGAAACATTAACATGTATATACCATCATATATAGCCTACACATTTTAAAAACATTTTGACGGTATTGTATATGTGTTAACAAGTAAGTGTACCCTTGCCATTAGCTTTCGGAAGTAACGGTTAATTTTGCAGATAAAGACATTATATTGCCGTATTGAAAACTGCGGTAAAGGTATGTAAATAACGCCGAGGAATGGTAGTTAAATTGTACCGCTCAAAGCTAGGGTTTGTAGTTGCTGTCATCACTGTCTATTTTTAGCATGACGTTCTCATCAAGGTTTTAATATGTTTTGTCCACAACAAAGTGGGTTTGACGTTGACAATGCCATGCTAAATTCTTTCTCACACCTTTTTGATCAATTGACAACGCTGCGATTTCCAATAACCTGTTCATCTGGACTTGAAACGCAACAGTGCCTCGCGTCAGTGCAGTGTGAGTGCAAGAGAAAATCAGAGGAACCCCAGTGTACTCCCGCAGTACCTCCCCTGTGCCTCCGCTCAGTGACATAGGACCTTAAACGGCTGTAATGTCGTAGTATGCCAAAGTAAATACCAAAGTCAAAGAAGAAGGTGTAAAAAATCTTCACCCTTAGACATCATAATGAAGGCAACATTGTTTTGGCCACACTTTTTTACTTGCATTTTTTTGGGTTTCCAGAGGATGTCATCAATGTAATTGAATAGACAAAGCCTAAGTTTTATTCATTTTCTTTCGTGGCACTGCAATCACAGTATGCCATTGACGTTGTGTTTTGGTAGACTAATAAACTAAGCCTTTTCGTTGAAAACCACGGAAGAGTGCAATTCCACTCCTCAGTTGTACATACAGCTGTTCAAAAATTCAATAAACAAAAGATTTAACTCCGTAATTGATACCCAAGTTTTGTCTGGCGTAGTGGCATATTGAGATGGTTTCGGTGATGTCACTGCCGTTAAAAATTTCCGTGTTTTGCTTTCATATATCGCAAGCACTAGTGCGAGAGAAAACAAACAGCCATGTTGTGGGTTCAAATGCACTGTTAGGAGTACAGGCCATGAGAACGAAAATTTCTCACGACAAAACCACAACCTGACAACACAGCCGAAAGCTGATTTTGAATTGTCAACATTGTTTAACCCTATTCAGACCGGAGGGGGGATTTTGAGGCCTGCGCCAAATTTGATGTCCCATAACGCCAGAACGGCTTAAGCTAGAGCAAACAAATTGGGTGAGTGTTCCTAAAATATTGTTGGCAACAATTTCAAAACGTTTGGCAAATTTCCCATTGTTAGTCTGTGACCAGAGGGTAACCTCTGGCGACAGACTCTTAGTTTTGTCTCTTTTTCGCGCGTTCGCAACTGTATGTTCCCGTCGTCTAAATCCTATGGCGGCAGCTGGTTTTATTACGGATGTAATAAAAATAACACCCCTACAAAATGTTCGTCTTCCGGTGTATTGGTCCAGATCCCCTGTATGTGGGTTCTGCGGTAATTTGATATTGTCAAGCAGATGCGTGATTTTATCTGATCGTCAAAGTGAGGCAAGTTCGCATCTTTATCTGTATGTTCCCGTCGTCTTATTCGTATGTAGTTTGGCAGCTATTCTGCACTGAGTTTGACGATGATGCACGTGTTTGTTTTCGCGGCAGCTGGTTTTATTATGGATCTAATAAAATATCACCCCTATAAATTGTTCGTCTTACGGTGTTTTGGTCCAGGGCCGCTTTATGTCAGCCTTGCCTTAATTGAATATTGCAAGCAGATGGGTGATGTTCTCTGGTCGTCAATGTAACGCGCGTGTTCCCGCTCTCGCATACGTTTGTGGTTTGGTAGGTCCTCTGCACAGAGTTAGACGATGATGCACGGTTTTCTTGTCGCAAGCAAGCATGGTTTTATCATGGATGTAATAGAAATATCACCCGTACAAATTGTTCGTCTTACGGTGTTTTGGTTCAGGGCTGCTTTGACAGTCTCTTTCTCGAAATATGCTGGATTATGAATTTAGCATACACACAAGTTGACAGTTGTTCGCCTTGCTCGAAATATGTCAACATCTGTGACCAGCTGTGACCGACGCGGAATGCCGTCAGAATGAAAATCTACTCTATTCCTGTCAATACCTGCGAATTCGTACTGTGTGCTCACTGCATTCCAGCCATTTGTGCCCGTGCCCTTGCCTTGCCCAAAATTGTTGCTTGTTAAAACTGTCATGGTCCATTAGAAATGGAAACATTGGAAAGACATTAAAGATATACACTGTGCATTCTAGCTATTCTACTTGCAAACTGACAGCATTCTACGGCATTCCAACATTATTCGACACATTCTAATCTCATTCGATGGACAACCTAAACGACAAACCACTTTAAATCCTTTCAGAATGTGGCCAAAACAATATCCGGAATGCAGTAAGAATGTCTAGAATACACTACAAATTCCCAGGAATAGGAAGAAATTTTCAATCTGACGTCAATTTGGCTTCACATGATACTGACATATCAAATACCTTTACAAAAAGCGATATATCACACCATTAAAAAATAGATATAAGATATAAGCACACATCACGCACAAAAGAAGACAAAACAACCGACATACACCAGACCGACGTCACAGACTATGTTACCTACGGTCACTTGTTTCTTGTTGCCATCGCAACCGTTTGTTGATCGGCAGTTTTGCCCAAAATCGCTAATTTCGGTTCTGACAATGTATTTCTTAAGTTTATTTGGTATATTACTGCTATTTTCTTACATAAATGAAATCTTATTTTATTTAGAATATCTTTCATAATTAGATATGCATAAATTATGCAATATAATCAATTGATGACGTCATATTACGTCATCGTAGCGCGAAACATTTAATTCCTTTTAGATGTTATGTCTACATCATGTCCTTTAAATTTGGTGGCCACACGACACGTCGTTTAAGAGTTATAGGACTTAGAAATTGGGCCCCCCCGCGTGTCCAGGGATGACCAAAAAAGCCCGGTCTGAATAGGGTTAA